>CM017558.1:76076150-76469252 GCA_007844125.1 Sinonovacula constricta
CATCATCAACGCAGCAGAGAGGAGGGATTATTTAATGGGATACACATTGTTTTAAAAATCACGTTCAAGTTTTCTTAGCTTTAGGTAGAATGATCACTTATAAACAAAACGTCGCGTGGTCATAACGCTTACTGCCTCCTTCTCCACGCTCCTCCTCCTCCTCATCAACAACAACCTCGTTATCTCCACAGCTACAATCAAGAAGATCCACCATCGACCATCGTACATCACTACCTCTACCAACAATAACGACAGCAGCTGAGGCAGTTACAACAGCAACAACAAAAAAACAGCAGAAAAAAAGTCGCATCCACCTGCAGCTACCTCTTATCCCACCACAACTCTCATATACTTTACTTCGCCATACTGCAACAAAACAGAGTTGTATACTACTATTGATATTTCCAGAGAAGAATCAATCACCAAACGGCCACATTGAATCTACCAAACACATACAAGAATGTATGAAGCATAGATGATAGTAGCAACTCAGCGTCGAACTATTTTCAAAAAAGTACAACAGAAGCCGTGTCAACAAAGCCGCATGCCATCACAATACCATTTCTTCTAATATTTCCTTTGAGCATCCACATGTGACATATAAAACATACTCTAACGAGGAAGAACAATGTACTTGTTTGCTTTCCTAGCGGGGAATTCAACGGATCGGAAAACGAGGAAACAGATTTTCCAGAATGCCGATGCAAGAGGGTAGTCATCTGTGCATGGAATACCACCATCGTTCCCGCAGTGATGGCTCCTGCTTCTTGGCTCCGGTTTCATCCACCGGGACACTGCTGCGCGGAGGCCATTATTTGACCAGCCTCGGACCGGCTCCACTTTCTCTCTATTGACCGTCAATGGTCATACGAGTCCCTTTGAACAAATTGCTCTTGTACCAGCCTGAGTGATCTAGCAGGGATTTCGGCCAAGAAAAATAATTGCATCGACGAAAACCTTTGAACGGACTTGGCAATAAAATGGCAATAAAAGGGCTGCATCGTTAGTCTGGAAAATCGTTAAGTTTTGAAAAGAAAATAGGAAAACACAACAAGATCTGGTTTAAACCCCATATCCGTACCTCGTTGGTAGACGGTGAAATTTCAGTGTATCCAACAATGGCACAAGGCTGCAGTCGTAAGTCTGCTTTGAACGCACAACAGTCATGGCGTGTACAAATTCCGACACATGGCCAGATGGAAAACGTCAAAATTTTCAAACTTTTCATCTAATAAATCGGGCATGCAAATAAGTTAGAATGTGCAGTGCAACAAAGCGCCCTCTGAGACGGTGTGTTCGTGTCGTGGCCAAATATCACAAACTCCACTACTGCTGGCAATTTATCGGGCACGGTCAGTATTATCCATTATCATTCGTACACTGATTATCACCATTAGACCAATAGTGTTAGGACAGACTGATCAGAATCTACAGCATTTGCTGTTAATTTTCTCTCATGATGACTTCCAACAATCGCATGGTCATGTTAAAAAAAGAAGAATTTAATCAACAAATGTAGACATTGTAAGTGCAATAAAATTATTCTAAAAGTTTATTACTGCCAACTAAACGCGTTCCATCAACGTACGGTTTGGTAGAAAAGAGATGTGTTAAATATTCGAAGAACTTTCGTTAATGTGGAATTCAATTTTACAGAATTAACTGGCATCTAATTAATTTGTAAAAACAGATCGGTCTCAAAAAGATCTGAGAATCTTGCTATCACTCTTATATCACTTAAAGTTTGTCGAATTGGTGAAGCCATAAAACTGTGTCAAAAAATCTTATTGAAAAATACTTTTCTATCAATACTCGTCTTTTTATGGAATGACGCCGTAAAAGTTTTCTAAAACCTTTTAGGTAGAAAGGATTTGCATTAAGTATATTGCATGATCGATACGAACAAGTATGTGATTTTGCGTCTTATTCCTGACACTTTATTTCAAATATGTTTTGTACAAACAAAAGGAAATGCGAAGCATCCTAGAAAAACTTGTTTTATGGCTAGGACTCAGTGATGGAAACGAATATGCATGCCCTTTTATGGCTACCATTATTGTCAATATGTACGCATGTTATTTGTTAATAAAAAATTTCAATGCACAATGTTAAGTGAAAATCGGCATATAACTGAAAGATAAGTACACACTATAACCAAAAAACGCATACATCGCTAGTATTTGCATTGGTCATTGTGTTTAAAGCAAGCGATCAGCTGTCATGTTTGTTGCTGTCGTTGTTATTGTTGTAGTGGTGGTGGTGGTGGGGCCGCGATGGTAATTGAGTCGGTGGCGGCGGTGGTGGAGGTAGTTAAAGGTGTGTGTATTTGTGTAACATTTCATAAAAACAGATCAGATTGTTAATTTCACTGTCAATCGTACCTTTTCTCCACAGTTTCGTCGTTTATCAATGTTCCAAAATCAGAATGTTTAGAATAAAATAGCAGATAATGTATGAGCACTCGTACTAAAGAGAAGTACATGTACCCCCTTCCTCGACCCGCCCCCCCCCCCACTCCCCCTCCACACACACACACACACACACACACACACACACACACACACACACACACACACACACACACACACACACACACACACACACACACACACACACACACACACACACACACACACACACACACACACACACACACAGAACACACACACACACACACACACACACACACACACAGAACACACACACACACACACACACACAGAACACACACACACACACACACACACACACACACACACAATGCATGTCCGCTGTAGTACTGCACTGTTACCATTTCTTGGAACGGTAACTTGATTAAACATGTGTCTCACATATATAAGATTAGATTGAATTTATTGCCAGTTGTTTGTAATGTAAACGAAATGGTTTGTCTCAATATCCACCCAGACTTATGTCTATGTAGAACCACCTGGCGCACCGCGGGTTAGCTAGACAAACCTCCCCACATGAAAGTTCTTGCCCCGACAGGGATTCGAATTCACCCTAGTCAGTCCCCATAAACGCTTAGCCGCCTTGGCCTAAATTAATCTTGCTTGGGTAAATAGTATGGATACATATCAGTTAACTCCCTCTGGAAGCTGTCAGATCAGAATCTACACTGTCAGTCTGCTGATCTTTGTATATATTTGTACTTACAGAAGAATATGTTTCCTAGTATTTCTGATAAGTATTCAGGATCAATTTGTCAATAATGTAGCATTGTGGGAACTACTTGGGTGTCCAACGCTCTTCGGTCCGATCCCTAAGTACGGTGCAGCTGCAAGGTGTGTTGTCCACCATGATCAGGGTTAAATCGTTTGTCTGCAGGTGTCTGCAGTCGAACTTGTAACCCCGCAATTCTGGGGCCATTTTTACTGTGTCAGCAGCTCCGGGGGGGATAGTTTTGGGTTACTGAGCCCCTTTTAGTTTAAACAATTTAGACGTATGTGTGTCTTTACAATTGTTTTGGACATGTTTAATCCCTGGTTCCCAGGAAAGGTCGCGTCCGATTGTAGATCTGTGGTGTTCGTGGTGAGGTAAGGGCGTATGACTCGTTGAAATCGTAAGTTTGTCCAAGTTTGTATTGTATATTCGATTTGTTTAACCGCAGTTATTTCAACCACCTTTGGCTTTGTTAGGATAACGATCTTTATTGAATCTGAACATACAGTAGCCAGAAGGATTAAACGGCTGTTCATATACTAGTGGTTAATCATTGAAATGCAGGAAGATTAGTCCCTGAGTCAATATTGTCTTTCGGCGATTAATTAAAGGCCATTCTTATGACATGATTGTTCACTGCTTGCGTATGTAAGTGGACATTATATCCGGATTGTTAGTTAGTGATTAGCGTCTAATGGGGCAGAGAAATATTTGTTCAGGCAATCGTGGCGGCTAAAGAAGTAGTTCAGTACTGTGCCAAAGATGGTAGTTTTTTTTCACGCAGCAACGTGATCCTCGCTGTGGCATTGAAGAGTTTGGCGAGTTGTCATGTAATTAAAAACATTTATTAAACGAGTTCAGGAAAACTAATAGTAAGCTTGCCTATGGCAGATTCTTTTCATCACATGATTTATAATAGCCAGTATACGATTTTACGAAATTTTAACAACAATACTAGTTGAAATAATGGTGCGATGACGTCATTAATCAAAAAGCTGTATTACACTAGTGTAATATAATAAAATATGCAATGGTGTATTAAATGGAAAACAAGGAGCATCATGTGATTGTGTATATAAATAGTTTGTTTTACTCTGTGTGCGTGGTTTTTTGCTTTGATTTGTTAGTGTGTTTGATTCGTGATGTTGTTGTTGTTGTTGTTGTTGTTGTTTATGGTCGGGGTGGGGAGGTTTAACGTCTATTCTACACAGGCAATGTGTCGATTTTTAAGAAAGGTATTTTCTTCTCGCTGGGTCGCTCCCAGCTAATATAGAACCATTATAAGTAGTATTCGAAAAAGAAAAAATATTACAGTAAAGAAACATGTGTTTAGGCATGACGTTACTGCGAAAGAAGTAATGCATAATGTGTCGTATATGTTATGTGTTTCGCGTTGTAAATCGATGCTATGTCCATTTAAATATTGCGTGTACTATTGGCGTGTTGGTCTGATTCTGCATTTGATTCTACATATACAACGTTTCGTGTTTACCAAATGCATTATTTTATTTCTCTACACACGACTGAATTCCCTAGCTGAGGCGTAACGAAGTGTTTACAATAAGCCACAGTCCATCGCCCATTCTCAGCTCATGTGCTTGGTCAAGTGTTCCCCGCACGCTCAAGAAGTCTTATAAAATGGGTAATATTTCAAGATAGTACTATACTTCGTGATCGTTATATAGATATATGGCCTTTTAATTGCAAAACTGCAAGAAAATACTTCTTCTAAAGTTGACAGATGCTTAAACCGGATTTTAGGGGACAGTTTCGCCATCTAGCTTCCGTAATCCCGCATTCATAGGAAATTTAGAGGGAAAAGTTACAATATCTTACCCGATGATATAATGAGAGGTAGCGTTATGTTATTTCGTTTTTCAGCTTACAATACTACTAATTGTTAGAATACGATACTGTTACAGCAGCATGACTTATAACAGATGATACCCTTGAATGTCCCTACAATGTGTTTTATAATTTATTAAACTCGTTATGCAAAATTGTATTTCTGACAATTGCATGTTTTACATACTATATCTGAAGACAATGACACGTGCAACCTTATGCTGAAAAAGCAATGTGATGATGTATAGGATTTATTCGAATATAAGTATACTTCTTTATGTGCAATAGTGGTCTGAAGTCCGTATATTATTATTGTTTTTTATTATGATGATGATGATGATGATGATTATTATTATTATTATTATTATTATTATTATTATTTTTATTATTATTATTATTATTATTATTATTATTATTATTATTATTATTATTATTATTATTATTATTATTGTGTATACATATACGAACTTTCGCACAAAGACAAGGTGACATAGCAGCCTCTAAGACTAAGGTCTTTAGTCTACAACCATTCTTCGCAATTATTAACAGTCAAGTATATGGGGCTTACATTCCATCCCTTCTGGCAGATTTATGTAATTTGTGCAAATTTTCCTTCAAGTACAGTTCCTCTTTTTTCATCTCTTTTACATACCTATCATTACTTACTCCGCAAACAGAATTTAGCATTGCAAAAAAAAAAAATAGTTCCGCGGATGGAAAATGGTTTTGCAATGTCGCTGAGCAGACAATTGTCCGCGTGAACGGTCAGCTTCACAAAAGTCGTCTGTAAACTATCGGCTGATTTAATGAAGCAGCAACGTCATCAGACGACAATCAAAGTCGCCGACGCCGAAAATATCTTTTGACATCGCAGACAGAAAGTATGGAACTGGTAGAATATGACAGGCTGCGCAATGGGATTTCCTCTTCCTTTGCTGCAAAAAATATCAGAAAATAAAACAATTAACAATTTCACTTATTGCATTTATACTTATTTAAGTATAAGTTTAAAAGCAATCGCCGTGAAATTTTCGGATCTAAGCAGAATTAAATGATGTTGAAATGTGTATACAAAATTACTGAAAACGCACGCATGCTAAATAAACGAGAACATTTTTCCGCGAATTTATTGATCACCCCTCGTATAAGCACCATCTTTAAAATATGATGCATGTATTTTCTGCTTGTGCTTCTGTGTGCTTCTTGTTTCTTCTTTAAAGTCAAAAACATCTAGTAAGTCATTTATCCTCGATGCTTTGTCAATTCCGTTTCGTACTGGACATTGTGCTATGTCGAGACACTATCGAAAGAATTAGTGCAACATTCCAAATTTTGTTGTTGTTGTTTAAAGATTTAACATCCGGGGGACTGAATTTCAACACCCATTATTATACGCAGGTTCTTTTGAATATATGTGGTGTATACATGCATATAAGTAATTATTACTGACCGTGTAATGCTGCCAATTAGTTTCTTTCTCACTGGCCTGGAAAGTTGATATAAATTTATCTTTTAGTTCAATTAAAAATAACACAAAAGTATGTGTCTAAAAGACATTATTGCGATATTTTCTCTTGTTTTGTATCCCATATGTTGTTTCCGATGACTGTTTTACTTAGTCATGTTGACTTTTTTATCTCCAAATAATTGCTGTGTTTAAGAGACAATAAATCTACGTGTCTTGAACGCTCCCTGAGGTTGTGACACTATACATGTCAACATGATGAAAGGTGCTGCATTGAAGCAGTTTATAGTTTGTATGACAACCATAACTACATGCCCGATACATAAATTTAAATATGCAGATTGCCGTGATCAGGTTTGATTCGCTTTGAAAGGCTAGTGATGTGTTGCATCTCGGAAATTGTCGATGTATTTATGTGGGTTTATCGACATATAAAAATATGCATAAGTCTTATTTGGAAAATTATTGCATCGAACAGCATACTACACAAGCCGTAATTGCTTAAAATTGCGGATATTCAGTTGCAAAGAGATGTGTTAGGATAACTTAATTTTTGGCCAGTTCAATCTTCAGTGTAGAAACTTTAATTTAACTTAAAAGACGTACAAATGTAGTTATTACAGTTATGCTTCCATTAAGAACACCATGTGATATAACTGTACGCTACAAGTAGTTATCAGACGGCAGATATCTATCTATCTCAAGATTGTTTTTACATTCTGACTCGTGGAATAATAAAGCGACAAAGCGGATATCTTTCCAACCTAAAAGTAATTGGAAATCCAAATTATATCCGACCGAAGAGCATTTATTTGCAGTAAATTTTCGAAACATTCAAATTGTGCACCGATTTCATTGCATCATATTTTATCGCCTCCTATCATTGAACAGTATCGACGATCACGTGACTAACTGTGTGACAGCATTCGGACTACGGCGTCCATTGTGTCATGTGATTATAGTTGATAAGCCTGCCACTGTGTGTCGAATCAATCAAAAGTAATCACGATGATTAGCATCGCTTAGCACCGGGTATTAACCCGGATAACGACCATATTGTTATGGCCGGTCAACCGGTCTTCTCGTAATACTTCGTGAGAATTCGCTGTGGCTAAAATACCACGCGTTTACAAGAAAAGTCTGAACGTGTTGGAACATTGTGTAAGAGACACCAGTGATAAAATGAAAATCCCATGGGTACTTCACTAAACCTAGTTTGATTACTTTTTCTTCTACTTTATCCAATTCAGACCACCAGGAGAAATGGAACGTTATAAATAAGGCAAGATAATCTGAACTTTAACATTCAACATTTAAAATAAAGAAAATCTATAGATTTTGAAGATGAATAAAAAATGGGACCCAAAGAATATTTAGGTGACCGTTATTAAACAAGAGACAAACAAAACTAGGTTTCAGCGAATCTACAGGTGTGTGCTTTTTTAAGTTTACCCCTAACCAGTCAATCACCCTGAGCTCGAACTTCATGTGGTGCTGAGTATTTTTTTGGTGACAGGGTGTTCAGCTAGGTTGCAGTGTGTATGTAGTTTTTTGACAGACAGTGCAGATTGCAGTTTGTATGTATTTTTTTGACAGAAAGTTCAGATTGCAGTGTGTATGTAGTTTTGTGACATGAAGCGGGTCCCAGAGTACCAGTGATGGGTAAGATAGTTTTGTACTTTTGACATGTACTACAGGGCCGTTTAGCTATTCATGGTAGTTGTCCCACACCGCCCCTACCCCAAAATTGTCAAAAAAATGTTGAAGCCTTGAAGTAACCTGGCAAAAATCGATAGGTATATGTTCGGGATGATTTGACTCTCATGAATAGTTGACGAGTTGCATAAAACAAAAATTAAGCTCAGAACTATTTGTTAATTTACACCATGTATCTCTGGAACAGAACATCGATAACGCGTGAAATTTGAAATAGCAACAGAAACACTACATTGATAAACTTGTGAACAAAATGACATGGCATAGTGAAATAAACAAAAAGTGCGAAATTTCCAAGGTATGTAAATGAAATGCAAAGATAATTAAAGGTGGCAATTTTCGGTAACAAATCGATCTATTATTTTTCAAACAATAAAGCATCTCTAGTTAATAATGATCTAATTGACGGCTAAGATAAATACTTCAAAAGAAAACAAAATTACGCAAAGTGCATCATTTGTTTCCGTTCAATCATATCACTTGCTGTCATCTCTCTCGGAAAAGCAGGAAGGCGTGGGTAGAGGGGACAAATCGGTAATTTCGTTGATAAAGTTTTATCGATGAAATTTCTTGTAAAAGAAAGCGATAGGGTTGATAAAGAGGTTAGCTTCTATTTGTTACGATGTGAGAAAGTTTTGTCGACTCGATTTGTTTTCGACTTCAAAGTGTCTGGTGTCTCTATCAGATCAAAAGCTAGCTATCACTTGATAAGGTCGATGATGATAGCAGATAGATAATGATTTTAACAGGTATACTATCCCTGTAGGGCCAACAGGGTCGGGTCGACTTTGGCCCCCGGGTTGATGGAAACGTTGGTTAATTTAGAGTGCGAGTAGCTTGTTAACGTTTGATTGAACAGACCAGAATAATGACGACAGTAATCTAATGAAAACGATTCAAGGAGTTCACAGCGTTTAAAACAATAGTACTGACTGGCACTGTAAACGAACAAAACAATTTTGAATGAAAATGAGGTGTGTAATGTACGATGACAGACAATCTACCAACCCAACAATGTTGAAAAGATCAGAGATGTAAAACTGGAATAATATAATAGTTGAGCTGTACTCTAGGACAACATACAAACCGCTAATATAGCAGATTAGCTTGCATAGTTAGAGACGAATTAAACATCTTGTCTATCACGAAAAGTGTGAAAATGATCATGCATAGTATATGTAAGGATAGTAAAAGAATAAAATTCTTTAATTTCGATTCAAATAGTTATTTCAAAAAGTTATTTCACCATACATAATACAAATGTCCTAATACAATAGGACATTCCTAGTCTAGACAAATCACAGACGTTTTAATGGTGGTATCCTGACCTTTAGTCTTCACAAAACACGCGTAAACCTGGTTTGTCGGAATTCGGCATCATTTCTGCAAAGAGTGCAAACCTAAGCTAACACAAGACGATTTTGAACAGAGTCTAAATTGTAAACCAATAGAAATCGTGAACTAAATCACTCTACATATCCATTTTTTTTCTAAAACTATGATTAAGCTTGATTGTGATTTCTAAAAATAGACATCGACGTCAGAGCGACTTACCCGAATGATTATATAAAGTTACAGGTCACGTGGTTTATTTAGTTTCAAAATAGCTAACTGTGCAGCGTGGTTTACTATAGGAAATACCTATTTGTAACGACGAATGATGTGTTATACTTCACTTTTCACATAGATGTAAGATATCAATAATCAGCAATTTAGGCAAAAATAATTTATTTGGTTCCTTGGTAGAAAAATAACTAGTTTGGTCCAAACTGTCGAATTCCACCTTTAAGATGAAAACGATTTTAAGAAATGTATTATTCCAAGCGGTAAAATATCGAATTTTATCAGTGAAATCTGATCACAACTATTCACCATCCTCGCATCTATTAAATTAGTTATGTCAGAGTGGTAACATTTTCACAAAATAACAAAACATTATACAGCCATTGGTGAACATAAAATTTGTGTTTTCGTTTTTGAATCGTGGATAAAAGTGGAGACCATCTTACTTAAAAACAAATACTCCATGACCTTGTACATCTACGTACAAGGTCTGAAATGACATTTCGGTGTTTTCCTCCACATTGCCAATAATTTCAATGACATCCTATTCATAGTCATCCTTTATTTATTTATTTTATTTATTTTTTATTTTATTTATTTCTCTTTTTTTCATTTTATTTATAAATGATTTGAAGAAATTGTTCAGGAACGTTTTTGTTCAGGGTGAAAAGAACTTAAGTGTCGAGGGAGCTGACTGATCTGGATATACACTATACACATTGCCTTCATTACATTTAGAATTGTTGATATTCCCGGATGCTAAAGTTTACTGACTACAGTTGTGTTTTTGTTCCATTCAGAACAGTCCTGGTTCAGTATAGTGTATTCTATACCTGTATGCTGAAAACAATTGATTCTGAATGGACCCATAAGAGAAAATCGATTTCCGGAAATCATTTTGAACTTTAAAATAAGAACATAAGTCAGAGAGACGCTCTATACGTGGATCGATTCATTTTCATACGGATATTTTGTTAATAAAGTAGACAGGCAAAATCAATGACTGCGTTGCCCTAGGTTGACACACACGTATTTTAGGATTTTAATATCTCGTCCGTACTTTCATTTATTTCAGAGAAAAACATGTTATTTTTACAAAGGGTGTACTTTTGATTTACAAAAAAATGCTGCTTGTTTGAGATAAAATTTGTCGCGATTTTATTCCTTTTAAGCAATAGGGCAATCTATCGTCTCGTTGTGAAAGGTTGAAGGTGGGTCTATATTCGATCTTACGTTATGCCATAGGTTACATTTTGATACCATTGTTATCCGATATGAAATCGGACTTTTTCTCCTTTGCAGACAAGTGGTCATGTGATTGTGACTGTGCATGCGTTATTACTTTTCCGGACATTATTGTACGTATTCGAATCTTCACGTCGGTGATATTGCTCGTTCTATTGTTGTTGTTGCATTGCTAACATGCCATGATATTTAAATATCAAATACTTTAAGCATATATTACACTGTCACGTAATTGACTTTTTTTCTAATCTTGTTTAAGCGTTACTATTTTGTACAGTTACTATTATATTATTATATTTCCCCATATTGTATACTTGGGACGAAATAAAGCATTCTATGTCTGCGCCCTGTAAAATTCTCTCGTGTTGTCAACAATAATATTATGAATCCTGCCAAGTCACATTTCAGACGTACATACATAACGTTAACATCAGTTGCAATCGTCGTAATATACAGTCCCTCTTCCCCAACAAAACATAAGAAGCAGGTGGAGAGAAACTAGAGAATAAGGGATTGTGAGATATAACATGAACATAAGTATCAGTCGTTTGGGTACACTCTCATTCGTCCCAAGAAACGGCCCAGCTTAGCTTTGTCAGTTAGCTTCACTGTATCTAGAAATGCGTGAAATGTTATTTTGATTTTATTTTTCAGTGTTCAAGATTATGTCTAGTTTTATAATGCAAACATTGTCATCTTAGTTCCAAGATATTTCGGAATATTGATGCCGGTATACTTGTACATGCTCGATTTAGATACATATTCTGTATTATCATTCGCTTTTTTTAATCAACTGCTTACAACTACATGGTTAATATTTCGAGATTTAACCAAAAAAAAGAGTAATGTTTGATAAAAATGTTAATTCATTACATAAACATTAATAGTGGCCGCTGAAACAAACTGTTCCAATCTCACACAGGACCGGTCGTCTGCGCTACCGCCTCGGGCCATCCGTCTGCTTCATTTCAATCTAGACAATCAGCTGACACGCTCATTGGTCAGCGGGGCAAACATGGACAAATCGCTGCGTTCTCGGACATTGATCTTCTGCTTTATAAACACTTCAGGCCACACAGAGGCGCAAAGTCGGTTGTCTCCTGACTGTGAAAACAAATTTGTCAAAAAGTCCTATAAAGACCATTTTCATTCAACGGTATATGTGTTTATCAGCGAGTCATCGCTCCGACAGAGATTTTGAGGAGAGAAGCGGAACGACACGAGCGAAAGGTGACAGTCTTAACCAGGGTTGATATTTCACGACAGGTCGTTGAATACTCTGCATTAAAGCATGTGAATGCAGACGAGATGATTGAGTAATTGTTTCAAAGTGCAACAGGATACAATAGAGGTGTGAAACCGTTCAGATAGCTGAGAAAATCCGCAGCACACTTAGAAAGAGTGTCACCGCGTTTTTTGTTTGTTCACCGGATACGGCCTACCGAAGGTATTTAGGTGATTAGTTAATTTTAAAGACGCAACGTTGCGTAAAAGTGTGAAATACAAGTGGTTCACCTGTAACTAGCCAAGAAGGCGGGTTGTAATTAAAGCGACAAACTTACGGTGATTGTAGGTATTAATCGCCCGCTGTATATACCATCTTGAAACGTCTGATCTTACGAGATAGCACGGCTATTGGAGAAATAATATCGCTACTTTCAGTTTTAGGCACAATCGGTCTGCAAGAAAGAGTCCATTCATTCGGTAGGCGTGCGCGCTGGGAGACAGAAGTACAGACGATTTACCCTGGCAGGGTAATATGTGATAATCAAAGATTGTTCGAGCAATTGGCCGCCACTCATCGGGCCGTCTTTATCCGAAAAGGAAGAATATTATCTGCGAAGTGGATGTTATTTCAGCCTGTCGAGGTGCTAATTATAGAGTTATTGGATGTAGATAGAGCCAATTAGGACGAGAGAGGCTCGCTGGATGGAATCACGTGATTGAATAACTCTTCCAGGGATTTCTTGAATGCTTAGAAGCAGAGATAGACTTTGATTGACAGGTGGTCTAGTTCATACATCTCTGTTCACTCGTTTGAAAATAATTGAAGCACGAAGGCGGAAAAACTCAGGTTGTTAGGTAGATCGGATTGGGATAATTAACGTTTATCTACCAGCGGGATGTGCAGAAAGGAAGGCCTGGTTTGAATATTTGTCCATAACCAGGAGGGTCATTAAAGTGCAGCGTAGGTATCCTTCGATAAACATAACACTTGCAGCATCAGCGTTGTTACGATCCTGTGCGCGCTCAACTGAAGTGCAAAATCTCGCCAGTGAAGCGTGACACGAGATTTCGGCGATATCTTGTTCGGTGGTGGGTAGTGGTAACTCAAGAGCAAGTGGCTGTTAGTCGAGTGAGTAGTCGCTGCAGACGATACATCGCTGGACCGCGCTAGTCCCTCTTAAACGAGAGTATCAGAGAGAGCATGTTTTAAAACAGCTTTAAATAGTAGTGTTATCTCCAGCAGCGAACGATAACAGTGAAAAGTGAACTCGGTGCTCTTTTCGGTTTTAATTTTTGTTCGCCTTAGTGACAGAGACTTTATGGTAAAATTGATTTTTTTTTATTTTCATTTTTATTTCGGATCTATTTTATCGCACTGAAACGATGATGAATGGAGCAGATGGGACGTGTTAGGAGATTAGTGAACTGATTTGGAAACAGGATTTTTTTTAAGTGATATGCGACTTGGATATTTATATTGTGAGTGGATTTTATTCGGACAAAATATGTCTGTGTGACGCTTTCGGTATTCCGAAGACTTGCTCCGGTAAGTGAAAAGATAGGTATCTTAACGATAAACATGCCAGCTGTATGCTCACTCTAGTAACAGGCTATTTCTTGAGACGTCGAGATAAATTAATAGGGCGAGAAGCGAAGAATTGACAAGTAAATACATTGTTTTGCTAGACATCATTTGTTACGAAGTAGATCCTTCATCCATCCACAGTCTCAATTATCATACAACGAAAAAAGATGAACTCAAGAATGGCGCGGATTTTATTTATATGTGCCATTACCTGCGTACTGATTCACTTCTCTTCCGGAAATGCTCCCGTAGAGTTTCGAATCCCAGAAGAGCAACCGGCGGGATATTTTGTCGGGGATGTATTGTCGGGTTCGAACCTGGTCCGGGACAACTTGAAGTTCAGCTTGATGTCACAGGGCAACCAGTACGAGACCTACTTTGCCGTCGACACCAACACCGGAAACCTTACCACCAAGATGGTCATCGATAGGGAAGGTTTGTGCGAGTTTACCGACATTTGCGAATTCTTACTGGAAATTGCTGCCCAAAGTGACAAGGGATTTTTTGCCGTCGTTCGGGTCATGGTGATAATCGAAGATATCAACGATAATCGGCCTAACTTTAACTCATCAAGTATCCAGTTGCCTATTTCCGAGTCTGTTCTGACTGGGGCTACGTTTACCATCATCGGAGCAAGAGATAAGGACACAAGCAGTAAATTTGCTCTAGAGTCTTACACCCTGGTGCCCGTCATTCCAAACGATGACATTCCCTTCGACCTTTCATTCACGAAGAATCTAGACGGTAGTTCCATTATAAAGCTCATAGTTGTAAAACAGCTAAACAGAGAGAATAGGAGTTCGTACAAGTTTAACATAGTTGCTAAAGATGGCGGCAACCCACCCCTCGAAGGGAAACTGTTAGTGAATGTTACCATTTTAGATGTAAATGACAACTATCCCGTTTTCAGTGCACCGTCTTATAATGTCACTGTTCAAGAAGATGTTAGTCTTAATTACGTTATTATGACTTTACAAGCAACGGATTTAGACGAAGGAAGAAATGGTGAAGTTGTGTATCGATTAAGCCCTCATCAACAAAGTGCTAATTTGCAATATTTCTCTGTGGATGAAAGATCTGGTGAACTGAGAGTTATTCAGCACCTTAATTTCAATTTTGGAAGTTCATTTAAACTAATTGTGGAGGCAACGGATAAGGGTGAGGTCCCCCTGACGTCACAAACGTTTGTGCAAGTGACGGTGCTAGATACCGGAAACAACCCACCAGAGATTCATGTCAACCTCTTGTCACAGTCGAACCACGCCAGCGTCTCCGAGTACGCTACAATCGGTGCCGTAGTTGCTCACGTTGCCGTCATTGAGCACGATACTGGACGTAACGGCGACGTCGTTTGCAACCTGTTCAGTGACGTTTTCGCTCTTCAGCGTTATGACGTCAATGAGTATAAAGTAATTGTGAACAAAACTTTGGACAGAGAACGAATCAGCAAACACAACGTCTCGATTTCATGCGAGGACAAGGGTGTTCCAAAACTCACAGCTAGTGTCAGCTTTCTTGTATATGTGGATGACGAAAATGACAACCGGCCCAAGTTTGTGCAAGAAAGGTATTTTGCTAATATCGACGAAAATAATGATATTGGGGATGTCATCACTACAGTGAGAGCTTACGATCTTGACCAGGGAAACAACAGCGAACTTCGTTATAAAGTAACCGATGAAGGCAAAAAGTATGTGTTTGTGAACCAAGTTACTGGGGATATTTTGGCCAATAGGCGCTTTGACCGTGAGAATAAAGAGGATTTGAATATTGCTGTAACAATTCTCGCAGAGGATCTTGGCTCCCCGTCTTTGACTGGCTCAACCTCCGTGATTATCACAATAAACGACCTCAATGACCAAAGACCAGTTTTTGAGATGAATATGTTCCGATTCTGGGTCGATGAAAACTTGCCGGCGGATACAAGAGTTGGGAAACTGTCGGCCAATGACACCGACGCTAATTCCCGAACACGATTCACTCTGAAAATGGCGAACAGTGCATTGCCTTTTGTCGTTCTTGCAAACGGGGAAATAAAGACTAACAGAGAACTCGATAGGGAAGAAAAGGCCGATTACACTTTCGAGGTTATGGCAATTGATGCTGACGACACAAGCCTTTCCTCGACGGCAACGGTCACGGTGTTTGTGGTGGATGAAAACGACAATGCTCCGGTTATAGAACTGCCCTCTATCGGCAATGACACATTGTTACTGCCGTATATGACTGTCCCAGATTCGATTGTGTATAGAGTTCGCGCAAAAGACATCGATGACCCAGAAACAAACAACGGCAAAGTAACATACTCGTTAACCGCTCTGAACAAAACAAATTACTTTGCCATCAATCAAAACAATGGTGCAATTTCTTTGATTGCGCCAATAAATCACGTAGATTTTATCAACAAAGTTTTCATCCTTAAAGTAACCGTCAAAGACAACGGCGTCGATTCTCAGTTGACGTCATCTACTTTACGCGTGATCGTGACGGCACGTAACGGAACGGCTGCCGCTGTTACAGACGATTCAAATTCAAATTTTGTCATTGCCGTCGTTGTTGCTACAGTAACAATTGTGATTTCCGCCGGAATCATCGTCACAATCTGCATCATCCGAAGAATGGATCGGAAAAGACGCGAGAAAGTTATCCGACAGAAAGTGTTGTCGGAAAATATGTATTCTAAAAATGAGGATGATGTGGATAATATCTTCCCCATGGATTCCAATTATCAGGATAGAAAGAAGAAGGAAGTGAGTTTTTCTCTGGAGGAGAATGGGACGGCCGACACGAGCCAGAGTCGGTCGGGCAGTGAAAGTCAAGGTCACGAGAGTTTGGACCATATCCTCCTTGAGGTGAGTCCATATACACCCTTCACTCGAAACCACGGGTAAACAGCATAACATTTACATGCTTTTACATCAATAACACCCCTAACCTTTTCAATTCCCCACTAAAAATCCCGTTTCCTAGGAAGCTAAATAGTTTTCCCTACTAACTGTGTTTGTTTGCCCCTCGTTTTTGATATGCCGCCAAATTTTCAAGAAGCCTAATTTTGAATCATCAACCGACATCATTTGAAGATCAAGAAATAAATACACAGTTTATCTAGTGTGCTCTTATGTATAACCATGTTAACGAACCTATTTGCCTTAATATCAAAACATTCCCTGTTTATTAAACTCTATCCGAACTAAAATATATTTAATTAAGATTACATGTATTTCTGTGCAACTTCTTTTTTAAAATTTAATTTAATTATCATGCTTTCATGTCAAATCATTAGTAATGACATAATCGCAAATCAGTTCAAATCGCTTGACGTTAATATATTATTTTATGTACAGGCAAATGTCCTAATGTATTTTTTATCCTGATCAGGAAGTTAATTTTAATTTTCCGCATCATTTAACATATTTTCACTCAATACTAGTGTATACAACATCATATTTTCTAGTTTAAAGATGTGATTTGATGTTCTGTAATGTCTTATCAACTACATGTATCCGCAGAAATATACGCTCAAGTTAAGTGATATCTAATTATATGTTTCCTTTCTATTTCTACTTCTCATCACTCCAATACAGACAGTTTTATGTAGAACAAAAAATCAACAATTGATTCATCTCTGTTTTATCGCGTGCGTTAGACATTAACACATTTAACGCACCAAAATACAGAATCACCGACTAAGAAACGGCCTCCAGTTCAGCTTCGGCACACACACACGACTGCTTATCTCAGTTTCAGATTGTACAATTCGATCAAAGATTCCACATTTGTATATAATATGTAGACAATGGTCCCTCGACACTGGTTTAGATTGGGTATCTTAAACAGAATACATTTACAAGTAAGATTGGATTTTTGTCTCAACAAAGGCTTAAAGACGATGGTATTTTCTCGTCCTGGATTGTTTAAATCCACATTTCAATCGTCTTGTTGTATTCCAGGATACCGTCCACATGTGCAAAGAAATCAGGTCTCTGTTATATGTTCTGCAAGAAATAAATGCATGTTTGGGACTCGGTCTAGAATATTAATTTTTATGCGCAGGCTTTCATATGATGTAAACATTTCGGAAAATTGTTAAGAAAGCGGAATCAATTTTCGATGGCTCTCCAACATCAGAATTACTTATACTGAAACTGATAAGGTGGGTGTTACCTGTATAGTGATATACATATGTAAAATCTATACCGATCAACAATGTCTCTCATTTTAATGTTACTATGTATGTGCTGAAAACTGCCTTGCTTGTTTGCGTGGCACACATTCACGGTGAGGGCAACAGTGTATATTCTTTACATAGACCATTCCCTTCGTGATTAAGAGATAGCTGGTGGGACGTCAAATCTTACATAAACAATATTTTCTCTGTCACTGGTGTTTTGCTAGACAATGCACGGTGTCTCTGTGCAGGCAACACGATATTTGTTCACTATAAATGTCTCTGTGAAACGAACACACGCTGAACCCAGCTAACGATCAAATAAAACACAACTATTGTAAATAGTAAATATGCTTTCTAATGTAAATCTGTTTCAACATTGTTACTCATATATTAAAATTACAAACCAAATATTAAAGGAACTGTCAATTCACGGCGATTTGTTGTTGATCGGTACGAGGATTAGGGGAAATTGTATCTTGTTTCACAATACACACTGTAATCCTACCCCATTACATTGCAGATTTATAGCAATGTAGGCTGGAAACACACCACCTCATTCATTGAACATTTCTATTATGGATAGGTGAAATGAAGTGAACAGAAAAATTATCCACCAATTTATATAATGATAGAAGATGTTTTCAAATATACACGAAAGACCGAAATAACATGGTCGATAATTTAAGCGAATATTTCAGACACGTGACCTAAATACTCGACATAAAAGTTAATTATAATAATTATGAACCCATAAATAAAGCATCATTAAAGCTTTGAACCCCGTTGGATATTAGCGAATGGTGTTGAGGTGACTTGTTAAAGAAGAACACTTCGTATAAAGTGTATATGTAATAATTGAAATAGAAAGGTTTCTGTTTTAATATACACCATGTTAATAGATAATTATTCAATTCAATTCGACAATTTATTGCATTAAAACACATGGTGTTTTACAGTAAGACAAAATACATGCATAAATAAAAGTGACAAAAGGCAAATGACATGGAGTTATCTAAAGGGCAGGTAAAATGTAATAATAATCACGATCCCATCTTTTTAGCAAACTACATGTACCTTGAAATGTTTCTTTTTATTCTTTTTGAGTTGGCTTTCATTAATGAAACGAACTTTTGCTTACTATTCCTGGCTTACTGTTTTATTGTGTAGGATGCTACTTACATTGAATGAGACAGGGATTATGCAAAAAATTGTAATTTTTAGCAAATACGTGTTCGTCAGCGAACCAGTAATAAGCCCAATTTAAGAATAATATTTTATTTATATTGACATTTAATGACAAATGTTAATGTAAGCTGGTAAATTGGTCAGGGAAATATTAAAAGTAGGACCCCCTTTAAATTAACTAACATATTTATATTTTACATCGCCTCATATTGTTTGTGTATGGACAACGGTGCTTAGTTAGACTCATTCCTTCAACAAACGTAAATAATATATTTGCAGTATATAGCCAACATATATATAAAACAATAATAAATTAATAAAAAAATAAAAATGTTAATTCCGATAAAGAATCTTCTTTCGAACTATTTTTACTGAATTAAAAATTAATTTTAAATAAATCAACTATTGACCAGAAAGTTGCCAATTAACTGATAGTTAGTTCTTTCTGGTGATCACGATTTGTCATTATCTTATTACAAACAGATCTTCAATCTCAACTCGTTGGCTTAGATTAAGTATTAGCTCTTCTTTGGCTTTTTCATTGTTCGCAAGATTCGACAATTACCGAGTAGTAATTAAACATTAAACGGTATAATGTTATCTCTTAATGAAGAAACACTCCATCTATGTGAATCGGACAATTCTCCCTGTGGAAGTATTCAATTTCATTTCAAAAGCATAATTGGCTTCGTCATGATATCTTTCCACGGGATCTACTTTTTGTCTCGGACGTTGATTGACGTTAGGTGCACATCGGCTGTTTACGATAAATGGCGTTACGTCTAAATTCTTCTGTTTTGAGAAGATTGTTATCTTTAAAACGATTGGTTGTTTGCCCAGGGGTATTCTGGGTAGGACGTCCATTTTTCATGTTCAGACTTAAGAATGTCCCGCTCAGGTGAGGAAAGTAGAACCTTTTGAGGGAAACAGGTGGATAAATAATTGACCTTGTTTGTCAGGTATCAAATTGCAGTGTCACCTTAAGCAGTCTGCCATTGCTTTAATGAAATGTGCGATTAATTGAAATGTTTCTTTTCTTGTTTTGAAGTCTTTTGCTGTAATGGAAATTATGACAAAAACGTTGTTTGGATGATTAATAACTTATTACACAAAGTATTTGTTATTTTGATTACGTCTTAATAATAATTGATTACAGTTATGATTTCTAATATACATTTGTATGGAGCGAATAAGAAAACTAGAAAGTATTTAATGTGTTAATGTATATTACTGACTGTTGCCTTAATTAAATAAAGATGTCATCTATACGCCCAAATTAACCTATGGCTGATAATATATACTTTCCCTTAAAATACAATCCGTTTAAGCTTAATTGCTAAACAGTATGGTGGCAGAGACAAATTAGACAACAAATAATTTAATTTGCTCGTGTTTCATACAAACAATCAGTCTAATGAATTAATAAGGCCCCTAGTTTACAGTTTCCATCGATTTGTTATCAGCAAAGAAATAGCAATTTAACATAATTACTCCTTCCAATTAACCAATTAAACCAACGAAGCATGTAATTGAGATGCTGGAAAGTAAGGTTTTGCTATGTTTTACCATTGAAACATTCATTTAAGGTTTATTTAATGTTTAACTCAATATAAATACCGTCGAGTACATATACAACTACAAAGGTTTAATCTGCAGGCCACAGCGTACCATTTTGACGTCATTAGGACACAATTTAATTATTCGTCTGTTTTTAATTGAAAACTTATTGGTAATATTCTTTTCACTTATTTAAATAAGCTTGTATGCCAAACTTTCGACATATTTTACTATATTCTATGCTAAATTATGTAATGTAATTCTTCCTGAAAACAATAGATAAATACAGACTAAAACATTAGCATACATACAGGGTGTCCCTTGAGTAAGGAAAATTATTCTGAACTTTAAAAGACCGGACGATAAGAAATACCGGCGCCTCGTAAAGATGCGCGGTATGATTATCATTGATTTGTACTCGTATAAGAAGAGACCAAGGCTAGCAGACATATAGATAAACACGTACAAGAAAATTTGACTTAATTAAAAAAAAGCAGTTATGGTAACCCTTAACCAAACAATGCAAAAAGAATCATGCTTCGTTACCAATTTATACGCTCAAATTTCAATCGTAACAGACATATACAACAGAAAAACGCAATTTCACTATTAGAATCTAGTTAATAAGTAATGCGTTATTATGTTATAGTATTGAACTACGAGAATTATAACCCGAACTAAACATATTGGTCATATATTAATTGACAGCCAATACAATGGGCGTGGGAATATCTCGAATTTCAAACGCCGCAACTTCTTTGCCTATCTTTAGTTCGTCTTTCTTTTCACCGCTCTGGTATACATCAGCTTCTGTTATAACTTTCAAACCGCTCTAGGATTATTAATCGGTCGCTTCGATTTTTGTAAATATTAACAGCTGAGGAAGAAAATGGATATTTCAACAAGACAAAATGTCATCTACTCAATCCTGTCTTTAATGAAATCATTTCCGCATAATAGAGCTCGTGCCTTCGGATGATTTACGGGCCCGCTCAATACCGCTTGTCATCGCTTTCACAGGCCGGGTGTAATAGACGGACAAAAGCAAATGGTTTCAAATCGGCTTGCTCATATTATGAAACTGTCAGCTTTTTTGTCAGATTGCACACTAATACATTGAACGCATGTCCGTGTAAGCGGTATGGGTCCCAACTGAACAACAAAGCAAAGCAAGCATTAGCATTGTTCGCATTTCAATTCAACTGCATATACATGCAATAGATTGCATTATATACATGAAAGGGGGTTGTTTGATTTGTTTATTGATATGATTAATATGAGCACATGTTGGAATTTTGGAATTTATTTTTTTACCAGCAAGAATGAACATGTCTTTAGTATAATTATATAGTAATGGTAATACTAAATAGGCAATGATGAGAATTGAGGGAAAAAAACTGAGCTTACGTTAATTTGGGTAATTATATCGTTGTCGTTAAAAGGGGATATTCATAGTACCAGGTGTTACATTTAGTGTCAATAGACCAGCCTAAATTAATGTTAAATCTGTAAATCATTTTCATATAAAATGCATAATAAAATGGTAATTACGATATTGTGTTGGTAAGACGCAAAACTACTATAAAAACACAAACTCCAAATTGTTTCCTGCATTTAAACACTATTTTTTTTACTTCACCAGCCCTCTTATTGCCCAGTTTAGCTAGGAGACAGCCTACAACACGAAAACGACGCTTAAATTACCCAGCATAGCAAGTACCTTACAGCAACAACATTACCAAATGCCATTGTCAAGACAATATTTTATCAAAATTGGTGTTAAATTCCTCGATAATAGACACAGTTTTGCCAATCAATGATGCAATCACATAGCTTGTTGTTTTCAGTTGTATACTCTATTATTAAATGCGTGCCTCAGTTCCAAGACAAGAATTCAAGCTATATATATAGCTTCTATAAATAAAGCTTCTAGTGATAAAAACACAATCGACTAATAGCTTTTCCTGTATAATTTAAACTTTGGCGAATCACGCTTAAATCGATTGATAACTAGGAAATCTTCGGCGCCATTGATACTTAATGTGCATTCATCATATTCTTTATGTTTATATGTCTGAATACATATATTTAAGCCAATATTTTTTCCTATATTGCTCAGAGAGAACCAGGTATTTTCGACTAAACAGTGTCAGTTATATCCTCGGGGCATGATCTGAATTTTCTAAACACACTCGAGTCTTTAGTCATTAGCTACATAAAAGTTAATAACCAATATAAAATCCCTTTTGCCTCATTTACATTTGCAGTGCATCGCCATGCATAAGTAACCAGATATCCCCCTTTTTCAGTTCGTTGAATCCTTTTCGTATATACCGACATGACTGACTACAAAGTGTCAGTAAGTTTTATTTGTTTAATTTCATATAATGCCACTTTTTACGGAATAATTTCATGGTGAACGCAACATCATATCTATTACCTGCATCAAATGACTCTGCCTCGAAATAATGTTAACGCTTTAACATTTATATTTAACGAATTAAACAAATATAGAAAACCTACTTCAATCAAGACGAACCACGGGATGCAATCTAGTGTACAAGCATGTGTATTATCCGGACAGTTTTATGGTAATCCACTATTTTCTTACGGCAAAATTGGACGAACAAACCAATACATAACACGGTTTTAATGTTTACTAAGAAATTGTCTTCCCCGAGTAAAATCTGAGTTTTAATTAATTCCCACAAATCATTTTGGGAGAAAGCAGTGCTTTCTGCTTCGTTTCGGTGAAAATATTCCAATAGTGATCTTTCCGAGTAGAGGAGAACGCATTTCCTAACATGGTTGAAGGCGATTTTATTTACCCCCAGTTTTCGGTTTAAGTACTCTAAATAGAAACTCGTAAATTCCATTTTTCATAAACAGCCAGATGCATGGATCTAGGGCACTTGCACTCAGTTTGGTGTGCAAATATTGGACATGATTTACAGGCCCTTAACGTTTTCCTCCTCGTCAATTATTGAAAGACATCTAAATGGTTACTTAAGCTTTGCTTAAGCGTAAAACCGTCGTCTTGTACTTAAGCAGAGGCTAGACTTATGTTCTTAACTTCTTAACATAAAAAATCAGCAGTCGTTTAAACTTCTGAAATCTTACTTTAAAAAGCACTTTAATACATAAATTTCATTCGAAGGCATGCAGAATTTTCCGCACTCAATTTCACCCTAATTATTCAATTATGGCTGCAAGAAGCCTCATCAGTTGAAGAAAAGTGCACCTTTCACCTAATTTTAAGTACAAAAGTACGTTGTAAAGATGGCCTTTCGTGTATTGCAAGCTCTGTATGGTTGTTGTTACATCGCGTCGATGCATTTACGCTCATATTGGTGACATCTAGCTAAATATAGTTTGTATACAAGTATTATTTATTTCATTAATGTTGTTTTTTTGTCTTTGTCATGCGTACTAGTTTTTATAAAAAAAATAATACGGCCTTATTATAAATGCTTGTGTTATTAACTGTAACAAAACTATTTCATTGCACCCTATGGAATGGCGTCATCTCCTTCCTAAAGCAACCCTATATGATTTGTGCCCAAAACAACATAAACAGCTTTACTTTTCTTTCTTTTACCGAATGTTTGCGGTAAAACCGGATTACAGATGCCACATATTACTTGAAAAATCCGCTGAATTGGATGATAGTGTAATTCTAACTAACCGAAAAAATAAAACGTTTGTAACGTTTTTATTAATTTATGCTTGCATTGTCCTTCATTTAGTGTCAAAATTAAGTTTGTACTGTTACATTGTACTGATATTTCACCCTTGAAGTCGAAAAGTTACAATGTTGAGTTATATATTTTATGTCAGAATAAGACTTGAATGATGACTTTATGGTTAATCCAACAGGGAACCATTTGAAACTGAACAATGTTAGAAGCTGTGTTCTTGTTGAAACCGTATTCTCACATGCTGGGATATTGCTGGTCTTTTTAAGCCTATCGTTCCCTTATATAATTAAAATGCATGTCTTGAGGTCTCTGTGCAGTTCGTCCATCCACACGGAGCGCAGCTGGAACTCAGTGCCAGATCTTGGCGCATATTCTTTGCCCCGCGTCCTATCGTATGATCAAAGCAACATAAACATGCACCGATTTCATTATACACGCACTCTCCAGCAACAATACCAGAGAAAGTCCCGCGATTTTCATAATGAAAGAAACTGTCTCGAAGCAAGCCGACAGCCCGGGTCAATACAATCGTGCTTGCCAAACATCGTCCCTTACAATGGAACCAAAACTAAACTCTTAATTCATTACCGTCACACAATGGTGGGTATAGATTCCAAGAATTGATCTCAATTCCAGCTTTAGAAAACGCCATTTTAGGACCCCGTGTCGTAGTTCCGTGCAGGACACGCGGCTTCCTAATTGGAATTAATTGTACCTTACTAACGTACTACCTTTATAAAAACGGTTCCCACTTTTTTGTTTGCATTCTGTCAACTCGTCAATATAAATTTCCACACTAGAGTGGCGATGTATTGATAAAGGAAAATACTGAGCTCGCAAAGTGCATTGGGATTTGTGAAAAGCTTTGTTCTATGTACGTTTAGTTAGAGGCAGCTTCGTTTCTTAATGTCGTTTAATTCTTAATTGATTTGCAACTTTTCTGTGGTTCCTTTAGTACGTTATTTTACTAATCTTTTCAAAGAAATTTACAAAAGGTTTAGGGTTCTGTGAAAGGCGACAAGCAGTCCTGTAAAAAGCCACACGTTTTTGTCATTAAACAATTAAGGGATTCGAAGAAGTGAATCGGATATGGATGGAGGGGAACCGCTCTAGTGATCAAAATGAAATAGCATCTTATCATGAGAAGTGAGGCTGGTAAAATGAGCGCCGCGTCAATTAGAGCGATCGTCTAATAGGATTGACACACATGGAAAGCGCTATGAACATTGATTTGAGATCCATTCTTAGGACATTCGAGAATTAAAACAAACAATTAGCTGTGATTTCAGCAGGTAACTGATGGCCGTGTTATCTATACAGAGATGCGTTGTTATATTTGTCTATTGCGCACATAGTTGTCAGATACCTATATAAGAAATAGGGTTATATATATCAAAGGGCATTTAAATTGATTTCGATTGATGTCTGTTCTTCATTTAAGGTTGTGAGATAATTCAAAATCAATATAAAACAAATTCGGCAATTCAACCGAGCCTCAATTTAAGAACTAGTGGAGGAGAAAAGCAAAATTGAAGTACTTCGTCAAAACTTCTAAGAATTGCATGTCTGGAAATGTCTGCGGCAAAACGCATCAGTCAAGGTGAAATCTTCAGGTTTATCCCATTTCGAGTTCACGCTTAATTTAATTCAATTTTCACCAATCTGTCATTATTGTTTCATGTCAATTTACATTGAATACAAACCAGGCATAAGTAAAGAGAGTTAATACTCCCATATCAGGTTTCATCTGTTTAATGCAATGCCCATGACGTAGCTGCCAGAAAGAAATTTAATTCAAGGACGGAGAAAATTTAGTTTTAAACAATATATATTCAATAATATTGCCTTATGATACATATGTGACATATGTTAGAAAGATACCGACAGAAATGGGAACAAAGTTGAGAGGACAACTAATATAAATCACTTATCAGAATAGATTTGTGAAGTAGGATATGTTTTGTAGTTAGAAAAAAACTAATTGAAAAAAAATTAACAAAATGCACTTTTAAGTAACTTCTATTGGATTCATGTATCGGCTACATGTTATAAATAATAATTTACACTAAACGACGAATGTGAGTATATTAATTATCACTATTCACATCTTTCATAACGTAATCATCTTAGTCTTAACACTGACTTCGTAATCTGTTCAATTAAAATTTCCATTATCGGCATAACCACCCCAAACAATAACAACAACAGAAAAACAAACTACCCCAGATCACCACAACATCCAAGATGGCTATGGTAAATGACTATCCACTTATTCTACACTGCTGCAATTATTTGCGTCTGTCTATTTTGAAGGACCAAACATAATGACCACATTACGCCATCAATTTCTCGAGCATCTTGGTCGAGATGTAAACCAATGATACACACAATCGCCCCTTTTAAACAATCTCTATTCAGGACACAATAAGACAACCATTTAGCGAGGCTACAATCTCGTACAAGAAGGTTTATTCCTAAGAGCTGGTCTGTCGCCAGGGTATTTTTCATGGCATTTAATGTGAGAACTAGCAATCTTTTGTCTTTATGGCGGACTGGTAAGCGCTCTATTACCGCAACTCCAGTAGTTAGCCGTAGTTAGCCTACTCCGGTGGCCAGAATAGTATCACGACCATCCTCGTAATAGCCGCCTATAAATAGCCCTTTCTGTATCTTATATTTTGCTATCTACAGAATAAATTTTTCCTTATGTGTTTCAGGAGCTACGTTTACAGTAACTATATTCGAATGTACTTACTTTCCGGCGTATTGCCCCCCCCCCCGCGCCCCCCCGCGCCCCCCCGCGCCCCCCCCCCCCAAATATATATTTATATATGACCTCATTAACCTCTTTTGACATCAATATGCATAATAATCAACCTTTTTTTTTCAAATGCACCTTTTCAATATACTCTGCACTGCTATATATTTAAATATATTAAACTATTTTGATAGAGTTCACAAAATTTCAGCAGGTGTGTAAAATTACATGTACTTCGAGTTACCAAATATAATTTATTTCGAAGAAGAAGATGCCAACTATTTCTAATGAAACCTTAGACAGTTCTAGAACCATAAGATGAACCTTGCATATTTTCTGCTGATAAAATTTGAGACTAAGCGATACAAATTTTATGATTTGAGAGACGACAAATTGTGAACGCAGGATATTTAGTGCAGCTAATGTAAACTTGAGCGGAGAGCTCTTTTCTCGGCCTGTCGCATTACAAAATGTCTGTACGACAATTATCGGTTCCTGTGTTATTGCATCCCGACTAAGGTTGACCTACTGATGGGGAATTTATTGGCTCTAAGACGACGTTTCTATGGTCAAGTGTCGGAGATGGTAGATTCCAAGACAGAAAGCAACACTCGCCTTTTATTAGCGGTATAATTTGTCAAAAGAGAAAATCCCAGATTGGATTCTTGTTATCATGTTCTTGTCGTTTATTTCGTAATATTTCTAGCACTACATAGATTAAAGTGTCTGCAAAAGTCTTGTTAATCATCCCGCTAGTGTGATGATTATGACATTGACGTCAATTAGCTGTATTTACATTGCCACACAGGGAGTTTTAGATATAAATGGTGGGAAAATTGTAGAGGCGTATTTGTAATTTACTAAGTGAATGTATTTACGTTGTGAAATCTCGAAAATATTTTGGTGTTGCATTTTTCAAGCTAAAAGATTACCGCTTAAAATACGTCTGGATACCTCAAGATTTAAATAAGTCTAGGCCCTTTGAACAAAGCTGCACGCTGTGCAAGACATTATTACTAAAATTTATCTTTATTCAAAGTTTCATTAACTAGTGGCATTACAAATTGTGTAGCGTAAATTCACATGCTATTCAAAACTACCAGTAGCGTTCGTCCTTATCTTACAAATATTGAGATTTATAAAAGCTGCCAATTTACCTCCTTCAATGCACTACGTCTAAGAAGATATTGGCGTTTCGATTGCATTTTCATTTAGTTAAAGTACTTGTTTCTATTTGTTTGACAATTTATCGGGCTTTTAGAAGGCAGACTATTTTCTCTGAAGATGATTCTACATTTCTTACTGAAGAAGAAACCTTATCTGCGCCAGAAAGCAAGCAGTAGAGAAGTAAAGCCATAAATTAATGACATAACATCCGTTAATTTTCACCATTTTTGTATTTTATTTTCTCGAATAACAGGCGCGCTGTTACTAAGGCGTGTAGTCGCTATCTCCGAGGGTCTTCTTTTAAAAGAATTAAAATGAATGTATGATTTAAAAAAGAGTATTAACTATCAAGGCATCCGAGCTTTGAGTTTGAAAGTCTTCTTTTAATGGACGATAATTAGTAAAACGAGTTTCTGCGTTTTCTTGACGGTTTCCATGGTGAATCGCCTTACCAGAACCCATTAGGGTAAAGACCTACTCTAGTTTTTCAACTTTTCTACCGCTTTGAATTGTAGGGCTGTTTAATTTGCTGAGGAAACTGTGCAAGTACAGTGTTCTAGTCTCCGGGGACCTGTTTGTGCCAATCCAGCTTTAAACATTCTAGTATTATTGAACAACTTGCCTAAAAACGGAGCTAAAGTCAATTAAAGAATATATATGAAAAACTTTGAAGTCGACGAAAGCGCTGACAATATTATTAGCCGTAGGAGAAATTCCTTTATAAAGCAATGGATTGTTGACATAAGTTTCTCGGCTCTTTGACATTGCTTTCTAGTATTATTTAAGAAATATGGCATCTCTTGGTGATTGTTGTTTCTTTTCCGGAACCCGGTTATTTATGCACTTTAATATCCAATTAGCGAGGCACCTGCTTTCTAAACACAAAGAAGAAATACCACGTGATTTAGTTAGATTTTTCCCCACAGACATGCATGTGAGGTGACATATTTTGGATAACAATAATCGTAGGTTGAGATACAGAATGCGGCGCTCCAGGCAGCGTTTTTAAATCTCAGCCTCGTTGCACGCTCTGTTTGGTACTTTCAATATGGTTTTTGTAATCATTTGCTAAAACTACGTGCAAATAAAGGACGTGTTTCTAGAGAGTTAACAGCAAATAATACAGATCTTGGCCTCATCACGGCGAGTTCAGCGGGTTAAGGGATAAACGTAATCTGACAGGTTCAGACACCTGTATATGTATATTATGTCAGGCTGCAGATATAAAACTTCCGGCAGTTTCTCACTTGCTGGAAAAACGTGCAGGAAATTATAACAATATATCAGACTATATTTTTTTTTTAAATTTAGGAATTTGTTGACACCAAAACTGTTTATTAGTTGTGCTGACGAAATTTACGAGTTGCATCTGTCTCCAATCTAGAAAACAACATGTGTATACGTGTAAATGTTTTCAATTTTAATATTTATGCGTGAATAAGTTTTATAAAGTACACATTTTGCATCAACATAATACAAGTTGTTGGTTGTTTTCTCAACAAAATTATGACGAGTATTACATTATTACTTATAATACAATTGGCGTATGGCAACAAATTTAAACAAAATTGCAAGTGCAAATGCGATGACGATGCCTGATGATGATTCTGGATTTAAAATATTAAATAACACATTGACCCTCTATCTGTCTAAAGCTTCCGATGTCCTACACACGTGTATATGCAAACACAACAAACAAGGTTGCATTGATCTACGCTAAATGTTCGTCGATTATCATTTTCATTTAAAAAATACCACGTTAATGACAAATCGCTCATTGGACCCTCGTATGACCTTTTATAGTCGTCAAGATCAAATTTATTGTTAAGATGGAAATAACAAGAAGCGATAAAATCTCCACGTTTGGTGATAAATCTAGCTGTAAATAGAGGATTTTATACCGGTCTAACCCCATCACGAGAGTTAAGATGGCAAGCATCAAACGTAAATCGCAACAAAATTGTCATCCGATCATACTGAAGTAGTTATTAAGTACAACTTTGACCCGTATTGATAGAAGACCTCGCCGTCAAAAATAGGGGAACCTCGAATCATATGGAGACTTGGGTCTGGACACTGAAATGATGATAATGATTCATGTGATTTGTATTGATGAATCGTCTATTTTCATGAATAAACATTTGTTTGTTGGTGTTGCTTTTTCAAGAAAAGTACCACTCAAGTAGTAAGTGTCTTAAAAAGTTCCCCCCTACCCTGTCCGTTTTTTTTCTTTTCATTGACCCTAGAATACTGGAATGTCTGTGTTGGAAGATTCTGCTATGTGACAACGGCACGAGTTCTTGATTAAGCAGCCAAGGACAAGGATCAATGCTCTATACATATAATACCATTGTGACTCACGAGATAAAAACAACTTTCATTTGAATATTTTACACTAAAAATGAAGACAAAACTAAAAAACTTGGTGTCAACAAAAGCGGACCAGATGGTGTGACAACAAACCATCGAAAGGCAAATGTCGTTTGTCAAACGAGCTATTACAGTCTTTAAATGTGATAAATATCCCTGTCAAAATGTCAGGTGCAACCATTTGGCTCGTACTCCTTCTAAATACAGTTAACTCACTGGCTATAAAGTGTTCTTATGAGTCACAGACTACCACGGCAGAACAGCCTTTTTTTTCATTTTCGATCCATAATTACTCATTACAGCTCTGTTTTCTAATTTTCTGTTTTTATATTTCGGAGTTTTTAAACATTCATTGATTGCAGTCGCAATAACAATTTGAAGTCGATTCCCTCATGTGCATGTGAGACAAGAAATTTCTTGAGTGCGTTAACCCGCCATAATTGATTGTGAACAAAAATGTTTTCTAACTTTTAGCACGTGCGACCTTTACTAAAATGTGAGGAAATAACATTAATAATCATTTTCCATCGCGATGTCATGGTCTTACGACCATTTGTTCTGTAAATAGATGTATAGATGTAAACATGCATCCTGCTCATGTTTATAGTTCATGTACAGATCACCGATCGTATCTGTATTCCATTCCATGATCAGAGCTTAAATGGCGCGCGCATCAGAAAGTCAGAATTCTCGACAATATCTTGACAAAATAAATATCTAACTCTTATCATATTGTACCTACGACAGCATAGCGTATTTATTGGAACCCCTATTAAGTGGTATAAACAAACTTAGGTAGATTAATGAATTGGTTCTAGCTAAGCAATTGAAGTAAATGGACCGCGCTTTAGCGCTAATGGTATGTCTATACTATGTTGATGTGGGTGTGTTGGTTAGTGTAAGGAAATTGTCCAATGAGTCTTGTAGTGATTAATTTGTTGGTGCCGAGAATAAATTCGCCAAATTAACGTACGTGATTTTGCTGAGAAGATGTCAATGTACTCGTTGTTTTGCTTGAGAAATAGCTTGTCCGTGTGTACATTTAAGTAGACAGAATGTGTGGGCAATAAAAAAGTATCCTTTATTATTTATTTATTGTGCTATTTTAATTTATGTATTTAAAGGTGCTGAGAATCCTTTATAAAAAAACTTTTATATCTCCATTTTACATAGAAAGCAGTTCTACAAATTGAATGAGGAAAGGTGGTAGTGTGCTTAAATATAAATTTGGTCTTGAATTGATGTTCATAGTTTATGCATTTCAGAAGAAAAATCTGAGAATAAAGCATATTGACTAGTTTTAGTTGGCCATAGCTCAGTGACCGTTATAAATCACGACTCTGTTACTACAACAAAGATTAAGAAGAAAGTTTATAAATCAGATACAACAACAACACAAAAGCTCGTCAAGAGTTTGTGTGCGTGCGCCACGGACTTGGTCTGAACAATAAATCTACCGCTGGACTCTATTAATAAAAAGTATTGACCTGCTGTGTTCAAGGTCATGCACGGGTGGCGCTCGGATCTAGCTGTCTTGTCAGCGAACCTCCTGGCCATACAAATAGATATAGTGATTATTAAGCGCCAAGAAATACAGACACATGAACACATTGTCGGCTTGAAATATTATATTGCCTTTATGATTCTAGGAAAGTAAAAGAACGTAACGACAATTTCAATAGAAACAAGACTGAAATGGATTGAAAAAAGAACATTAGGAAATAGATATAAAGGATTTCTGTTTGAACTATGATATAATTGCAAGTCAATGGGGGGTCTCCGGAAATAAATATTGTAAATGCCTTAACATGATTTCTGACATACTTTCAAACAATCATAAGTATATGTACACAGTTTAGAAACAATTAGTGAAGGAATTCCATGCACACTCTACTGTAACCGTTAGCCACATAGATCAACCGATGTTTCAAATAACATAATTACACTAATTAAAATTCAATTGTACACATTGCAACAAAGACATTCCCCTCTTGTTCATTTGCTACAAAGATATCGCGTTTCAGCTAAATATCGATAAAGGTTTTCAAATGTTAACATTTCTTGCTTGTTTCACTGTTCAAAATTAGAAAATTGCACGAGTTGATGGTTCCTAAAATTCAATTAACGTTGTGAAATTTCATTTTCTTCAACGACATATAATTACGTACATAAAGGGACCTATGGATTCGCTTTCGTTTTGCGCATATGAAAATGCGATGCTGTATTTGACGGCAATTTTAAGGTGACTAATGCCTTAATCAAATTTAAGAAAACGTGAATAGCTAGATTGACAGGAAAAAGCGCATTAATGCTACATTTCCACTCGAGAAGGGCGTTGTTTGTGTTGTTTGTAGTTGGAAAATTGCAGATTCTCTGGAATTTTGTCAAGTATAACCGAATAAAATCCATGGAACAGTGGCAGTCTCGGAACTGAAACATGGCCAAAACATGTTAAATAACAAACACAATCATACCTTGTTAGAATAATCGGCCATGTTGTCGTTTGGTGTTGTTAATGTTCGTGCTTGAGAGAGAGAGAGAGAGAGAGAGAGAGAGAGAGAGAGAGAGAGAGAGAGAGAGAGAGAGAGAGAGAGAGAGAGAGAGAAGAGGGAGAAAGAGGGAGAGAGAGCGTTTGTTTATGAAAGGTTTGTCTGATATAAATACATGTTTATACATTTGCAATGAAATTGGTTAGGGACTATACATTTTAGAATCATTCTTTTCTTTTTTAAAACTGTCTGCATTTTTAAAACCTTTGATATTGTTTATTTTCAAAATTGATAAATGATTTTCAATCAGACAAACCTTAAATAACCTACACCCTCTTCCACTAATGTGCATCATCCCGTTCTATATTTACCTAACACTGAGTGCATTTAATTTCCGCACTCCTTTAAGTTTTCCAAAGCTACAGAAACGTTGTCATTGATTTCATCTGTTTGTCTAAACCTTTCATAACTCAGCTTTCAAGTGGTACAGTGGATCTATACATTCCCCGGGAAGAACACATTTTCAATCGTTAAAACATTTCCATCACTCCAATCACGCATCTTGCAAACTACACCCCCAATGAAGCACAGATTCTTGAAAATGTAATTAGGTTTATGGTCCTTTCCAATCAAATTACCAGAATGGTATGTAAAACAGGAGTCATTATTTCAAAAGCCCGGCTTTACTTTTCCCGCAGCCAAAAGGGCACCGACAAAACAAGCTTCAGAAAACGAGTGCTAGTTTAATGGTTTTCAACTCACAGCGACATTTTGCAATTTTGGAAACCACTCCAGAACTGTTCGTCCAAATCATGCCAGTGTTTTGAGATGAAGACATACAACATTATTATTTAACATATGTTAGAATTTAAATCTAAGTGTCAGGTATTTGGCGGGTCTTGATACTTAATACAAGATTACTCTTTTTTACGAAATGGATATTGTTAACAGGAGACGTTAGGGGCAAATTTGGTCAAACATATCATGTTATTTCTGCACCAATTTCATCCCCGCCCTCTGACCTTTTTATTGCTTCCTTATTTTGGATCGCCTTTATTATTTAGTATTTACCGCCCATCATCAGCTTAAAACATTTGTTTCCTAAACGAATGAGAACAGCTGGGAACTGTCTGATCAAGAGCTATACTTTTAACTGCTTAAGCTTGATTAATATACAAAGTTACCTTTGCAAGAAACTATTAACACGTAACTAAAGATTAAAAAAAAAATGTTGGATATTAACAAATGAAGCATCGGTTAAAGAGTATTTTTATCCCCGGGTCCTCATCTGACAGACAATCCAATTGTAGCTCAGACTTCAAACGGCAACAATTGATGTCGGTATCGTAAACTCCTGAAAACGTCCATTATTGTAGTGCGTTTAAACCAAGTTCTAATTTTGTGCCGGTTGTTTTTAATTTCAAACAGTCCGCTATAATAGCTGTTTTAATACTACCCAGGAGTTAAAGACGGTGCACATGTTAAAATAATCCAGGGCAACATGTGTTTTCGTTCTTTATGATTGCCACGCAAGTCAAGTTTTGTTGCTGTGTTTAATACACCTTTCATTGTTGATGTGCCGGTTTTTGATGATGAAAACATTTTATTTAAATATTTTGACTTCATTCATCATCATCATCAGCAGCAGCAGCAGCAGTAGCAGCATAAGCATTAGTAGCAGAATCAACATCATTATGTTTACCACCAACAATAACATCTACATCATCATCACTAATATTTATTATAATACCAATATTAATATCAATCGATCGTTTTTGTCAAACCGACTGTATGTGTTTTTTTTGCCCTAGACAAACATATAAATAAGCGTATAGTTAAGACAAAAAGAAAATATGAATACATACAAATTCAGATTCAGTATTTGAATTGCCTGGTATAGTTAGTGATTTAAGTGAAAGGGATTTTTTATGAACGTTTTAAGATATTAAATCAGCCATGCAACCATCGCTCACTCTGACATGAATGAATGAGTTGCATTTTGTCCACGAATCACAGCATGACAAACAGTATTGGGTGTATAGGAACATAATATATCTTGTCAATTAATCAATTGTCTTAGCGTGTCAGGGACCTGTTATTCTGCGAAACATAAATTAATGCTCAGTCTAAATTAATTCCGTTTCGTTAGAATTTTATTTATTACATCCATATCATTTCAACCAGAAATAATTCAGTTTTTTTGTAATACGTCACCCTTTTTCAAAAATAAGACAGATTCAATGTCTTTGAAAATGAAATTTTAAGAATTATATTTCATCTGATTTTATGTTTTTATTTGTCCAATCTTGTTGCGATGACATATTGCAAAATTATGCCTTTAATCAATCATGTATTTCTTTCTATTTACCTTCGATTCGACATTTGTTTTTTTATTTGTCGTGTTTACTTAAATATCATGTGCATATACACTACTTCTCCGTGCTGCCTTAGGTAATACATCAAAACAAGCTGAACACGTTGATAAACGACTGCATGAAACGACAAGTTATTTAGGATGAAGATTCGAGGTCATAAGATTGCGGGAAAGGTTCATTTACAGCATCTCATAAAGCAAACGGAAACATCTTCATATAGACGTACAAACAAACATCCCTAGGATTGCAATACGGGAGTAAGCCGGAACAGTTTGACAAGCTCTTTTCCGGACAAACAGTCTACGGCTTCTCAGTTTTGTTTGCTTTCTTTCGAAACAGTCTACAGCATCCATCATTGGAAGTCCCTCGTTATAATGTCGGTCTGAAGTTCTGGTATACGAATTTTTAGGTAATATAAATACGTTGGTATAACTGCAATAAAGTGTAATGTTTGATGATAATCAGTGTGTGGTTTATTTGTCTTCATGACTGTTTGCTATAATTTTTGAAGAGGCAGAAGTTGCATTGCAATGGTCCAAAAATGATCGTTTAATGTCAATTCGGACACAAATTATGTTTTTAAATCATCGAAACACTGCTGTTTCTGTCCTTTTGTCCATTAAAAGGTATAAGATTTTGTTCTTCTGACCACCTGTCTTCGTCTACTGGAAGGAGCCATTCTCGCACCCTGAGATTTCTCAATGTTGTTTATTTTTTGTTCTATTTATCGACGATGTTTTGTTTGTTTTATATTTCCTGTTTTGTGGATTTTTGCTGCTTTTCTTGCTGCTCCTATTTTTTTTAAATTATGTTGTTTTCTAGTCAAAGATTCTTTTAGCTCTTTTGCATTATTTTCCTGTGTTTAATAGGCTTTCTAGTGCCCTAGTACCATCTAGCAGGCCCAATATCACCGTGCCAGACTGCAGATTTATTTGTCTGTAACATACTTATAGATGTCACCCATGTTTACATCCTGTTTAAAACAATGAACTTCTCTTTGCATTGGTCATTGAATTTAAGAACTTTAAAAATGCGAGCTCATTGAAATTCCGTTAAACATTAATTATACATGAAGGTGCGGGCAAATATTTAGCTGCAAATGGTCTTCGGTGAAAATAATCCCAGGTTTTTTGCCCATGTCTTCATGACTCTGCTTTTTTAGATTGTTTAAATTGTTTGTCACCAGTGTCACTTTTGGGGTTCTTTTCAGGCTTGAAAAGCCTTCAAATGTTCTGTTATAATGCAAGGTTCGGGTTACCATAGATTTGAATGTAAAGTAGGAGGTTGTTAACGTTTTGTGGTAGAATAAACCCTATGATGACGGTATGAAGTGGCATTTACACTCAATTCATCCCGTTAATTTGAATATTATCTACCCATCATTGCCATCATGTGACGATATTTTAAAATCCGTATCTAGGCGCATACACCGTGGTCGCAGTTTAAAAAAAGTTTAAAAAAAGGTTGTAAATAAGTTTAAAACGTATTTTGGTAGTCGTTAACAATTCAAGCAATCATGACGAAATAATTATTTGTTTGTTGGTACTGCAATACAGCTGCTATCACAACGACTACATAAGACCACTGCAAACAAATCAGGGCTGATGTTTTCTTTTTCTGACACGATGTATATTACCACACTCAGTACCGCAGTCGGGTTTTTTCTTAACATTTATAATACCTACCCTCATTTTCATTATACTTTCTAACTTGAGACAATTTCTACACCATTATGTCGACATTTATTCATCAATACGTCTTCTCGTTTAATGATAACTACATATCCCGTGTTTTGCAGAAGTAGTTTATAATTTTCTTTTTTTTTCCCAACGTGTTCCCGTCTGCCTTTGATATTTATAATGACGATCCGATATTCTGCATTGAATATATTCATCCCAAGTCCTTCGTTACAATCACTCATCATTATTATCTTTTATCTGCCTTAAACGTAATTTCAGCAATTTGCTTTTTTGTAAAATTTAATCAGCGCCATATAAAAGATACGACTATAAAGAAGCAAACATATACTGAAGAACAGGTAATTTAAACTCTACTTCATATCAAGTTTATATCTGAACCAATCTCGGTACGTATTATACAACGGTGATTTAAAACCGGCCTCTATATGATTTAATTTCCATGGAAACTGGTTAAACTGCTGTATCACCGTTATTTATCACTCCGCCACACAAAGAAGTCCCCGCTATCTGGCTACAGTATGAATGGCCTCAGAGTGTTCATCCAGGGAATGGCTAAGATATTTTCAGCAAATTTAAAAAAAATATGAAGCGTTTTGAGAGTGGGACTCATTGGAAATCTAGAAAACACAGCATTAAACAAATTGAGGGAAAAACTCAAACAAAAACAAACAAATTTAGATCGGGTTAATGTTTTCTCGATGCTAATAAATCGTAACATCTTGTTCATCACGCGTCATTAGGAGTCCATTCGGAACAGATTGCCTTGAATTTGTATTTTATTCATATTTGTAATATTGTATTTATTATGTGAGAATATAATTCTTATGAATTTCAGACAAGTTGTATTGAAATGTGTTCCAACGTAAAGTGAGCGAGTGTGAATCGAGTCGTCTTTGGCTATGAACATTTATATTTTGTCACACAACATATAAATTGTTCTTAAAAACACTAAAGAAAGCTAAAGAACGACGTTTGAAAAAAGTAGAACAAAGCAGACAGATACAAAATAAAATGTTCTTAAAATGTAAGAAGGGGTGCTGTCGGTGGGACATTTTAAAATAATTTACAAATACAGCATTATTCCAAAAAAATTATAACCTCTGATAAATAGTGATTCTTAGAAGAGACTGTATTGAACATCTTACATAAAATGGAAATAATGCGCGATGCTTTTTTATGAAAGGATAAAAATAATTCTTCCTTATATGGCATTAAAAATGAAACAGCTACGGGGTTGCTTCCCATACATGATGTTCAAACTTGCTGTTATCGATTGCATGAATATCTACACAAGAAAACAATTTATCATAGTAAATCCTCATTATTATTCAAAATCAGCTGTTTGCTCGTCGCATGCACAAAGGAAACAGTGCGTTTGATGTCAATGAACCACATCGCATGCAAATGGGGAGAAAGGCTGGCTGTATTGCAGACACAGACGCGTGAAGCAATGCGTCAAATGTTCTCTTATTTTCTAGTAACGTTGAATATTCTGTTGTGTACATCGGCAGAAATTGTGCTGATATAGACATGGAGACAAGATTTCGATAGTCAGTAACATTAACACGGACAACATTATTGCAAGTAGACGCTAGTGTGGCATACACTATTCAGAGGCGAGCGGTTGAAAACTGTTGATATAAAACGATGTGCCGCTATCGAGGTCAGCATCACGTGTTTTAATTCGGTTTATTGAAAAAAAGGTTTCACATTCATATACATTGTACAATAGATAAAATGTGTAATACATCTGTTGATAAATTTTCATAAAAAGTTCCATTAGCACATTTTCAGTTGACCTTCGGGTGTTCGTGGTTCTACTTTGACTTCTGGCCATCTTATATCTGTCAAGCAAAAAGCAAGAGGACGTCGAATGATCAGAATATTTGAGTTTCACAATAAGCGGTGAAATTACTATCAAATAACCATTTCACTTCTCAAATTTCTTGCTAAGCGTGTAATCCTCTCCAATGAAATTGTGTCCATGATTTCACATCGCCTCTATTATTATTCAAGTGCCATTCGATCAGGAAAAACGGTCCTTCAAGAAAATGAGGCAGCGGTCAAGTACATATGAAGCCATTATAGCAGTTTGCTCGAAGGATTAAACACTACTAATGTCTATATGTACAAAACACGATCACCAGCCAATTCTATCAATAAGCTGTGTTCCTGTCAGAACTCCGAGGTATTGTCAGGATCACCCAGTCTCATTATAAACTATACTGGATCCTATTATTTCAAACTATTGTTTGAAGCTCTTACTAATTCATAGTTATATTTCCTAACAACAATAGTAATGTGTAGAAAGATACTGGTCTAGACTTAGCAGCAAATATTGAAGATCCTGATCAGATAGCTCCCACCTAAGAAGCTGGCAGTTGTAATTTTGGCATAAACATAATTAACTGGCGCATAGCAGGCTAGGAGTTCAAGTGCTCAGTGCATTCTTTAAGAATTCATTTAACCTTTTCTTAATAAATAACTGTATGGAACATCCGGATTTCAGTTATGACATGTTTATAGTGTTTTTATAGTGCATATCAATGACAATGTATTCACATTTAAAGAAACTATTAATCTCTCATAGATGAAATCCGGATGTGTAGATATTTAACAAAATGTATATTAGCTTCTTTTTGAGGTTGTATGTATTTAACTCAGCGATTTACTTTTACAAAAATTCCACTGCGATAAGACCTGAAATAGAAGTACGCTTTCAATTATAATGTATCAGATATGTCACGGCTTCCGCAAATAAGTTCATGCGTAAAATAATGAAATAATGAAACTTTATCCTTGTTTAGCAAATGAACCTAATTTGAATGGCGATTCCTTGACTTTTTGTAGTATCCACAATAAACTATACCCGGGTCGTTACTTTCCTATCACGTCCTAAACATCGAAATATCGTGGGAGGAGATACTACCAAGATCGCCAGTTGGTTTACAGTTTCAGTTAATTCAACATTTTTCAGAATCACCTGAGAAGACGTTCTATTAATGTTAGTGTTGATTTACCAAAATAAGATTAAACGTGATCTGTTGGTTTAATACGATCATGTCTGAATGTCCGCTAGTTAGCTATCCGATTTCGTTCGGAAGAGTATTTAACCTGTCAGGTAAACTGAAGGGATCCATTGACCGTAGATTGGGTTTCTCTATCCGTTCGTAGCCAAATAATCTTATATCGGTTACTCTTACCTTCCATCGCATCATATAATCATATCCTAATTCCCCCATTAACATCATCAACATCATCCGCAGCAGCAGCAGGAGTATTAGGCGTATCATAATCTTCATGATCATCTTTATCATCAGCAGCAGCTGCAGCAGTATAATCAGTATCATCGTCTTGATCATCACCAGCTGCAGCATCAACATCAAAAGCTGCAGCAGCAAAAACAAGGACATCATCAACTCCGTCGTCATCATCATCATTATCTTCGTCATTATCATCCTCAATTTAACACCATCATAATCCTCAATATTGCTATCATAAAACATCAATAAAATTTCATAATCATTATCATCATTATCATCGTCACTGTCCTTGTCGTCGTCGTCGTCGTCTTTGTTGTCGTTGTTGTAGCTTGACAATGTATATACGATGTAATTGTTGCCGTCTTTATTATACGATCTTACAGAAGAGCCCAGACAAGGGAGATGATTTAGGATTGTTATTTATGCCTCGAGATAATTTCCATATTTCTTGGGAGCACTTTAGTCAGAAACGCAATATCTCAGATATCTGACGTACACGCTACAACAAACTCAATCTTACTAAAGGCAAAAAAATATTGAATCAATCCAACTATCAATAACTAACCATGAAATCTAAATAGCAATCTAGATCATAAAACAATCTTTATGACTTTCATTTAAACTATTAACAAACTAGTACAAAAACAAGTATTTTAAATAGCTTTTTGAAATAGAGCCGAAAAATAGGCTCTCCGCTTAAATAATAAACACATTGCAGAAATTCCACTTTCACAACACGTGCGAAATCGCAACATCATTCAGACATGTGCGTTTCATACGCGCTGGAAGCCGTGTCTTGTTTTCCTGGCTTGCCCTATAGTGTTGGTGTTTTTAAAAGATTACATGCGTCTGAGGGCTAGAAACATTAAACTCGTCTATTAGTTTTCTCGACTTCATCGGGATTAAATGGGATTAGACCACTTTTTGATATTTCTCGCTCCAGGTTTTCAAGGAAGCTGGCTTGATTACAGCTCTCGCTTGGAAACAGCTTCTTGTACTGCTTGCAACAAATCCACGGGCTTACGCACCGGCCATTTTCCAAATGGATAAAATGTTTTCAAAGCCTCGAGGCCAGGTAGCGATGCTATGTAAAACATCTTTGTACCCGTGCTTCGTGTAAAATAATGGGTTTGAAGCTATTGAAAGACCGTTGTTAATGACTTTAAATTGAAGCACGCAATGGAAAAGTGCGTTCACGGGAACTTAGAAGAATTTGTTAATTATCTCTGGCCATATGCCGCTGATTGTTGTAAATATGTTAATTAAAGACTAACCACTTTGATAATATCATTATATGTTCAATAGCCATTACATGTACATTATCTTGATAATGGTCAGCTAGACAAGATCATAACGGCAATCATAATCATTTTAACACCCTCCACAGCAACCACCACAAAAAAGCAGCAACAGCAACAGCACTATCTCTTTCTTGTCTTAAAAGGCTATTGGTTACTTGCCTTTTTCGTGACAAGCTGAGCAGTGGCAACTTCCTGCATTCGGCATTTGTAATTTACCCCTGAACGATCATAATTGTATGAAAGATTTACACCCTTTGTCTCTTCTTCTGGCTACTTCCAAAGACTATAAACGTAGCGGTGTCGTGATTTTTACGAGCCATGAAGATTACTACCTTTGGAGATGGATGATGACTGGAGTTGTTTAATTTGACATGTTAACTGTTTTCTACGAAAGTTGAGCAGAAGTCTGAAATATTTTTGTCCATCAAATGCAAGCAGAATGTTCAGTTTAATTCCAAAGATTGGCAATGCTGATAACTCTCTTCGAAGATCTATGCGATTTGCAAATTTTTCGAGACATTGTGACAGAAATTAATGGACGCTATATCACCCAAACGCACCTCCCCTAGATAAAGCATGATGCGGATGTTTTAATTTTCACATTGATACTAAATCTAGAAAATAGCGATTGCAACAATTTATGAAGTGTCAATTGAAAAGTGCGGAATTAATTTCAAACGGAAACTAACTGTGATTTAGCCAATTGCAAGTAGGTATTTATCTCATGTTATCACACTAGGATTCATGCAGAGCCTTTGGAATAACATCACTGATATTATTTGTTTCTTTTAACACGGTGAATATTTATCCTTATCATAATGCCAAACATCCCGGATCAAGAAATACTCATACTTAGTTTAGCTATACTTTGTCGTGGATGCTTCTGCATCGGAATAAATTGTGTTGATATCTATCTAAAATGTTTGGAAATTCAAAGCATATTCCATCGTTTTAACATGTCTCTCACTTCGTGCAGTAACGTTTTTCTTCGCCACTCACCGAACAATTAATCGGCACAGTCATATTAATTAGCAATCTCACATTTGTTTTGATAGTCACGTTGTCAATGGAAAATAACAACTTGCTAAACATTCGTTAATTAGGCACTGCAAGTTAATGCAGAAGGTGGAGACCCGTCTGAAGTTCCTGATGAGTCATGTTTCAGTTGTGTAAGACTCGAGACTTACCAGTCAAAATCGTTAGAGTATCTGTAAACTTGATCCTAAAAATATTTTATAATAGTCCAAAGTCACTTCATTAGTGGATAGTCTCCCCTGAATAATCCCTACCTGCAAGTACATAAAGGTCCTTTTGGTTTACTCGGTTTTTATGCTGGTTGGAGAAAATGTTGACTGTAATGCCTTTCTTGTGATACACAGGTTCAAAAAAATGTTGATCGTAATGCCTTTCTTGGGATACACAGGTTGGAGAAAATGTTGACCGTAATGCCTTTCTTGTGATACACAGGTTCAAAAAAATGTTGACCGTAATGCCTTTCTTGTGATACACAGGTTCAAGAAAATGTTGACCGTAATGCCTTTCTTGTGATACACAGGTTCAAGAAAATGTTGACCGTAATGCCTTTCTTACGATACACAAGTTCAAAAAGATGTTGACCGTAATGCCTTTCTTGTGATACACAGGTTGGAGAAAATGTTGACCGTAATGCCTTTCTTGTGATACACAGGTTGGAGAAAATGTTGACCGTAATGCCTTTCTTGTGATACACAGGTTCAAAAAAATGTTGACCGTAATGCCTTTCGTGTGATACACAGGTTGGAGAAAATGTTGACCGTAATGCCTTTCTTGTGATACACAGGTTGGAGAAAATGTTGACCGTAATGCCTTTCTTGTGATACACAGGTTCAAGAAAATGTTGACCGTAATGCCTTTCGTGTGATACACAGGTTCACCATCATCTTCCATTTTGTTGTTTAAAAACATTATCTCTATTAAGTCTTTCAGTAGATTTAAGGCTCATATTTACGCAAAAGTTAAAAGGTTTTCTTTTTTGATATTGCACCACCTGCAAAAGAACAGGCGATAATGTCCAAGTATTCCAATTCCAAGGACCTGCCTACTATTTGGACTAACTCAGATATTATCTAACAGCAGACGATTTAAAATTTCGTCAATATTCTCCATTATTAACTTAACTTGCTAAACATGGATTTGTTTGGTTTATGCAAATAACAACGATCCTACTGGGAGCTGTCTGATCAGGATATGCACTAATTGCTGCAGAGTCTGTATTATTACGTATCGTTATCTAAACATGCATGTCAATTTTAGCAGATAAATAAAAACCTGAGCATTGCTTATAAAAAACGAAGCATTTATAAGAGCGTACTCGTGTGAGAGGCCTTAGTTTGTTTCAAGGGAACATGGCAATGGCACTAAAACTGACACAAAATAGTGTTATGATTGCTCTATGACAAAAAATGGAACATCCCTTGATTCCCTTCAACTTGTTTCGCTTTTCCCATGAGACTCAAAAGGCATTTGGGCGCATGTTAAAGCATTTTATAAGATTAGGTCGTAAAACGTTTCGGATAAAGCACGCATTTTTACAACTCTCCTGTCAATTGGTGGAAAACAGATCTAATCCGGAACATATTATTCTCAGAAATCTTTTTTTTTATTAATCGCTAGAAATTATTTTTCCGTGAACATATCAGATGGGAGATAAATGACATTATCTAGTCTTCAACAACCTGTTGAGATTTCTGGAGTCTGAAGCATTTCTTTAACTTGAAAACGTGTATTTTGTATTCTGAGGGCATGTTGTTCAGTTGATAAGAATATGGCGTTTTGCTCCTAAGAAATTCTTGACTTTGTCTGTGGTCGGCTCATTTTTGCACGGCATGTCCTTGATTGGCTCATTATTAAACGTCGTGTCCTTGGTTGGCTGTTTATTGCACGACGTGTCCTTGGATGGATCATTATCTGACGTCGTGTACTTGTTTGGCTCTTAATTGCACGATATGTCCTTGGTTGGTTGTTTATTGCACGGCGTGTCCTTGGTTGGCTGTTTATTGCACGGCGCGTCTTTGGTTGGCATTTTGCACGGCGTGGCCTTGGATGGCTCTTTATTGCATGGCGCGTCTTTGTTGGCATTTTGCACGGCGTGGCCTTGGATAGCTCTTTATTGCACGGCGCGTCTTTGTTGGCATTTTGCACGGCGTGGTCTTGGATGGCTCTTTATTGCACGGCGTGACTTTGGTTGACTCATTTATGTACGGCGTGTCCTTGGTTAGCTGTTTATTGAACGAGGTTTCCTTGGCTGACTTTTTACTGCTCGGCGTGAATAAATTTCACCATATTGATGCAGTCCGTCTAGCTTAATGTGTTCACCATAAATATTCACCCTAAAATTCATAATTTATAGTTTATGAAATAACTTACTTTATTCTAAATATTTGTGGTCCGTTAAAAAAGAAATAAGAATAACAATATGGAATCTCAAATTTGGGGGAATAAAGACAGAAAATAATGCATCATGCAAATAAATGGTAGTTCATAGGTTTGCCATATACGTGTATTTGAAAGATAATAGTTTCAGTAAATGCCATTCTGTGGTGCACAGTGAAATAACGATGAAAAGATTAGTTTAGCGGATCCCGCCGCATTCATTTTTGGTCGCAATTTTTCTTTGTTTACCTTAAAACTCTTGAAAAAGCACCACATAGCAAAATTTAATTTAATTACTTTTTAAAATATTTTATTGTGTATTCATAAAACATTTAAATTTATAGCAATTTTACATGAGATTTATCTACATAACTGGATATATATTTTATTAGTGGAAACATTATGTGCATTTTGGCTTATGAAGATTAAAAAATTAATGTAAAATGTTAAATTCCTGATAACAGCAACTGATTATAATGAAAATGACCCGCTACACAAAACTTTATTTCTTTCGACCTAAACGAGTATGACAGCTATCTACTCGTATCTAAAATTATTTGGGGATTACGTCTGATTCAACACAACACCGACCAATTCGTCTCTGCTCAGTGAATTGTCAGGTTTGCGTGAAATTTATTAATTCGAAAACGATTATCACCTTTGAAGTGCAAGTGATAACTCAAGCTTATGCGGTTTTGTGCTTTTTCTTTGCATTTTGTCTGCACTGTAGTACTTGATTTGTAAAGTCCTCCAAGTATGTACCCCTGTACCGTGAGACTGACTAGGGGATTATTTTGTGTCTTTATGCGCGAAGATGCGTCTCTGCGACATCAATTACGTGCGAACTACTTTTCTCTAGATCTTCATTTACGCGTCCCTTTAGTTGTTGCACAGTTCGTGACGTTTGGACAACTGTTGTTAATCTTCGCAAAACTCCTATTGTCTTTTTATGCGTTTTTTGCTTAATTTAAAATAATTTATTAAAGTTATTTAAGTATTATTAAAGTTTTATTGCACTTTTCATAATGTTACAAGTGTATATTCTCTTAATCATTCTAGGCGTATTGATTTCATCTAATTGACATGGAATTTTTCAAACAGTTATTAAAGAATAATGCCATCTGCAGAGGTAATATACTAAACTATTTCCTTCTGCGCCTTAATTTTGACAATTTGTGTCATTTTAATTGCACGTACGTGATCATTATTGTTGGCACTGTCAGCTAACGACCTGCAGTTGAATGTGACCCAATATTACATTGTGTTACTCGCGTATCATATGAGCGCATTATAGATTGGTTACACGCTTAACAAGAGTCGGTAGCGTGTTATAGTGTCATTAAGAACTGGCGTTTATTGGGACAATCTTACAGAATAACCACCTGTGTGATAATAACAATCAGTTTTGAGTTCAACACCTTCCATTTGTTACACCGTACCCTGCTACAGTTGATAAAACCCCATACTTAATGCATAATTATTAACTAACTCCTGCATGTTATTACAGCGAGACTTGTATTGCTAGAGATCCATTAGCAAATAGTGCAGATCATGGTCAGGCAGCTCTCAGCAGGAGCGATCTGATCTGAATATACAGTTGTCAAAACTATCATATTTCGTACTGACCTGGATACGAGTGAACAACAACCGACTCTAAAATGTATATCTTGTAGCAGGGCTGTGATTGTAACAGTTATCATTTTTCACAATTCTGCTATATCATTCATTCACTTGTTTACACCGTCCATTGAATTACCGGCCTTGAGTTCAGCTCCTATCTGCTATTGTGGAACGTTTAACCGTAAGGGGAAGGGTTATTTGTATTCATTCAGAAACGTTGGTATACTTTTTATAATAGTAGAGGGTGGATCAGAAATGTATTATTTATTTGGTATGTATGTTTGCTCGCGCTAATGTCCATTATGTTCAAAGACCTTTGTCCTTTAGTTGGGCGCTCGGATGAAATGACTCAATATAATATGATAATATAGAAATTACTGAAATTTATAACGCAATTAGAGGGTCCTTTGAGAAAGGAGAGGTGTAAACTTGATTGGGAGGACGAAAGGACGTTTTGTGTGGACATTATAGGCCTTCTTTTGATTAATATAACATTTTATAATGGCTTTTATCGAAGGCAATTAAATGGTTTCTATAGTCAAGCAATTGTAAAAAAAAAGATAGTCCATTTCGCTTGGAATGTAATTGTGTTCAAAATTGTGTAAATAAAATCATTCCGTGTGAAGATTGACAGATGGATCGGCACGTTCTTTATTAGTGTGATTTCAATGGTATGTACTGTCAAGGGTGTCTTTTCTTAAGATTACATGTAATTTCATGTAGCCATTGATTTGACCACTCTGCACTCCCAGGAATATATTCAGAGCTTCGTTTCTTTAAAGAGGAAAAACGTTTGCTTATTTTTATTTTTAAAAGACATTATATCTCCTATATTCATTCGTTTTAATGCCAATTATTTTCTTATCAAAGTTTTCATGTGTTAAACGTAAGCCAAAATCTCATATTTAGAATTGTAAAACACTACATGAAGTCTTTAAGCAATCAATCCATCCCCCATTGCATGTGTCAAGATTTTGAAATTTATCGATTTGTTTCTAACACAGTGACCACCCTGACAACCTCTATTACTTTCACATTGTTGGCAGAGCCGGATAATACCCGGTCATTTTGTATTTATTGCTCCTTTCAACGGTCTGCCAACAAAAGATAAAGGTGTTATTTTCGTTATTCTACCGTGTGTTTTAGACATTCTTTCACCCATACTGTTCTTTTCAAGGAACAAACTACACTCCTTACTGAAAGCAGTGGCCAGTCATTACCCAGCGGGCTTCCTGTTCGTATCCACAATGCATTGCGAGAGCCCGCCGGAAATTGACGACGTTGTGGGATTAATCCGTCCTTTTCCGTCATTCATAGACTTGTTCAACTACAGTGTACATTGTCATGCTCACAATATTACAGGAAGGGGAAACAGAAAAAAGGAAGGGATTAATCGCTTGACCCTCTGTTGTCAATGGTCGATAACACCTAAGGTGTTTCCATTTCAACTCATTTTTGTAAAGCTGCTAACGAGTCCTTTTATTTGAAAGACTGATTACGGCACATATCAGGACTGTTTGTTCAATGTCGACCGCACATTTTAACCATGATACTGCAGAATCTGTGTATTTCCGATAACATGGAATAGACTGATATAAGTCTTTTCTTCAACACATGTTTTAAGAGTTTTCACTTATTGAAAACATTATTAAATAACGAGTACAGTTGAAAGTGCTAATGCTGTTCTATGTAATACTATTACTATAAACAAAGTAGGAACATCTCATTTGGTTTTAAACTAAGTACGGTAATTGGCCACTAAGTAAAATAATGTTCTAAAATTTATGTTACCCTAAAACCACGAAAGTTAGAATTACACATTTTAGTGTCGATACATTTGCTATTTTGGGGTTCAAAAGCGGGACCCAATGCCCCTGTGACCATGGTTATTTATTCAGGACTTGCACTTGCGATGTTTAGCCTTTTCTTGTGGCTTGGTCCTTGTTGTCATTAAACTTTCATTATTCATGCCCTCGTTTCTTAAGGGCAGCTTCCCTACGCATTGCGAGATGATTATACGGCTTGCATTTGTGCTCGAAAGCCGATGATCGTCCCACCTTAATTACGAAGCAGTAAACGATAAAAGACCGGTTATTATTCCGCCATAAAACACGAATTAGTATTCAATAAGAACTGACCCGTTGCTACAGCAAATTTTCCATGGTATTGTCGCTTCCCTTTGCAGAAGGTTTGTAATGCTTCCTTCTGTTTCGGTTTTTCGGTTTTATTGTCACTTCAGTATTGTGCTTTATCCCATTTGTTAAGCTGAAAATATGGTTCGAAATATTTGCAGCAAAAAACGTCCATATGTTTACGAAAATAGTTCTTGAATATTTTTAAAGGTTCAGGTTTCGAAATTTTGCCTATTTTGGTGGTTTTGATGTAAATCATTTTAGTTTGAACAGTTCCTTAATGGCAGAGAAGGCGATAAATGTCGCTTCAATGTTCAAACCATAATTATAACGTTCTTTCATCTGCTCAGACCATCCATGTTGGATTTAGTGACGCCAATGGTTACAAGAGTTAGAACACGTCATCCAACGATTACAATAGAACCATCGTCACGGCGATGTTAGGAAATTAATTATCCCATACCAAAGGTCAATTTTCTTATGACCTTGCGTGCTTGGCAAACGCTCTAAGGCGCAAATTAACATACGGGTACATTGCTGTGTTCTTACAGTATGGAAAGTGGCATGTCGGGTGGAATTAGGGAATTAGATGCGGTTGGTGTTGTAAAAGAAACGTGAGACACGTTAGCTAATTATTGCTCCGGATGCTGTAAACTGAAGGCAGGCGTGTAATTTGAAAGTGAGGCGACATAGTGTCATTGAAATATAGATGTTGTCATTAATAGGGGCTTTTTGATGGATGGTGATGACTTTGTTTAATGAAGAATGAACAAACTTCCGAACAATGTTCACTTGTTAACGACAACATCTATTGTTGACTGATATGGTTACAAGCATGAAATGAAGGAACTTATTGTTAAACAGGTTAACTTTGATTCATCAAGAAGTTTACCGATAGTTAAAATTAATATGAAATGATATTATGTAAAAGAAAACGCATTGTGATTAATTTTATTAAAGTGGTAAAGCGCTTTGTAAAGATAAGAATATTTCAAGCGTTTGCTGTACCATCATGGTTAAGACTGGATACAAAATGTTTAAGTCAGGCATTTAAAAAACGTTTTAGAACGTGAAAATGATGACTTTTAAGTGACCAAACAATGCATTAGAAAGATACTCTAGATTTGTTTTCTAAAGATATGGATTCGCATTTCAAAGTTTAGACATTCGATGCAAAAATTTAACCCAGAATTGTGTTGCTTGTTCATCATCTGTCATATTAATATCTCCGTAGAGTTACTTATCTGCACGTGACTGTCACTGTAGTGTTCCTGTCTATATAATGTAGATGTGTATTTGACACCAGGCTAGGGTCATATAGCCATAATAACAGCAATTGTCCGTCATTACATAAGCCAAGAAGAGTTCTCAAGTGGGATGTAGGATTTCACACGATTTGTAACATAAGCTATTTTCACGGCTGGTTCTCAATTATCTTTATTTCATATGTCTCCACTTTTCTGTCCTGTATGCTATTACAATTCGTTGAAGGTAACATAGTATTACTGTTTCTATCGTATCCCTCTTACCATCTTAATTTTCCCTTCTTTAATATCCGTATCTGTGTTCCTCCCTTTTTTATATTAATCTATATATTTTCATATATTTTCTCTCATTAATTTCTATTTGAACATTTTTTTATCTCTCGATCTGTATTTTGCCTACATGAAAAATCTCCCTTTAAACAAACCCTCATATCTTCAATGAGGGCCAGACTTAACATATCATTTCAGAAAAAAAACGACCAATAAACAATGATATATGTATAACTCCTTCATGCGTAAATTTTCTTTTGACCTTTCGCGTGTGAAACAATCGGACCATTTTACAACGACGACCATTAGTCAGTGTAAAAACCCTGCATCAGTTTACAACATCTACCTTTTCTGTGTTGGATATTTGTGTCTGAAATATCGTTTTTGTTTTGTATCTGTTGACAAAAATAGCTATCATATAATCGTACATTCGTATCTTAGCCTTTCTAATTCGCCAACCTGCACCTTTCATTGACCTTTCGTTGGTTACTTCAAAGGGATTTTAACACTTACCTGAATCGAGTTATTTAATCTCCATATCCTAACAACATTTAGAGTACAAGATTACGTAGAAAGTAGAAACCTTGAAACTATGCTGGTTTTTTACGTTATAAGCAATCCGATTACAAAGTGCAAAAATGCATTTTTACTTTGTAGCTTGTCTGTAGCGTCGATAACAAGAAACTTGGGATATCTAAAGATGACTACCTACACTTGTCATCATCATCATCATCATCATCGTCACCATCATCGCCATCATCATCACCACCCCCACCACCATTACAACTACCGGTATTAGGAGCCTTATCAGCCTCAATAAAAACAATGCCAACTTCGAAATATTCATTTTTCAGTATATTAATGATCATGTTAATCCATTTATTTGTTAATCTTGCCTTTCATAAACCGTTGTATTAATGTCGTGTTGTTGTATTTGTTGTAGCCCCCACCCCAGTACCAGTTGACCATCCCCCGGGGGAAACTTGACGACTCCCATAGTGACATGTCTGGAGACAGCAATGGTGATAGCGGCAAGGGGGGTAGCGATGATGACTTACATATCCCACCCATGGCGTCTCTCAACTACGCCGGTACGTTCACTTCCATTCTTGCTATAAACTGTTGTTAGTTCTTTTTGCTTTTTTTTATTAGCAAACATTAACTTTCGGCTAGTTTGGGTTCGTATTTGGATTTATTTTCACAAGGAACCACTGACACGGAGATCAGTTATATGGCATAATCGTGTTGATTCATTTATTTGGTTTTACATTTTTTTTGTGTTGTTTTTTTTTTTTCATGGTAATTTTACAGCATCTATGGCGCTGATTTCACTGTTGCAGAACTGTATGTCTGTGACACTCTGCAAACAAACAAACATCAAACAAACAAGCTGCATAGATGTTATTTAATGTCTTTGATATAACACGCCCTAAACTCATTACTTTGATCTAATGCCCACACTGTGCTACACTGTTGGCTTCTTGTAGTGACAATCACACCCTTTCAAGTGGGTGTCTCATATAAGATTAGATCGCTTTCCTAATTGTACATGTCCATCCAAGAATCAGTCGTTTGTTTAAAGACTTTTGTTTCTCCAGTTGTTGTTCTTGATGTTTTGTTGTTGTTGTTGTTGTTGTCGTCATTGTTATTTAATTTAATTTTCAAATATTCGAATGCTGTTGTTTTCTTATTTTAATATGTACCCACTGATGTTTACGCATATTTATTCATGTGGTGGGTGAACATTTGTTATTAATATGGCCGATTATAACTTGTGAATCAATTAGCTAAATAAATATAAAACATTATGTAAGCAGGCTTATGTCAGCTGATACTTCATAAACTGGCAGATGAAAGGTAAACAAACAGAAAGCTTCCACTGCTTTCAACTTGGAATATAGCCTACTTCCAGCATTGAGTGATTGTTAAATTGCTTTACTATAAACGAAATCGTATAATTTGTTCAACTCTAAGAAAATACTTACATCGTACAACTCTTCATTTATTTGAATTTGTTCTCGTTTCTGTTTTCGGTTGCATTGTAAATAAGACGCTCGAAACTAGATTTTCAGCTTTGTTAAATTTCAATTGGATTATTTTTTCGGTCCGATACGGTGGAACGTCTTGACTATGTTCAACCCTGTTACTTTTTAGCCGCCTTGTTTGGGCGCCTACGTCGGAAAATATTTAAGGCTTACATCATCAACTCGTGTGAAAACACCATTATTTCGTGGCAACCGAATTAAATAGACATCAAAGATGAAAAATTGTCCAGCGCCGTGCCTATGCATTAGGTTATGTCGAAGGTTTTCTGACAATGGAAGCTGAAATTAATTACTTTTCGATGATAGAATGGAAAAAGTAAGAGAATCACCCAGGTCACGGTTTTGAAGATCAGACGTCCCTCTTTTACATGACCTTCAGAATAATATTCCAGGAGTCCGTTATTCATCTTTTATTACTCTTAAACCTGATTATTATGAACCCCATTGCAATAAAGTGTGACGTGACAGCATAAAAAGCCAGGCATTTTGTTTCGATTTCAAACCTCTATTACTAGAGTGCAAATGTTGTATGTGTTCGATCTATTTCCTTATTCTAAAGGTGCTGTACAATCTTAACTGCCAAAACTTCAGACAGTAATCTATCAACTTAAAAATAAATACGATAATGTTCCTTTAAAGTTTATCTGTTTATGTTATTTATTTCTAGATATCGGTCGACCCCGAGAAAGATGGGAGAACAAACGCAACAAGACTTCCGGTTCGCAGCAGATGACGTCATTTCCTGTCAGATACCAGCAACCAAACAACGTGCCAAATAATCAGAAAATCATTCCATTCAATTTTAAAAAGCCAAGCCCATTGGTCGGGAATGGCCTAACTGACAATGTTACCCCGACCACATCCTCGTTTAGTGTTCCAATGTATTATGACGAAGACAGCCAAGACTCTTCTGGCTTTCAGAGCATAGATTCAAACTCGAACACGAGCTTAAACAATCAGCGAAAACTTAACTTGACAGGTTATAGAGGAAGTAGCAACATCCCGCCCGATTGTGTAGTGTGATTTCCACATGCCCGTGAAAATTACCGTTCTGTGATATTTCTGTGTTATTAGTGCAATACGTCATTCGTTTTCTGATATTTACTCAATTTTCGAGGTTGAAAAACTTTTTTCTCGCCAAAAGCTACTCTATCGTCACTCCGAGCGGTAAAATCGTTCTTTGGAATGACTGCCACAGACTGAACGATGAAGAATGGCATTGTGGAATGATGCACAAAAACATGCAAGCCGATAGTAATGTAAAGATGGAGCATCTAGAACGTTTTCACTGGGAGACTGCAAGGATAAATCGGACTGCTGTGGATGCAATTGTCGACTTTTGCGGCGGATCTTGGGGACCAAAATCGAACTGGGAATGTTAAGCGGAACTTAATGTCGGCGAAATGTGAAGAACATGCTCATGAGGATCGTGCTGTGAACGCTAATGTAGACCGCCACCAGTACCTGAAGCGGGTAAGTGCATCCCTGCCTAATTGATATCCAAAAGCATGAACTCGCACAAGGCAAGACTCGTCCGAAGTCACGTGATATAAGTCACGGTAGCAAGAATAACAAATGCCCTTGCCCGGGTTTTACTTTTTTTAATATTTTCTTTTTTCGGCTGTATTAAAGATTCGTGTAAATTGTATCCTGTTGCTGGTTTCTAGTTGTGCAACATTAACGTGAAACGGCACAATTTTATTACTTTTGCCACCGATAAGGGCCATTTTTATATAATAGTATTTGTTGTGATTTCTTTAATAATTAAAACTTGTCTTGAGAAGTATTTGGTAACAACGCTATTATCAATGACACTTAGTTCTATCTGTCCATGAATGCAAGAGATACGACGTGAAACGTTCCTGTCGAGCCTCTGGAAAACTTAAGAAAACATTAAAACATTGTTTTGTATCTGCATTATTCGGTTACGATCAATTTATAGGTGTAATAACCGCCTACGTTTCGCGCTAAGTTACGCTGATATATGTTTGTATTTCTAATGAAATTTTCGACAAGGCGACAGCTTGTTTTTGTTTTGTAAACAAATTACTGTCAATTTCAAGCAAGACAAGTTCCACAGCGGGCATCGATTTTCTTATTAAAATACTCTAGTTAAATGGATTAAAGGGGATTTCTGCTTTTTGCTCAAAGAATATTTAGCCGAATTTGTTGAATAAATATATATAAGAAACATGTCCTTAAATGTTTGTTATTGTTCATTGTTAATAAATATAATTTATGCGTTAATGATGATGCTGATGCTGATGCAGCTGCTGCTGCTGATGATGATGATAATGATGATGATGATGATAATGATGATGATGATGATGATGATGATGATGATGATGATGATGATGGTGGTGGTGATGATGATGATGATGATGATGATGATGATGATGATGATGATGATGATGATGATGATGATGATGATGAGAATAATGATGATGATGATGATGATGATGATGATGATGATGATGATGATGATGATGATGATGATCTGATGACTTTTACTTGTACGTCACATAGTTGCGTATAATATTTGTAAATACACCAACTAGCCGTCATTAAATTTCTAGAGGCTATTATTGCTGTTGGGATACGTGATGTTTTATCTTAATTCGATCTGAATACGACTGAGTGCCACTGAGCAGTTGTTAGTGGCGGCCATATTTAAAGATTGGCCTCTTCCGGTGAATCGGGCGTGAAATCGTTGCCCCTAGGTTAGTCGGCATGGACAGAGATAGACATGCTAATATGGTTTATCTTGAACATCATTTATGTCTGCTGATGTTTACACCCTTTTTATCAGCCATCTGTGGTAAAAAAACGTCAACCAAACTTGCCGCAAGAGTTACCAAGGGGAAGATTTGACTAATTTATCCGCCAAATATGACCAACGGGTGAATTGGTTATGAGTAATAACTTATGGTTCTTATGGTGTGGTTTGATGGTTGAAACTTCGCCTTGCTTTCAGAATTGCGTAAGTTTGCTCACATCAAGGAATCAAATTCAAATCAAGATGATCAAACTTTTAATATAGGTTAAATTTTGCATGTTATCAATTCACTGTAACAACTAACTCACAGCATAAGCTATCTGTGATTAAAATATATCAGTTGTCGTCAATTTGTTTCAGTTAAGTATTGAAGTTCATCAAACCCTGTTGACAAGTATTGTTTTCATGAACTGAAAAATGAGAATATCATTCTCTTCCTTTCTTCAAAATGTTTTATGTCTTAAATAGAGACAATGAGAACATATATGAATTCTTCGTTTAAAGTCTTCCGTCACATAATTTATCATATAAACAATTTATGATCTTATCGAACAAACTATTGTGTATGAAGAAGGTGAAAAAGTTATACTAACATACATTCATGTCCTCTGTGTATGAACAGAGTTATAACAACAATGGTTCAAGGGAGGTAATTATCACTTAGACCTTCTACTCCGTGCCATAGTTTGTTACCTTAACAATGTGCTATTTTGCATTTTACAACCTTATATTATGTATTTTGTCAACAGGTGATTTACCGATCTATAAGTAATTATTCTGGGTTAATGGTATAACACGACGACCTTTTAAGGAAAACATTCAAAACATATGCAGGAGATACATCGTATATTCTTAGAATAATAGCATACGAGTAACATTTTAGCAATTTTAACAAATTATCCTTGGTCATTGGTTTTATAGTATTATTTATCAGATATTTTTTACAAAATAAAAACAATCCAGTTTCATGTTTTCTCTCACTTTATCTTTGCAGAATTCCGGTTTCCCTTTGCCATTAGAAGATATTTGACAACGGTTACAGCGACAGCGACAACACCGGCCCTCTGGGTGGATGCGATCTGTCAGGTGTGTCACTCTACAGTGGGAAAAGTCGCGTTGCTGTGACATGGTGACATACGGCTTCATTAATAACCCGTGTAGAGGCCATCTGACGTTGAATGAAGTGTCGTAAAATATAATAATTTGATAAATGAATTTGGTCTGCATGGTCAATTCAGCATCCGCCATGTTGAGAGAAGACTTAATAAAATATGGCATCATGTTCATGAAATAGTCATTATGGCATCGTGTTCCATGAAATGGTCCTAATGTTGCCGTTTACGTATCGGTTCAAACATATTGGCGAACAAAGGTCAACTCGATGTAATGGCGAATTAAGTGGCTACTGGTTATTTACCACCGCAGTGCAAGCTCTCGGCTTTATCTTAAGATTTTCTTACAGAGTGGTCGAGTTATAGCCGCATCCAACATATAATTGCCACTGTGCTGTTAAAACAATACAATTAATGAAGAAGTGGGTCATTAACGAACAATTTGTCCAGAGCAATAATTAGCATCGGTCGGTGGAAATGTGACACATCAATTAAGCTCCCGGGCCTTTGATGCACCGCCCGGCGTTTGGCAGTAAGGTGATGCGGATGAGAGAAACTTTGTCGGCAGTGGAATGCCTTTTTGACAGTAGTGGACTAACGACTTGTAATTATAATGGAGCGCAGCAGTATGGAGACCACAAATATACCTTTAATGTGCGGCCAGTCGACGTAACATGTATAATTGTTATAGGTTGTATAAAGGTTGTGGCAACGTAACCTACGCCAACGTTACGTCAATAAACGTTGCCGTCATTTGTATTTACATTATAATGGTATTGACAGGTGGTCTGGCAAGGTGCAATTAATGACCCAGCATGCATCTGTCTGGAAGATTTGCCAACCTTCATAACTTCTCGACAGGTTCCGACAACATTCGGTACGGGAATAGGCGGGATTTGGCGAGATTTGCGTCATTGAATGTATTTGCTGTCAGTTAACAAATGTTTCTCTAAAAGCAAACGATGAAACTGTTCTGTTTAGTTTGTGTTTAAGTAAAAAATCACGAAACTGTAATGATACATCGCCATTTTTTTTTCCTCAAATACAACACATCACTTCTTGACACTATTGTAAACAGGTGTTTTGTGTGTTACAGACACTACAACACTTGTTGAGTTGAAACACTGATAATACGTCATACCTGTGCCGTTAGTGCTTTTTTCCGTTCAACAGATTATCTAAGCGGGCCAGTAATTGTGTACATTATATCGGCATGAATCTTATATAAATAATATATTATGATTCTTGTATGTTTAATGTGGACCGCATGTAAATGCCTACTAATTACATACGGTAAATTGTGCGTTAATAGGCATAGCGGATGTGTTATGAGATGTACTAAATGTGCTGTGTACTAAGACTGTGTCGTGTGTTCACGTAACCTGTAATTTTGGTTTTATTTTATTTAGTTGGTTTGAAGTATGAACACATCTTTTTTCTTTTTATGTCCTTAAACGAGCCTAGGGTAAGACTCAACATTGTTTGGGTTTTTCTTTTAGATTTCTCAACAACTTACACGTTATAAAATATAACCGTCCGAATAACGTTTCTTTGCACCGAACATACATGTGTATTGTAAACCATTGATAGAATATCAATCAATGTAATGATCATGTTTTCGAATTGATATTTATAGTTTACGTTATTGCGAGACTAATTTCAATGCACACTATAGTCCTTGCTATTTATAGACAGGATACGCAATAGAATCCAGATCTACCCACATCGTTTTATTTTATTAATAGTGCCAGTACGTATTTGTAAATTTTACTGTTGTTGTTGAAATAAATTATGTTTAATTCTCAGTTTATTTATTAAATTGTGTAAGGTTGTTATGCCAGTACCTAGTTTTAAGTTAATTAGGCGTTGTTGTGTTGTTTTAAAAATGTGCGGAAGTGCGTTTTAACACATTTAAAGTAAATAAATTTATAGCTCTTAAAATTAATATTGAAACAGATCAGAATACAATTAACAGATGAATTTTAAGTTAAGTCAGAAGGTTAACTTCAATTTCAGGACTATGTATTGCAGTTTTATGAAATCCCACCTCATGTGCTATTCTCTTGTTCATTTATTATCTCTGGTACTTCACAATTCAAATCTATATAGAACAAAGTTCATGTGCAAAGTAAATATACACCATTGTTTGTTGTGTAACACATCATGAAGATACGATAATAAAACATTGTTGATAGATTTTTATGTAAAGTGATAGTTAAATCGTACCAATTTTTTAAGTATTATTAAATACACGTAGTATTGGCTACAACTTAAGACAACGAGATTGTGAAATGTGTTTAAGTATGTTGTTATTGTTTTTTAATTGATTTTTCTGATTTTTTTCAAATCTTCTCTTCTTTGTTTGTATATGTATGATGTTATGATATTAATGAAATCGTGTGTTCATATTTTTATATGCTGACGTGGACCTTAATTATCTTGATAAAACTATCGAAATGTTAATAGAATAAACATGAATAAATATGTTATTTATAAAACATGCTTGCTTATTCTTTTAAATTCCAAATAGGAAACCTCGTTAATAAGACCACCATTGGTTCTTTAAAAATGTGTCCCACTTAGCGAGGTGGTCCTATTAGAGAGTAAGCCACATTTTGTCAACATCATTACCTTATTATAATATAGTTTGGATATCGCAACGAATAATAATAATAATAATAATAATAATAATAATAATAATAATAATAATAATAATAAAAATAATAATAATAATAATAATAATAATAATAATAATAATTTTCAAGAAAGTTCTGTCTAATTATAAAAAAACTACATTCTTACCTCCCTTGTGGGGAGGTCTTTGATACACAGTTACAGCAACAACAACAAAGCAGATTTTTTCCGTAAAGGTTGAGTTCTTGTTAAAAAATAAGCAACTTAAAAATAAATAATTATATAAATTATTGCATTTGCTATATAACATATATGAAAATTTATTCCCACAAGTGAAAAAAAAAAAAAAAAAAAACTAAACCATTTCTTTCATTTCGGGAATGGGGAATTAAAAGATGAATAATATTGAAACGTTTGTAATAGAGTATATATGTTTTATATGAAGCAAAGTGGGTTACGTAAGTCCTAAAGCAGTTCTTTTATCGATTTGAAAAAAAATGTTAAAAACTTGTGCCTTATTCATTTCTTTGAAATGTGTTTAAACTTGACTGATATGTAAAACAATCGCTATAAAAATCACTTCATTCGCTATCCAAGACCACTCCTTATCCAAGACCACGCGTTGTTAAGTCATCATTAAAAAAACTAATATATATATACGTTACTTTGACAATTTACTATTTTTTATCTTAAAAATAAAAGTACATAAATCTATAAGTTAAGATGCGTTCCATTAGTATGAGTTACATCTAAGTAAATAAAACAACAACAAATTCTATCTGACAATTTACTATATTTCATCTTAAAAATAAAAGTACATAAATCTATAAGTTAAAATGCGTTCCATTAGTATGTGTTACACCCAAGTAAATAAAACAACAACAACAAATTCTATCTGACAATTTACTATTTTTCATCTTAAAAATAAAAGTACATAAATCTATAAGTTAAAATGCGTTCCATTAGTACATGTTACATCCAAGTAAGTAAAACAACAACAACAAATACTATCAATTATTTATTTCTTTAATATTAATCCTGCAATTTTCGTCTTCCATTTGTGAGAATGTATTTCATTACGTCTTGCAATATGCGACCGTTTTAATTTCCTGAGAAAAATTGGTGTGTTTTTTTCTCACACATCTATGGGCGAAGTCGTCGTTTATATTTCAGAGACGTAAATAATTAAAACGCTTTCCGACATAACACAATATTTTGTTTTAATTGTGCTGAATGTCTTCTAGAAGTGTCGCTAGAATTGTATTGGGATAGGATATTGTCATGTTTTGTTTGGTATATACTGACAAGTTTTATTAAAAGTCGAAAATGATATTTTTTATTTACGATTTGCCAAGCATTATATTTGTGTTTATGATTTTTTTTTATGAATAATGAAAGGAATTTTGCTGTAAATATACAAATGTGCGACAACTGATGTCACAAAGTAACCACGTGGTAATAGAGAATGTTCGTGTCGTAAAAAAAATGAAGAACTGACCGAACACTTTTTTAATGTAAGCGATAAACTCAATTTAAATCACTTCCTTTATTGTAAACAATTTCAATTTAAATTAAATACTTAAATTTTATTATTTACTTAACAACCTTTCGTTATGTGAAATAAAGTATTGTTGACTTTTTATTGATAATTCGCGGCACTAAAAGTAATATGCGAGTTATATGTTCCTTATGTATCCCCTTGTTAGGAATCTGTAGTTTATGGATTATAAATGCCTTTTTCTTCAGCAATATTTCTTTAATGACTTTAAGGCTGCGAATAAGATCATATTATTGAGTGATAATTCGCACGCTAAAGGTAGAATCCTCATAAATCTATAAATATGTAACGATGGGGATTTCTGCTAATAAGAAATATCGACGTCACGGCGGATTACACGGATGATGATACAACGTGATCTCATGAGTAAGTGGCCACGTGGTTTACTTAGTTTAAAATAGCTAACTGTGCAGCGTTGCTCAGACAGGAAATACATGTTTGTAATGACGATCGGAGTGTTACTTTTCACTAAGATGACAGACATTCAATTCATCAACATTGTGCGGTATAATTTAATTGAACGCTAATTTATTTGGATGTTTGGGAGGAAAACAATGGGTCCAAACTGTCGGATACCACATTTAAAATCGGATTCGCCGAAACCGCCATCCAAATAATTATACATGAGTAACGCAGACCGGCACTCTTCAACGGTCACCCTATCCATGCACCAGCCACGGTAACAACTTAACCGCGCAACTTTGGAAGCCGCTTAAACCGCGTCGCAAAAGAGTTAACCCCGCAGCGAGGCTGGTTTGTAGTGCTTGTATTTCTAACCTTGCGCTCGTAACAAATGTATATCGTGGCAAGTCAATGTTTATTTGATTTAATTAAATTATTACCGTGGACCATTGGCTTTCACGTGCTTCTCAATTAGTAAATGATCAAAGACCTTGTGATGTTAGTAGCCCTTTATTTCGATGAAGTGTCTTGCTGGGGTAATAAGTGGTGTTCAGTGGTCCACGAATATACATGACGAAACTGGTTGTTGAGCTCGAAATTACGAACAACATTGAAATGTGGAAGTCTAACGTTCATTTAGAAAATAATTCATTCGATGTCATAGCAAATTGAGAAGTACCTAAAGCAAGTGTATCATAAATTTAAGTAAAACTGAACTTAAAATTGAAGTATTATTCTGATTCAGATATTGCAGAAAAATTCGAACATGTGACTGTTAGATATAAAATTTCAAAGCAAACTCTGTGTTAGCTCATTGTGACCTTCTTTGAAGAAAAACTCAACGTCAAGAAACAACGTTAGAAAAAAAAATTGTTTTAATTTTTTTGGTTCGTGAGTTTAATCTTTTATTTTGACACATTTTAGAGCATTATCCTTGTCAATATTTCATGTTGCTGGTTTTATGTTCTGTTTCGTAAGAAGCTTGTTATCTCTAATCAGATATTACTGCACACTTTCCGAAGTCAAATCTGAAAATCTTTTTTAATTCGTTTTCCAAATCCGAAAGATTCCCAATGCAAGACAGTATATGGCAATATTATTATCATTAAAAATAAAACAATAATGAAAACGATGCATATCCAGGTGTTTCTGTAGTTGCATTATTTGTTTCAAAAATTCTAGTTATGCAAGTCGTTTGTGCCATAGTCTAAAGATTGGTTTTGTTAGTGCCGCTCTGGAGAACGGTACCTCTTATTGAATACATTCTTTATGGGGGCGACAGTTTAGCTGGCAAAAACATGAAATCGCAGCTATTCTCTGTGATCTATCAAAGAGAAAAGAACTGACTATTCCGGGGGTTTTTTTCTATTGTAGCTTGCAACAATAATGTGTAACTTGCAATTATAAAACAGTAGCTGGCATTTATGGGACTTCGCAACTGTTCGGCGAAGTATTGTTTAACAAAAGAAATCGAGTATACCGATGTTAGCAATGCAGCTTGTAAATAATTATGTAGCAAAGGACAAGGAAAATAAACAAAGTAGCAAATACTCTACTTCCCAATAAATTTATGGTTCGTTACTGTCAACTGTTAAAATTAATCAACATTGTAAGAGAGTGTTTAGTTCCCAGGTATAGTCATCTTCTTGTTTAAAGCGCGTGCTCTCTACGCTCTTGGATGTCTTGGATGCACCCCAGTCGGTCCATATTGCCGACTGACCTTCCAAGCGTGACTGTGTTTGCTCTTTCCTTACATGCTCATCACAATTTTGTATACTTTCGCTGCTTGCTGTGAATATTGGCGCCGCTTTGTATTCTACAATCCTAGCTCTTTCTTGTTTACTTTAATTGGGCCGCTTTGTATAAACGATGCTTGAAATTCAAGCGTCTCAACGATGCCGAACATTGTTTATTCTAGAAACATTTAAATCGTATCTAGAAATGTACTTTAAATACAGTTTTATTCACATTAATGTTAATTCCATAAATAAGCAGTCACATCTAAATTTATCTCAAATAGTGTCGCTGTTTAGTATGTGTTATCAACATACTTATATTCTTGCTTTCTTTCTCCTGGTTAAAACAAAACATAAACCGGAGTATTACAAAATATATTTAGAGTAAAAGGTGATGTTCTTAGTCATTCTTAAAGGTATTGTTACAAGTGATTTACATCTATAACATATCATGATGCACTTAAAAATACGAATGACTTTCTATTCTTTTTTTTCCTTTTTTTTTCTTTTTTTTTATTTTATTGAACGGAACTGTCGCTGCATTATGTTATTGATGAAAATATTTGAAAGAAGTTATTATGATTGAGTATCCTCCGTCATGACTAGTTGAGCAAGGTTGGGCGATTTTTTTAAACTGCATAAACCTGTTGATTATTTACACATTTAAGGTCGTTATCCACAGCATCCAGCTTTTTTGATAGACACCAGACGGATGGTACCCAATGCGTATCAGCTAGAAGACCTCAATCCCCACATTATTATTGGTTTACTGGACCAGGACTGGAATCCACATAATAAGTGGCCAATGGAGCTACAAACCTAATGTTTTGAATCCTTAAAGAGAAAGAGCTAATAAGAACATATAACTATAAACAATAATAACATAAAGGTTTAAAGGCAGTATCCGACAGATTAGACCATAGAGTTTTTTTCTACAAAAAAAAACCCTAAATAAGTCATTGTTATCTGGAAAAGTCCTGCAAAATGCTGTTCACTGATGCCATATATCTATGTGAACAGCGAAGCATAAATTCCCACTCATCATTGCATATTTTCCTATCCGATCATGTTTCATTTAAAGATGGCATTCGACAGTTTGGACCAAATATTTCTTCTCAAATTACCAAATAAATCATTGTTACAAAAAAGGGTCCTTCAAAATGCCGTTTGTTGATGCCATAGGTCTGTGTGAACAGTAAAGCTTAAATCCGAACTCGTCATTGCAAACAGGTATTTCCTATCTGAGCCACTCTGCAGAGACTGCTATTTTAAAACTAAGAAAACCAAGTGACAACTCACTTTTGAGATCACTTAACATCGTCTTCCGGTTAGTTCGCTCTGACGTCGGTATCTGTTTTAAGCAGAGACCAGTATCGTGCTTATTTAAAGATTTGAAAGAATAAACATCAAGAGTTATTTTTGTCACAATTTGTGCTGTCTAACAATGTAGTGTTCAAAACCGTCTTCACTTATACTTGGTACTGTAGTGTAACTTCATGCTGAAAGTATGCCTTTATTCCTCAAAGCAGTGGAAGAAATGTTGTAACGTGCATTTGATAAAGGTAAACTGCTAGTTACCACCTTTAACAATTTGTCTCAACACTATAGTTATGTAAACAGCATTAAGAGCAATCGCTTCCATTGCTGGATTTACTCTCTCCTTTTTCATATTGTATTAAATGTGTGAAGGGGATTTGTTTTCAGTTACTTCTTTGCTTGTAAGACTTATTTTTTATTTTACTCTGGTTGCTGGAATGCCACTCTCACATCTTTTATTATAGGGTCCCACATTATGCATTTGAATTTGAGAAGTATGGTTGAAGGGAAACAACCATTCGGGTCCAAAAACGAAGGGAGATAACTATTGGACATCGTTTTTTAGTTATTTTATTAACATTTCCAATTATTTATTATAAATACAGAGTCTTTATTATTAATCAGTTTAAAAATTAAATATATTCAATGAATATAAGCATTGTGTCTGAACGCCATGTGTCTGAACGCCAAAGAATAATAACACACAAAAAGTATAATAAAAAATGAGAAGACCGATTAACATACAGCTCTAAACGGAAGAGGGCCGAATGTGCTATTACAGAACAAAATGGCTGCGTCCTTGAGCAAGGTTTGTGATTTTACATTCTTGTTAAAATCCCATTTAGTGCTTATCTTAACGCATGTTTTAGACTAAAATGTTTTAATTTCGCTTATTTAAATCATGTTTATTTTAGAGTTATATATAAATGCATAAATCATTGAATATTACCTCACTTTATAGATTAATAATCGGTTTTCGTGCTTGACACCGGCTATGGTGTTTCATTCAAATTTATTCTTATTTGTAGTTTAATTCTGCAAGTGTTTACATGTATGTAGTGCCTGCTCAAGCAGGGGAATGTGTAGAGAACCTTACTCCAGGGCAGAATGTCATACCCCGTCCAGGCTAATATGACAATAGGTGCTACCTAATTCGGGGAAAGCGCAATTATTGTTTGAATACAATAAACTTTAGACTTAGTCATTGATACATGAAATATCAATGAGCACATTTGGAGCCTCTCCATGGCTTACCTTTTTCAATGTGGTCATTTTCAAAAGTAATAGTTTATGAGTAAAGTGAGCATTTACCAGATTTCGAATGTCAGACCTACCTAATACTAAGGACTGAGCTATAGCTGTATCTGTGAAACTGCTAGGGGTGTACCTAGGCGACCTTTGACTATACGCACTATTCTGGGGAGGGGGTTCAGGGGCATTCACCCCGCCCCCGGATTTTTTTTCCTAAGAACGCCGTAGATACATTCTGGGGAGAAACTCTGTCACAGTACAACGAGCAGGAAGGGACAGAAATACGTCGGGTAGGATTGCAGAAGTATTTGTAGAATTTGGAAAAGGGTTAAAGAACTCTAATTTAAAAAATGAAACGGCTAATAACAAGTGCCAAACACAGGTTATGTACGATTTTTATTTGCTTTTTCAAGGTTTTTTTTTCAATTTTTGGAAGCAACTATGCGTAAGTGCGTAAGCCCTGGCACGCCCCTGACTGCTACACTCCTCCCTTCTTACACAATGAGGTCCTCCCTGAATGTGATTTATTGTTCTTCTCTGTAGCAGCGTTGCATATCACAACACAAATAGAATACTGCAGTGGGCAATGTCATCAATTGTAAAAGAGAGGGAAAAGTGAGCCTACCCAGGTTTCAAAACACAGGCACGATGTGAATTAACTATCAGTAAAATTGCTTCTTTTATATCGAGATTTTTAGGGCTATATCTCCTGGTGGATAATAATTATTTTGTCTCATTAAAATAAACAATAGAACAGAAATTATATATGTTATAAGTTCCACTCTTTAAAAAAAGCAGACAAGACAGTGTGTATGTAAGAATGTAAACATGTTCTCTAAAATTACAATGGCAGGCTTTGCGAGAAAAGGTTAGTTCTACAATAATATATACATAACTTTAATTCACGCTTTTTTAATGTTATAGTTATCTTTTATTTACGTGTTAATATACCAGAAAGTCACAAATCACACATCTATTTGGCAACATCACGCATTTCAACACTGATGAATGTTGACGAGTCATTTTTTCTCAAGTATTGAGTTGAAACTATTTGAAGGTATATTTTTTCATAATTTTGTAATGTTTTTCTTTTGTTATAAATATTTTTGTTTGTGGATTCAATACTCTTTGCATAACAGATTTGTTAAGAGAAATTGATACCATAATTTGTCCTTTTTAGTATGCACTTTGATTTCAGCAGGCTTTAAACAAAAGTTTAGGTCCAGCGAAAAGCTGTAATGATCAATTTGTTATTAAATACAAATTATTATATAAATAAATGTGTAACCCTTATTCAGTCTCAAAATGATCAGAAATAAATAATATCTCCTTTAATATAAGGTATTCACCAAAATTTGTAGGGTGGTGTCCATTCTTTGAATAGAAACATGATACCCCATGGGATTTTGGGTCTTCGGGGGATGTTTAGGCAAAATTGAGTTCTGGCTGTTTCAGAGATATGAAACTAGTTCGCTTTCAGCAAAACACGATTCTTTTAAAAACATAGTACTTCATTTAGATAGCAGATTTTTTAAAACATTTAAATGCACTTTATTAGCTTTCATATAAACAACTACTACATTATATTGATTAGGAAATTTACATATTTATGCTGTATTTCAGTAGATGGATAATGTAAACATGTTTTTGATTTTTAGAATTTCTCAATAAATAGCTACTGTTGGTATGCAGAAAAGAAAAAAAATAACAATAAAGATTTTTATGTCTTTATATTAACTCTATTTTAAAAAAAAGTATTGAAATAAAAAGAAAATACAGGAATCACTTCTTCTATATGTTTTACCATTATCTTTTCAAAAAGTGGAAAGATGCAAAATGTCACTGAAAGCGATTTAAATAAAGATAATAATGCTTTGGTTTAAGCTAATATGCAATGTCAAAACATAGTTAATAACAACACACACATTAACAATATTCTATGCATTTTACACTAAAGCAACATCAAATACAATTAATTAATATCATGGCACTTTAAGACAAATAAGTTATGGCATTTAGTTATAGAACACAGACTACAACATTACATATTGATGGAAAATGAGATTGAATATGTGAATGTCCAGTTCTAATATAAATGGTATGTACATTTTATTTAATAAGGTGCTGAAACCGAATTTTAACTCATATTTTGTTTTAATTAAAGCAAAATGGTCACAATAAAATGTTAACTATATCTTTACTCCATAGAAGAGCTGATGTCAATCTGTTAAATAAACACCACCTGCACACAATCTTATATTATTGTTCTGAAACATATTTATTTCATAACTATTCATTTTATATTCAGAGAAATGTGCAAAAACAACAACAATTTCATTAACTGTTTGTTACAAAAGGACGTGTGGTCTTGTGAGTACATTGTGTTAAATAAACTTTTTCATTCTTGTTCAGTCTGATTCAATATTTAGATTTAGTAACATGTGACACATTGCAGGATGGCAAACTTCAGCCACTTTCTCAAGAAAATATCAGGTCATCCTAGAATGAAGTCACTTCTTCTTTGATCTAGATGGGCATGCCTCAAATCTGTTATTCCGTCTCTGGACAACCTTGCCTGAAACCTCTGTAAACTGGGTGCACTCAGTACTAATGAAGACAATTCCTGGATTTTTACAATCTGTATAACAGAAGAATAATAATCTAATAATAAATATTTTTGCAGTTGTGACACAAGAAAATGCAGTTAAATATATTCAATATTCAAAGAATAACGCATTAACAGTAATAAGTTAATATCTGGGGAGATATACTTATAAAACTTAGGCATTGACCATCTACAATTAAATATTATCAACTATATGGCTAGAACTTTCCAGAAGACTTGATATTGCCGTTATGTTTATTGTTGAAAAAAATAATTTCTATACCAAAATGTGTAAAAAGTTTGATTACAATATTCTAAGGCATTATTTCTTTTTCAAAACAACACTTAAAATACCCATTGATGCAACCTAGATATTAAGTAAGGTTGTGTTGTAATATTAATGATTTTATTTATCTCAAGCTATACATTGAGTCCATTTCAACTTGATTTAAAACAAATTACCATCCACAGCCTTTCTTTCTGTTCTTTGGTTAAATGTGGAGTGGCAGTGTCACCTGGTTAACATAGCAAATGTCAACTACAGTACTCATAGAGACCTCCCTTCACAGACTGCTTAGCTGTGAAAATATAACACAAAATGATAAAAATACATTATACCATGTTTAAATTATGCCAATAAACTCAGATGAACGTTATCAAATCTTTCTTGAAAAGCTTAAGTAGTATGCTTGTGTATATGTTTTGGTCAAAATGATACCTAATGTCAGTGATTTTGTTCCACATGAAAATGTCAATGTACAACAATTGTTTACCTTTCTTTTAATTAAAATCTTTGTTGTGGAATTTATGGCTATTGGCAAAATTGGATTGTTTACAGACAGTTTTTGTTGGAAATAATACCATTAGAAAATTGTAATGCAAATCTTTATAAATTAATAAATATGCATGGAATTTTTTAGCATTTTAAAACTAGTTTTATTTCAGGTATAATGGGGAGTGTCAATCTTATAAACTGATATTTTAATTTAAATTAATTTATTGAAAGTGCACTTTAAACAACTCTTCTATGAAGGAAGAAAACACTGTCTAATTTGAATAGTAATGAAATGTCAAAGTAGATCTACACTTTTACAATATGTGTGTCAATTAAATCAGTCTTATATCAGAAGTAAGAACACTGCAATTTCTTCTATTTGTTGAGAAATATATCCATCATCCCTTTAAAAAAAAACAACTGAAAAACTTTGTCATCCGAAATGTCTTCTCATTTTCAACATAAGCTATGTCTTAAGCCATCTTTTTTTTTTAAAGAAACCTTGCTCTGATGCGTGATTCATTGCTTACTCATTATCAGTATATCAAATACTTACAAAAGCAGTAATGGCTAATGCAACATTCTGATTGTGATATCAATAAATTTTGATAAAATACATAATCAGAGTAAGGTCTCGCACACTTACCGCTCACAGTTCATCTTCATTTAAAACCCATCTCGGTTGCTGACATCACGCAGGCTGCAGAAAAAATGAAATTAAGTGTGTTTAAGGTAGTAAATCCAAATTGGATTATCTCTTTACGCTAGCTGCAGACGACGCAGTGTACGGAAATGGTCAATGAACTTGCCTGGTTTCCCAGTGTAAGACAAAATGCGTCCACTCGTACAAAAAAGTGGGGAACCAGTTGAAATTTCACTACTAAATTCGTACTCAAATTGATTCGTATACAACGTAACTTAAACTGAAGTTTTTGTTTATTTTTATATGACCTTTATTGATAACATTAAGTTAAATAAATATTTCATCACTGTTTGGTCTACTTTTACATATTTGGTCTTCAAATAGAGAAAAAAAATGGAACCGTAATAGTTGTATTACTTCATACAACGCCCGCTCAGAACCGCTCTTTACACTTTCATCAGTCAGAGAAAATAGCTGCTAAACTTAAATTCTGATTTTTGTACTTCTGCATTAACAATCATCGCATGTGATTCCTTTCCCATTAATTTTTAAAAAAGATTTATTACACAGTGTTGTTTTGACTCGTTGAATTTTCTGTGAAGAAATTATGCTCCAAAACACTTCTTGCATCAAGACTAGTGTTATTGTGATCCTCACTCGCTGGTAATTTGTATGGTTGCACCGAAATTCAAGATGGCGCCATACAGGGGGAACTTTCAATTTGGTCGGACGGGTATATATTTTCATTTTTGAAATTGAACATATCCCATTACCCACACGCTCCATACGCATTACCTATAGGCGGTCAAAGCCCACAAAGCGCCCTTCGGGCTCTTTGCTTGGCTTTCCCCGTAAAATGGTTTTTGCAGGTCTGACTAATGTTTTCAGAATGTTTCTTGAGAGAACCCTTAGGAGTGGAGGCTATCCTTACTTAAGTTAGTAGTTAGTGTTGATGCCTGGATCCAAATAAGTTAAAGAGTAGGGGTGGTGTGAGGTGGGGAAATGACTATGCTCCCCTACAGCTGTCTGCATAGTTAGTTCAGGTGGTAGAGCACCTGACTGCAGAAATGAAAACTGTCTCTTGACTCTTGTAAAGGGAAATCGCCATATGATGTTTGACTATCTAAAAATCCAAATGATTGGTTAACTCAAAGGGGCCGATTCCCTAGTGTGGCACTAAAGTGGGGCTAAATCAGGATATACAATAAGACATTTTACCTATGTCTGGCCCCGAATCTCCAAAAAATATCTTCTTGAAAAAAGTCTTGGTGACAGGCATAGTGTATATGCAAATTGTTTTTTAAATGAGGTAACTGACTATGTACATGTGGAGCATATGAAAAATGTATATGGGTGGGTTTAAGTTTTCATTTAAACAACCCTTTCTAATTATTTTTTTTTTTAATTTAACTGTTTTTAAGCATGTGAGAAAGACTTACATATTTAGTTTAATTTAGCTTTAACCCCACAACACAACTTTTCACCTAAATACTACCAAGACAGTTAGTTTCGATTATACCATGTAAAGTAAGCATTAAAATTAACAATACATCCAATTTGTTTTTTTACTAAGACTTGTAAAATCATACATGCACCAAAGTAGGACACTCTAGTAGTGGTATTTGAGCTCAGTTGATAGTAGACCTTGGTATCACCAGCAAAAAAGTATCACAATATTGTAGATCTGATACAATACAGTATCACGATACTTGATAGTATATAAATCTGACATGTATATAGATAGTTTCCATGTGATGTTATAGGCACTGAAAAGACAGTTTAAGGCAGACATCATTGAAGGCAGAAGCTAATGCAGGCCAAAATCTAGAAATGTGTACTATAAACTCACCACTATATTTTTATTTTTAGTCTGTATTTTGATAGTTTAAAAAGTAAATGAAATACAACAAAAAAGATACACTATTCATTTTGTTTAAGGATGAGCCCATTATTTTACTTCTGTGTATTAATTCTTTGTGCATTTATCAATTTTAAAAACACAACATTATGAAAATATGAATTTCAAAAGCTTTCCAATGGTGTATAGCTTTTAATCTTTTGGACCACAAATAAAGAAATAACAAGAAAATAAAATTTACACTTCATTATAATTCATCTGAAAATCCCTTGAAGTTGCCATCAAAGATGGCTGCCAAGATAAGAGATCTTCTCTAATGTGGAAACTATCTATATAATGTAGTTATTACATGGCAAACTCATAGTTTTCTGGTCTAACTTAGAAGTTAAAGATTGTTTCCTGTTCAAAGTGATAATTTATTATCAGCTGTAAACTATAAAATTAAAATAGGAAAAAAACAACAATGCATAAACATCAAGATAACTCATCAATTCAATATTTACATTTTTTTTTATTCCAGACAAAATTTCTGCTTTTTTTTGTACACGTTGGGCATCAATTCTTCTGAGAAATATTTTCTCTCTGGCATCCCATACTGAGGCTCTGAGAGAGAGAGAGTAATCGGCTTTCTAAATGTTTTATATTCAATCAGTGAGTAGGGCAGAAGCTATCAACAAATAACTTGCCAATTGCCACAGTAATCTCATTACTTTTCACAGAATTTATAGGATATTTTGTTTGAATGCTTAATGCAGTGTCACCTGCTTTGATCCAGGGTAGGTTACTCTTGAAGTCCCCTGTTCAGGCTGTTGATTGGAAAGCATTGGAAGATTCCTTTTCATATGAGCGGATATGTTCGTCATGTTTCTGCTATATTTCAGTTGAGATTTACAATGGGTACACATATCTTTCAGTCTAGTCAATAAAAGGTAACAGTGATGTTAGGAAATAGACACTTTATGCTTTTAAAGATTTAAGCGACAGGCCAAGCAGCATACTTGATGTCGCTGTTTTGCACCAAAAAGTTGCATCCATTGAAGTATCAGCTGAGAATAGATTCTCGAGGAAAGAATCGTTATTCAGTATCATTGGCCAAAAATGGTGAAATATTAATGCATCAATGAAATCGGTCTAGTTAATAGAGAACTCATTTAGTAAGTGATGGTGCTAAGCTGGCAGATTTTTTCCTCATCCAATACTTTATTTGAATTCCTCATTAGCCAGTGAACACATTGCCAAATTCGCCAACACTGACAACTCTGGATATAAGTATCGAGAGCAGTTAAAGCAAACAAATGCTAAAATACAAAAAGACTCCATGAAACCCCCTTTACCTCTACTTTCTACTATCAGACTCATCTTTGCTCATGCTGTTATGTTCACATTCCTAATCTAATGAAGAAATTAAATAATATGAGTTGCCAGTTATCTGTCAAATTGTATGTCTGTTGTTTTCAATATTTTTTAATATTTTTTTATGCATTCATTTTTAGGACATGCTGAGGGTAGTTGGATGCAGCCATGCCTTAAGAGTGCCCTCCCTGTCATTGTTCTCCACCAGATCTCTGTCTGACAGAAGGAAAGATGGACCCCCACCATGGGCTGCAAGAACCGTCCCTAGTGGGGCCTCCTTCTATGCCATCAACTTGGCAAAGATGCAGAACAGAGATGTATGGGTATGTAAGCCAATGAACTGTTCTGTTTAAAATATCCTGTCATTGCTATAAATGTTGTAAAGTGGCACTGGTAACATTGCTGGAACACTCTTCCAGTTCGAGTGTGCCGGGAGTTTGAAGGATAGAAAAATTAATTAACAAGCCAATTTGTCAACTGGTTTTTAGAACAAATTGGAATATACATATACTTATGTGTTATCAGACCAGTATCTGTACCCTTTTATGAAAATCCATATTGATATTTCCTTTAGACTGGTTTTGTTTTAGTTTTTTGTAATGCCAGTTGGAATATGTATAAAATCAGAAATTTGCATCTCTTTCTTTTCTTTTGTGATTACATATCATTGTCATTTTGTTTTGATAAAAGCAACATAAAAACTTGTGTACTTGTTTTTTTTCCAATCATATCAGTCGAGTTGAAAACATTACAAACATGTTATGTATTTCAAATTATGGAAGTAAAAAACTACAAAGAAATTAACAATCAGTCACTTTAGAAATCCATCCCATCTTTGAAAATTGCCGAGGTCAGAGAAACTCCCTAGAATGTGACAAATCCAATATTAATACAAAATTGTGACTTATGTAGTGTTCATTTCACTGAGTATTCTAAGTTGATTAAGTACTGGGATTGAGATATGAGAGGCTTGTAAGAACCAGTCTGATCTTCAGTTTGAAAAAAGACAGACAATTAAGACTTTCCACAATTTCAGCTTCAACCAAATTGTAGTTATTTTGAGGTATTGGTGGTCTTTTTGCAGGATCAAAAATATAAATCTCTTTGAACAAGATAATTAAAAGGAAAAACAAAACAAGAAATCAATCAGCATAACGTTTAATTCTGTCAAATTCTGGTGGTTAATAAGTATGCGTTGACACTGACACACAAATTTGTGCTCTTGGCAGAGGTGTAAAAAAGACTATCACCTGTAGTTTGACAGCAAGAACAATCAGTCTGGGGTAAATGAGCAGAGCTATACGACTGATAAGGTGTGAAAATACAGGTAAATAGGGTCTGAGAATAGCAATCTATTTAACTGTTTTAATTTCAGGTTGTGCGAACGACCTCGAGGTAATTTATGTATAGAACAAAGAAGGCAAAATTCAAAACCGATCCTACAATATTTCAAATTGTATGTTTGTGAATTTATAACTTGGTTATTGCTTTGTGGTACAACATCATTATTATCACCATCTTTTTGCTACCTTTAGCGGAAGCGAATGGACAAAGTGAACAAGTCATGGAAACAAGCATTGATTGATTGCAACCAGAGGAAAAATGCTACTGCCAATACACCACCTCCCCTGCCATCAATGCTTCTGATGGTGAGACGTGTAAAAACCACTGCTGGTCGACCATATTGGGAGAAAGACATCATCACCCAGTTAGGCATGGTCGAGGTATGTGAACATTACAGGAACGGGAATGGGCTGTTCCAAGACTGTCTTTCAAGACTGTTTGAAAAAACTTAAGCCTGTTCATCCAAATATATACCACATGGTGAAGGGTTGACCACCTTAGCAAAAAAAAACACATGCTGTTTGTCATAATGTTTGTAAGCATCTTACCGAGGTATTAATACAGTCAAGAGGAAATGCCTTAAAAACTTTTCCTACTTTGTAACAAGGTTTTCAACTGAAATCCTGGTTATTAGATTGAGGTATGGCGAGCAGGCGGTGTCAAACAGAGGCTTTCGGGTCAAAAACTTTGGTTTGGATAAACCAATCTTGCAGATACTTTGGATATAGCAATCTTGCATGCAGACCTAGCTTGGGATTGGATTTAGAGCCAGTCGGGACAAGGTCACTGTTACTAAAAATGGAAAAGCGGTTTCCGCTTTTTAATTTGTGTTAAATGGTTTAAAACTTGGTTCGTGGCATGACCACATTTCTTGTTGCTTGTGGTTATACATTTTACTACTTTTTCATCAACAATTTCTATTTCAATTTTTGTGGAGATTGCCTATGACCTTGTGGTAGAGTAGTAACCTGCTACTGACTGCTAGCTTCTCTGTGCCTGGGTTCGTGTCCCATTAGGGGCAGCGGACATATTGTGGGAAGGTATTCCAGCTGACCTGTAGTGCACAGGTCGTTCAACCTAGACATTTTGTCTGGGGTCTGCCTCTACCAATGTAGCTTGATGTATCAGTAATGATCAAAATGAGGTTCATTGGTGAAATGAAATTTGTCTCCCTTGTTATAAATATCCGAGATATTCTAAATGGTAGGTCCTTTTAGTTAGAATTATTGGACTTAATCGCCTGTTCTTTTGTAGATATTGCAATTACAAAATGTGAAATTTCTTACTTTTGCATAAATATGAGCTTAAAATCTATTTGAATACTAATAGAGATAGGTTATTTTAAAAAGAAAATGAATGAAGGTGTTTGATGATGATGGTTAACCTGTGTGTCACAAAAAAGGCAGAAAATCAACATATACTCCAAAGATAACAAGCATAAAAATCTTAATAACTGTTATTAGTTTTTTACATGTTAAAATAAGATCACTTTTTCATTTTCTCATCTGGAGTTGTTTTTTTATATTTCGTATAAATTATTTATCTTACGTTATTTCTTTAAAGCTCAACAAGCCAGTGATTCTGAAGAACAAAGAAAACATCAGTCACCTTTTGAAAAAAGTGAAACACTTAATCAACATAGTACCCGTCACATTTCCTTACGGACCTCCAGAGACTGAAGACGATTACGAACACTGTTATATTCGTGATAATGGAGAGTTGGTGGTGACTAGAAAGCTACAGGCTACGGAAGGCTCTGAGACTTTAGCAATAACAGAGACTAAGGTGGACAACAAGTTTGAATTGAAACAAGAGTTGATTGATAAGGTTGTGGAGAGAAAGAAGGTATTATATCAGATCCACCAGGAATATTATCCCACACAGTACCGCTATAAGAAGAATGAGGATGGTAAAGAGTTTAGATACAAAGGAGATAAAGAGATTGGAAGTAACAAAATATGGCATTAAAATATTAGCGATCTTAATTTAATGTAGTTTCTGCTTTATTTAGATACCCTTTTAACAACTTACAAATATACTTTATTAAATATGCCTGATTGCGAAGTGCATATATTCATATGATTAAGGCCTCCAAACCCATCAAAGGTATCCTCTTTAAATAAACCCCATTTCAAAATGGCTGGTGGCTTTCAAATCAGTTTTGCCAGAGTTGTGCCCCTTATTTTCAACTTCCGATTTTCATTATATTATCCAGTACTAAGAGAAGCACACTGCATATGAACAGCTCTGGTTTAAAAAATGATGTTTATTTATTCCTTAATAGTTTTCTTTGTAAAAAATTAAAACGAGTGAACAAAATATTTTCAAATGTTTGTCTGGCAATCGGGTGACAATCCAGTGGTCCAGTATAAAAAGACAAAATAAGATGTCTGTAAAAACATTTTATTTACTAACACAATAACAGATCTGATGAATCTTACTTCCTTTATCGCCATACAAGTATTGTATACAGTTTGTATACACAACATTATATACCGGTACATATATACTTACTAATATTCAAATGAGACCAATAATACAGTATCACTTGGACAATTTAGCATGCTTCCAATGACATTCCAGTATGTAAATATCTCGTACTGTGGTATTTTTTTTACCTCATGACAAAATGTCAGCTGAGGGCTAGAGTGTGTAATATAATACTAGCAACTGTAACTTTAAATTCACTTTACTACAAAAATAAGTGAACAGGCAAAAGTAACTTCAATAACTCCATTAATGTTTAATTTTTCACAAAATATTATCCAAGCATACTGTACTGGCTACATGACTACACGTTTGCCACATTAGAGGCAATCAACAGAGCATCGGCTCCAAGTACATGAGGCCCCGGGTTGGATCCCAGGCTGACATACCAGTTGCTAAAAATGGTAGTGGTATAGCTTCCCTTGCTAATGCTCAAGCAAATAGAAGGGTAGTTCCATGACTGGTTGGCCTGGTGTCAGGATGTGACTGGGTGTGGTATCATGCCAGATGTTCACGGCATGCTATACACAGTGAAGGCAGCACTATATCTGCTTCTAGTGGACACCATCTCCAGATAACTGGAATACTGTTGGTGGGACAATGAACCTAAAAAACATAGACAATCCCAAAAAACAAACAAGACACATCTTCTTGCTTCTTATAAAAGTGGCCACCTCATGTGTGTGGTCGATACCTTGTTTATTCTGATCATTACAAAAATGTTATTGTTTTAACAGTAATAAATGCCAAGCTTTGGCTTAGGCTACCCTGACATTATAAATCAAAGCACATTTTAGGACTATCTCTTTTTGGTGAGCATCAATTTACTTTGAGTCATGTTAGGATGTCCAAGTAATACCGTGATAAAAACAACTAAATAAATTAAAGATATTAAAGGGTAAAAACAAACAGAAAGCAACAAGTAAAATATATTTAAACATGTTAGAGAAAATATATTTAAAGATCTGTAACTGATTGAACATTTCTGTTATGAAACATACATAAATCTTAGGAGGAATAACAATAATATTGCTGCTACCTTATTGCTCATCAAGTAGCATAAATATTGCTCTATTTGAGTTGTATAATGTAACCAGAGACTTTTGTTGCTTAAGGATAATAAACAAGATCAGACTTATTATAAAAATGATAATAAAGTTAACAAGCAAATCATATCAAAATACATAGAAATTGTTAGGAAAACAATACTGATATCTTTCACGAAAATGATAACGAACAAATGAAATAAGCACTTTTTTATTTTCAATCCGCAGTCAAAATAGTGTATCAACTTTGTGATCTTGAATTTTAAATTGTTCAGGTAATAACACTTGTTACAGGTCATGTTCTATAAACAGACAATGATAGAGGTCAAATGCTATAAATAGACAATGATAGAGGTCACATGCTATAAATTAGGGATGTCAACGGATATCCGTTCGAATCATCGGATATCCGAGTCGACTTTGGTATCCGCATATTCGCTTAAAAATGTAAAATTTTAAACATTTAAATAAATGTTTTGGCCATTTTGCTAAGTATCTTTCTCCTGTCATGTCAGTGTGCATTCACGCATACGCAGGTGTAATGGATAATCGACAGGTGGTGACATGCAGTATCGTATATTTGGCTTCACTGTTTTAGAAATGTGCTAAAGCATTATGGTATGTATAATAACATGCTATTTAACCGCCAATGTTTGAAGTTTCTACTGAACCATTTTGTTAAGCGAATACTATTTTTAATTTTGTTAAAGAACTTCAGTTTTAGAAATTTGAAAAGCTTATGTAAAATAATTTGCCAATTAAAAGCCATTGTTTAAAGCTATTACTTATCCATTTTGATTAAGGATTATTATCTTTAGTTTTGATTGTTTGGCTTTATTAAGAAGAGATAGACCTACAATTATGTAGACAATTAACAGGTTTGTTGGCAAAGATCAGTTACTCGTGTTTAATTAAGTCCGTTTGGATTGTATAAATGAATTGATGAATTTAACTAAGAATTATATCCGGATATCCGTTTGACGGATATCTGGATACCAAATTTAGTATCCTTTGACATCCCTACTATAAATAGACAATGATAGCTGTCAAATGCTATAAATAGACTGATAGAGGTCATATGCTATAAATAGACAATGATAGAGGTCAAATGCTATATTTAGACAATTGACTTGTCTTAAAACAATTTGTCTAGAAAGTTTCACTAAGAATAAAAGAAATGGTGAGCCAAGTTAAGAGTGTAAAAATACTTATGTACACTCAATATAAATATTTCAGGTTGAAATACTGAGTGTACTGTGGGGTTCTTTTTAATCAGTTACTGCATTATTTTTATATGGAACATGTTTCTTACCTCAAATGTGACAAATCAGTTTTTAGCCTTATTCTCTGCATACAGGTAGTTGTAAGCACATAACTTATGCCTTGAGTTTGAATGAGATCAGACAGAAATTGATTGGATTTATGCGCAGATGGTGCCTCTAATTATAGTACAATTACAAAGAATAAAGCTTAAAAAAGACCTTGTTGTTTCTGAAACCGAACTTTGGGCATGTAAAATGTGTTTCTCCAAATGTTACACATCAAAATGGCATGTAGACTAGTTTATGCAAATTATACCAATTAATGTAAATAATACCAGTTTATTAAAATAATATCAGTTAAATGTAAATAATTATTGTTAATGTCAATCATACATGGATGATCTAAATAATAGTTATATAAAAGATTTAAATTAAAGTAGGGGCATCTGTGGCCAAGCAGTCAGTCACTGACTCGTAACTCCTCAGCCCCTCACCACGTGGGTTCGAGTACCGGTCGGGGCGAGAACTTTTATGTGGGGAGGTTGTACCTGTGGTACGCCGGTGATTCTACCCAGACATAAGTCTGGAGTCTTCATCCACAAATAATTAACTGGATGTTGCCAATATGACCATAAATGTTTTGGTGTGATGTTACTAAAAAATATAAAGCAATTTAAGTCAAATGTAAATTATATTAGAAAATGTAAATTAGACTGGTTAAAGTAAATTATACCTGTAAATTTAAAATCTTCTGAAAAAAAAAACTCCTCCGACAACATTTGCAACCTAACAAATATTTTATTTTTTTTAAATTTTATTTATTTTAATTACCATAAACAAACAATGGCAAATATAACTCAAGTTCAAAGTTGGAAAAAATGTGAACCCATTGGGAGTTATTTGAATTTTATATTTATGGAAGCAGATATTTGTAGAATTTACCCCTGTGAGTGTATTTACAACAACCATATTTGTCACCAGAACTACAGCATAACAAATCATTAATTAATTATTAATCAAGATGATAATACTACCTCTATTTTCCCATCCATATCAACAAAACACATAATCAATCATATAAGCATTGTGTTTTTTCACATAATACCAGTACAATATAGTAATGAAAGACAGTATCACCAAGATATAAGACAAAATGCCATGTAATCCCGCAATGTCATGAAAAATAAAAGCTGTTGTTTTTCTTACATGTTTTTTGAAGTTAAAAGTTTGTTGATAAAATAAGATCAAGCATTTTGTAGCTTTTTAAGTTACTTTCTATATAAGTGAACTTGGAGAAAACATGCCAAAATTCCAGCAATCTGACTGGTTACAATTCAAATGACAGCCAATTAAAACAAGAAAGCTTTACAGCAATAATAGTCAAGTTTCAGATCAGACTTTCCAAGACGGCATAAGGTCTTAAAATTGGTTATTGCACATGGATGAACATGTACAAACAAAAACAATATATTATTTACAAGTATTGCTCTCATACAATTGTCATTCTTACTTACATCCTATCAATAATATATTATTATGTTATGCAAAAACAAAACCTTATGAATTGGTGATTTAACTTTTCTATGTTCAGTCTTCTTTAACATTGAAGCAGAAAGTGCCAAGTTCAAAGCCAACAAGGCCATGGTAAATATAGCAATGATATCTCCTTTTTGGCTATTGCTTAGTATACAAATTTTATTAAACAGGGTTAACAAGGTGTGAAGATGGTGGGACATCAGACTTAAGGGTAAAAACAGTTTTACTTACTGTTCATTTTTTATCGCTAATGTGTTGTAAGACTTCATTTGAAACACCCTTTCTGCAAATCTAGGAGTTGTGGTAACACATGGTGAAGCAGTGAAATGCATCGTGTTATGACCATAAATTGTTCAAAGGAACCTTGGCAAAAACATGACCCTACTCTAGTTTTCATTCGATGGATTTAAAATATAACAACAGTATTCAGTGAAGCAAACATTCTTACAGTTTATCATCTGGACAGAAATGGACTACATGTATATATATACTGTTTACACACCTGATCACACCTGATAGAAAGCAATCTTTCTGACACACAAAGAACACTGGGTAGCATGTCTTACGAGGTTCAAATTCAATAAACTTTTCAGTCCTTTATATGGAAATACCTTATCAAATTAAATCTTACTACTATGCTTTTTAGTAGTACATTTAAATTGATAAAAAACTTTGTCTAAATAAAGGAGAATAAACATTATACATTTGTATACCCATTTGAAACAAAATTAATCAATTGCAGCATGAAAAATGTGAAAATCAAGCCCCAAATTTGTATCAAAAGATTAAAATACTACAAATGACCTAAGAAGGAATAGCTAAGGCTCAGGCAAGTAATATAGATAACCATTTCCTGATTGGATCCATTTTATCAGGATCTTCACTGATTCCAGTCAAGTCTATAGCAATATATTCTGAGACATTCAAATGTTTATTGTTGGCAAACATTTAAGATTTTTATACATGAAAAGTAACTCCTTAGCGTGTTGCGTATATTGGCTTGGTAATATACGACAATGAGCTACCTCCTATTTCAATGTTTGGTGTAACATAATGTACTTTTGGTTGATGCAGAAGGAGTATATTTGGGAAAGAGACACACCAAATGACAAATTTTCATGTATGAATTTACACCGTATGTGTCTACTTTCATGTCATTTATTTTAAAAGGACCTACAAAATTTCGAAAAACCAGATTACTGCTGAAATCAAAGATGTATCTACAACCCGGAAAGAAACTTTTCTTTCAGATTTGTACTATTTTCAGGAATAATGTCAGTAGATGTAGACTTGTTTTTTAAGACAGTTTGATTTAAATGAATGGCAATACTGAATTAAGTGTTGAAATTTGATTCTGGGATGGACAAACTTTTGAAGATATGCGTAGTAACTGGTATCCAAGATCAAGGAACAAGGCAGTGGACTTGATGTATGTTTAACAATATTAGAAAATGATTCTTCTCTCAAAGTTAATTATTATAAAAGTTAATTTTTATCAGGACATACGAACATAAACATAACAAAATCTATCAGTTACACCTCATTGATAGCATGTTTTTAGTTGCATTTAATGAGCTATCTGCAATGCCCTGAATTGTTGCTATGCAATTGTTTTCACTGTCATTATCTGCCATCTTGCCCTATGATGTCACATCAGAAAACAGAATAATTTTTTATTTGAAAGTTTTAATTCATATCTACCTCAAATGCTCACAAACAAAATGCCTCTTGTTCTTCAATACACTGTCAGTAAATCGTTCACTACATGCTGTACATGTGCACTGACCATCTTATGTTAAAAGACTTGACCAACCATAAAGAACCTATCTATTATCTAAAGAGCACAATATTCTTTGTCAGTCATATCAAGGTTGCTAAAAAAACAGTGAAGGGATGATAACAACATGATAACAATCTTTAAAGAAAGAAAACAATGTGCCGTATGTACAGATGAAAATGTTTGCAATGTCACAGTCAGATGAGCGTTGAGGAACTAACAGCCATACTGGATGTCAGTAACATCATATATAAATATACATGGTACACAACTATAACAACAAAATCTGAGGGCATCTCATAGCCAGCTAAGCACAGATTGACAAGGCAAAGGCAAATAATGTAGACCCAGATCAGCCAGCAAAGTGCCTAATTATTCACACCTACAATTTCAAACTCAGTACCAAGACATATTGCCTGAGACTTGGTAGTAAATAATGTAGTTGCTGGTCAGACAGATCTGGATCTTCACTATCTGACTCAGCCTGGTCGACTCTATCATTGGCAGGTTATGAAAGAAGAGCTAATCACATGGTGGAATAAGTTGGCTAAAAAACATGTACACCTTTTAAAAATAAATGTTGGTAATATATCTACATTTTTCTTGCTAGAAACTGTACATCAACATGTGACTCTGGTTTTATAACTATTAATATTTTGTGCTTACAATTATTGTTGTATTTAAATGGTGTTTATTTTGCTGACAAAATGTAGATAAGGACAAATATCAAGACAAAGGGCAAAATACAAAAGGTCAAATTAAGATGTCAAAACAGATGATCAGGTTTCTTAAATTAACAATCCCCTGATGTTGGCAAAGTAACAGAATTATACGTTGTATGTTTGTGAAATTGGGGCCATCTATAGGTATAAATACCAGCCATTGTACCATCTGTAGGTATAACTACAGCCATTGTACCAAGTGAATTAACAGCAAAATAATTTTATCATTGCATACAGAGCAAAATGATGGACAATAGAACAAGATTAAAGCTATAGCATTGCAAATATATACAAACACAACTACCTTACAAATGAACTACAAGGAGTATTTTCAAGATTATACCATCCAGTTATTCTAACCTAATATTGTAATATCAAACAAGGTTTAACATATACTTTTGAAAGAAAATTGAATTTTTCAAAGTAACCAAAAATATTACTTACTGATGAGTTATTGACTTACTCACTTGGCAGCACACTTTCAAAATACTGGCACATTGCAAAGTTTGTGACAAAATATACAAATAACACAAGCTACCAAGCTGATAGAACTTTTAAAAACTGAAAAACATGAACACTTCAATAAAATTTTTGTTTGTTGACTGGTTCTGTGTTTCTTTATTATAACTTTCTGCACACCATTCTCTCTCTACACATGTCCTTTTCTCTGACACATTCTCAATCTCTCTCTCTTTCTTTTCATTTTTTTACACTCATCCATTCTTGTTCTTTGTATCTTCTCTCCCATGCCATCTCTCTTACTTTCTCTATTCCATCAGACCCACACATCCTTGCTACCGCTGTTTCTACTCTCCTATGCCATCTCTTACTTTCTCTATTCCATCAGACCCACACATCCTTGCTACCTCTGTTTCTACTATCTCATGCCATCTCTTACTTTCTCATTTCAATTAGACACACACACTCTTCTATGCCATCTCTCTTACTTACTCTATTCAATTAGACCCACACATCCTTGCTACCTCTGTTTCTACTTTCCCATGCCATCTCTCTTACTTTCTCTATTCCATTAGACCCACACACCCTTGCTTCCTCTGTTTCTACTCTTCTATGCAATCTCTCTTACTTTCTCTATTCCATTACACCCACACATCTTTGCCCCCTCTGTGTCTACTCTCCCATGCCATCTCTCTTACTTTCTCTATTCCATTACACCCACACACCCTTGCTACCTCTGTTTCTACTCTCCCATGCCATCTCTCTTACTTTCTCTATTCCATTAGACCCACACATCCTTGCTACCTCTGTATCTACTCTCCCATGCCATCTCTCCTACTTTCTCTATTCCATTACACCCACACATCTTTGCCCCCTCTGTGTCTACTCTCCCATGCCATCTCTCTTACTTTCTCTATTCCATTACACCCACACATCCTTGCTACCTCTGTATCTACTCTCCCATGCCATCTCCCTTACTTTCTCTATTCCATCAGACCCATCCATCCTTGCTACCTCTGTTTCTACTCTCCCATGCCATCTCTCTTACTTTCTCTATTCCATTAGACCCACACATCCTTGGTACCTCTGTATCTTCTCTCCCATGCCATCTCTCTTACTTTCTCTATTCCATTACACCCACACATCCTTGGTACCTCTGTATCTTCTCTCCCATGCCATCTCTCTTACTTTCTCTATTCCATTAGACCCACACATCCTTAGTACCTCTGTATCTTCTCTCCCATGCCATCTCTCTTACTTTCTCTATTCCATCAGACCCACACATTCTTGGTACCTCTGTATCTACTCTCCCATGCCATCTCTCTTACTTTCTCTATTCCATTAGACCCACACATCCTTGCTACCTCTGTATCTTCTCTCCCATGCCATCTGTCTTACTTTCTCTATTCCATTAGACCCACACATCCTTGGTACCTCTGTATCTACTCTCCCATGCCATCTCTCTTACTTTCTCTATTCCATCAGACCCACACATCCTTGCTACCTCTGTTTCTACTCTCCCATGCCATCTCTCTTACTTTTTCTATTCAATTAAACCCACACATCGTTGCTACCTCTGTATCTTCTCTCCCATGCCATCTCTCTTACTTTCTCTATTTAATTAGACCCACACATCCTTGCTACCGCTGTTTCTACTCTCCTTTGCCATGTCTCTTACTTTCTCTATTCCATTAGACCCACACATCCTTGCTACCTCTGTATCTTCTCTCCCATGCCATCTCTCTTACTTTCTCTATTCAATTAGACCCACACATCCTTGCTACCGCTGTTTCTACTCTCCTTTGCCATGTCTCTTACTTTCTCTATTCCATTAGACCCACACATCCTTGCTACCTCTGTATCTTCTCTCCTGTGCCATCTTTCTTACTTTCTCTATTCCATTAGACCCACACATCCTTGCCCCCTCTGTGTCTACTCTCCCATGCCATCTTTCTTACTTTCTCTATTCAATTAGACCCACACATCCTTGCTACCTCTGTATCTTCTCTCCCATGCCATCTCTCTTACTTTCTCTATTCAATTAGACCCACACATCCTTGCTACCGCTGTCTCTACTCTCCTTTGCCATGTCTCTTACGTTCTCTATTCCATTAGACCCACACATCCTTGCTACCTCTGTATCTTCTCTCCCGTGCCATCTTTCTTACTTTCTCTATTCCATTAGACCCACACATCCTTGCCCCCTCTGTGTCTACTCTCCCATGCCATCTTTCTTACTTTCTCTATTCAATTAGACCCACACATCCTTGCTCCCTCTGTATCTTCTCTCCCATGCCATCTCTCTTATTTTCTCTATTTCATTAGACCCACGCATTGTTGCTCCCTCTTTGTCACTTCCACAAATTTTCTCTGCCCAGAAAATCAATCGTTCTCAACTATTCATTCTTTCTCTCCAAACATATTTATCTGTTTATAACCCTACCTTTGTCTAAAACACTGTCTCATTCTGTCAAATATATGTACCCACTCTACTTCCTTACAATCATTCAAATGTAACACCTATGTGAGAATAACTTATAATTTAATTATTGAATTTGACACGTTTAACAACATTTTGCGGAGCTCTCCGATTCTTGGCTTCAACCAAAAATCCTACAGCCAGCTCGACATTTTCACTGGCAAGTGGCTTGACACGGCTCCCGCTGTTGTTGTTGCTATTACCACTACCACCAACACCACCAATGTTTGACTGATTCATCGTCATCAAAAAATTGCTTTGGCTGGAATCATTCTCTCCTAGGTCAACCAACAAAGTTTCACTGTTCTTGACAGAGTTTATGTGACTAGTCTCTTCTGAAGAAGTTTTTACTGGACTGGTTACACTGTGATTGATGGACTGGGTATCAGCATTCACTTTGATTGAGGGCTGATCACTATAGACAAATGAGGACGAACTCCTTCGACCAGTCCGTCTGTCCTTAGGTTTGCCATTATGCTGGTGACTGAAATAACCCTCATTGGCTGTAAAATGTTTGACTGTATTATGAATAACTTCAGCTTTTGTTTCAACTGTTTTAGTTCTGACCATTTCGTCACGCCTTGTGTGACTGTCAACTTCCTCTATGATGGTTTCTGGGATATCTCCAGTATAGCCTTCAGAAGGGGGACGTAACTGGCACATGCCGGTACCCGATTGGTCAGCACTGACAGTGATGTCATTCAAACTACCATTAAATGATTTCTTAAGTGTTTCCAATGACCTTCTTTGATTCTTTCGCCTAGAGAGTCGGCGATCTGAAAAAGACAGTAAAAACAATCTCTCATACATGGTTTGTAGTTATCTTTGTTAAAATTTGTTTAAACACCTACCGTTTTATTTGATACAATATTACTTTCAGGGATTATCATCTGTAGGACTTATTTGACTTTTCAAACTTTCGCTAATGCTTTTATGTAAATGCCAATCCTAGGTCACTGATTTGCCCGGTCACTGATTTGCCGATTAAGATTTTAAGAATACAATGTATGCCTACAACTTAAATTAATGAAATCACAATAACTGATCAAGAAATGTATCTTTCTTTGTCGAATTATGTAAAGAAAACAAGCCAAGAAAACTTGATTAGGACATAAAAGTGTGATAATTTGAGTGCAAGACTGAAACCAATTTTAAGCATTTTAATTAAAATGATTCCATGTTTAATTAAAATCTGGAGAAATAAAATGATTCTTTAAACTGATATCTAACTAAAAGTTGGTCCCAGTCCAAACAATAGTTAGTAAAACAACAATCGGAATGCCTCGGATAATCCACGAATCATTTCTCAGATGTATGATGGGAATGAATATGTCAGTGCCTATGATGTCATTAAAACAATGAATATAACTGTTTCGTTAACTCTTCTGAAAATGCCGTAACAGTTGTACATCTAACAAGATGTGAACAGTTAAATTGATAAATGACAGATTATAGGATAGATTATACACTACACCTATCACTTTTTGAAGAACTTTTTTTATGGCGTATTCTTCTTCCAGTGAACAAGACGATCGTGATTCTGTAAGTATAATTGCACCAGACACATCCAAGGGATGATTGTCACAAGGACAGAATTACCCGAGGAGTTCCGATTGAGTTAAACAAGAATCCATTTCATGCCAATTCAAACAAAATTCATATAATGAGTGCATTGTCCTTAAGAATTCAATTCATGTAACTGTAAATATTTTGTTACCAAAAAACAACTCCATATATGCACATGTTAATTCTAAGCAGAAGTAATAATACCTTAAAGACAGAAATGATAATTACTTATTTTATGGTAAAGTTTTAATTTGTTTCAAAGAAAGAAACATGATCAGATTATTTTTTTATTCTTATGATTCTTATGATAATTTATTTGTCAATTTTCCATAAGTTGAACGATTTTAAATATAACAAAAACCTTTAAAAATATATCGAAGATCTAAGAAGTTCATGTTACTGTTAGAAATTGATTGAAATTATGTTTTATAAACAGCATCCAAGAAATTTGTGTCTGCTTCAAGTCATAAGGGTAACATGCCAGGAAAGATTTAAAATATGGGAAAAAGGGAAGTATAAACAGTGTGCTGCTGTTAAGGGATATGATACAAAAACAAACATGCAGTTACTTATCAATGCTTTGTATCATACCACCATAATTTAGCCATCAAAAGTAAAAATAAACAGCAATGAAAACTGCAACATGAGAAGAAAACTAATTTAATGGGTTAGAAGTGCTTGTATGCTTAAATCTGCATAATGGAATGCATCGATCTAAACAGGAACCATGCTTCATGTGATAAATCTAGCATGGTACCCAGGGCTATAAGTAGATCCTCAGATTCAAGCGAGGTTTCAGGTTCAAACTCGGGCAGCGACATACCAGTTTAATGTAGTTGAAATATTGAAAGTAGTATAGCTTCCTTGTTAATGATAAAGCTAATAATAGGGTAGTTCAATGATTGGTTGGCTTGGTGTCAGGATAATAGTGACTGAGTGTGGTATCAGTGGAAACAGCTTTATCTGCTTAGACTAGACACCATCCAGGGATATTACACTGAATGATTGTAGGAGGACAGTTCCCTACAAACAAGCAAAATACATTCAATGGGAACTTAAACTATATTCTAAGTTGTTTTAACAATTTTATCCATATGTAACAATATGTATTAATAACAACTAAGCAAACGATGTAGATCCTGAATCAGACAGCTCACAGCTGGATCAATTTGTTCTTAGAGTTATTGAATCCAATGTCTTTTATATAAAATATAAACAACTGATTTGAATTGTAACTATAGTGTAGATTGAGTTAACTAATAAAAATAAAAGAAATATTATCAAGCACAGATGAATTTATATGACATATATCTATGAAAATATAAACTTGTATGATGGAACTTTGTAATTCAAGATATTTTTTGGAAGTGAATTGTTAATAAAGTGACAAGCTTACAGATAGAGAGTTTTAAATTAAAGAAGAGACCATGCTAGAAAAGTAAGCAGTATTGCAGTAAAATGTTGAATATTTGTTAGTTTTTTTTAGTATCTATTCTACTGAACCACAAGTCAGTAAAGAAGAGAAAGATATATATATATGTATATATTTCAAACGACATGCTTAGACAGATGTTAAGGAGTTCACTCAAACAAACTGAATTATTATGTTAGTTGTCATGTTCACTGTCGGCATTCAATTTTTAATTACCTCTCCATGATGATAAGTACAGGAAGTGATGTGGTTTCCATAGTAACAGCATTTCAAGCTCATGAAGGTCTTAGGGTGATTGTTACATAAAAGCTGTAAAGAAGCTAGACAAAACATATAATAATATCATAGCCAAAACACGCCAATCTATGTGTGATACTTTCCCAGAGCAAAAGATCGAAACAATGAAGCCTTTTTCTGCTTTTTTTATTTACTTATACAATTGTACAATATTCTATTTAGTACTTGATTAAAATTTCATCCATACATTGAAAGAAATATTTCTAGAAATTTAGCAGCAAACAGGTATAGATCTTGATGTACAGTTCCCAGCAGGCGACCTGAGGAAGCTGGCTAGATCTGTACTATTTGCCTAAGCCTGAGGATCAGCAGGCTAAAAGTGCAGTAACTGAGAAAAATAAAATACTGGAGTTTTTGAAAAAGCTCAGGAATGCTTCACAAAGACTATAAAAGTGCTGACACAATAAAATAGTAATGCAGGTTTAAAAATGTAGAAATGAAAATACACAAACTAAAAACTGTGAATTTCTAATCTAACACACTTCTAGTGCCATAAAATTGTAAAAACATAAATAATCAAATACCGTAAAACAATGTAAAGGATATCATATAAAATTACTTAAGACTTTATGTGTTTTAAAGAAAACTGCTTATAGAGGCATTACATGTTTCTCTATAACAAACTGTTCACAGTAATTGACAGGGGTTAAAATCTTAATGAATACATGTAAAACATTTAATCCATAAAAAAAAAATGCAAAATAAAAAGGTAGGTTTATATTTTATTGTCTGTTGATCAGAAGCAGTTCAATTTTATGTCAATCTGGAAATAGCATTTTAAAACTCTCAAACAATTTGTCATACATTAAAAATACTACAAATTATAATGTTAACTATGATATAATTTGTTACCAATTCTTAATAGCTAAGTTTCTAAATATAAGTCCATCAGTAACTACAACTATTGCATTAAATTTGCTTCTTAGAAATCATTTCAGACAATCCTTTGAAATTATTCATTTTTATTATCCACTGGGATATTTATGACCCAGACTAATCTATTTCTAAAAACATTGAATTGTTCATTATTGTCCAAAACATATGTGTAGAAAAGCACCTACAGAAAGCATGTTTACACTTTTCTATCTCTAAGACTATAGTTTACTAAATGAACAATCTTACATCAATATTGTATGCATGCACTTGCATTAAAATTGTTATTAAATGAAGTATCCAAGAAGTGTCTACTGTTGTCTAAGTTGAAGTGCTTCTGTGAAGAATGCATTATTATAATTTGGTGTAACAAGTGTAGCCTTTGGGACAATTAAAATTTTGCTGTCATCCAATTAACAAAATACAGTCAAAATACTGCTTTACATCTGTGCTAAGAAGATGAAATGTTGTAATGTTTTATTCTAAGTTATAAATCTGAACCAACTAACGTGTGTACTTTGCTGAATGCATGCATAATTCCACAGTTTCAAGACTAGTTTTTCAAAAGAACCTTTTCTTTCATTTTGTATTTATTCAATTGATAAGAATTTGAAATAATATATTTCTACATGCTACATTGCACATCCATGAGAATAGACCCTTTTCCCCAATTGGTTGATTTTGATGAGTCACATGACTTGCAAGATTTAGAACGAGGCCATATGTGACAGAATCAATGATTTACAGGCATTTCAGTAAATGATCAGCTCAGTTAAAATGAACTTATATAGTGAAAGGTCTGGACATTTGGGATATATTGGTGACTATATTGTATGGTTAAATATGCTTATTTACATGGGGACCTGTATTGTATGGCCTCTTTTTCGATATTCTGTGCAACATGCTACCTAAAAAGTCACCAATTGGGAAACTAGTCTATTCCACATCCATGAGAATTGCCATGAGAAATGCACATCCATGAGAACTGCACATTCGTGACATAATGGACAAGAAAAGAGTATCTAAGATGATCTGATGATGCTTAACATGTTGACACCAAGAAAAATCAACATTCTTCACATCAAGGTCTTCTTCATGAGGTTATGTGTCTACATTTAATGACATTGTGAACTAAGGGACTATATATGAATACAATTGGTTCATTGTAATGTAGTTAAATTAATAACAAAATCTCAATTTGTCTTAGGGTGTTCATAGGCTCAACAACAGTCTACACTGCAGGCTAGGATATATTTAATATAGAAAAAAAAAAACACGAAACAAAATTCATAAATATGCATGCAGCTGAATCATCATAAGTATATACTTAGCTTTGCAACATTATTAATCAGGAAAAAACTATAATAAATACTACTCAAACAATGGCAAAATCTAAAAACAAAACAAAAATGCCCCCCCAAAAGTAATTTGTTAACATAAATATTATTTATTTAGTGATATAAGTAAAAATGTGAGAGTGAATAATAGGGTGGCAACCAGGAAAAAATTGTGAGCTAGTAAAACTATAAAAATCACATAAAATGTGGAAAAAAAAAACAATGAGGTGCCTCTCCAGTAGAGAAGAATGTGGAATTACATTACAAATCAACACTGTACAATATGATATGTACACCTAGAGATTCAACCATATACAAGTTGAGCTCCAAAACATGAGAAGTCAAGACTCTGCATGACAATATTGCTTTAAATTTTCTTAAAACAAACTCATATTTTATCAGCATCTCCAAAGAACCTGGCTAGGGTTATATTGCTCCTTTATTCTCAAAGCAATTTTAAAGTCAGTTTTATATCCAGCTTTTTATTGCACTTTTCTTTAGTTCTTACCTATCATTGTGAGTTGCTCTGGCAACACCTAACTCACTTTACCAATAAGACCTTTTGTGGTACATGTAAGCTAGTAAAGCTTTATAAAACAACATTCTTAACCATAACAAGTAGTTGTAAAGCATTCACAGCCAAAGTACTGCTATTACTTATAACGTCATTCTCAACTAAGACATTTTTATCAATGTTCGATAGATATCAATGTTTCTCTTATTCAGCTTTCAATCAACTGGATTCCTGAAAGCTGTTTAAGCTTTCAAAGCTCTCATCCTCTGCAAGCTTTTTCCAATATCTTAGAAGATTCTTCTTACTTGATGGTTTTGCAGCATTTAGATTTGGCGTCTTCATGCCGTTGTTGCGGAGAATCTCCAGGAGTTCGTAGCGGAATGATGAAATATCTTGTTTCAGTTCATTCACATCATCCTCTGTCACACCTTCACCTCTCTGGGGACTTCGCTGCTTTGCCATCACATATCGTTTGATCAAATCTCTCATGACAGCCTGTAAAACATGCATTTTACTTTTTTTTGACTGTCAATTAACCAACTACATGTACAACTACTAAGTAAGTGAAATTAATTTTAGCTTCTCTACAAGGGTTGTCTTTCTTGATGAATGAACTTTTAAAACAGTTACATTGGTTACCTGTAAAAGCCAGAGTTATATTTAAAATCCTGGTGACTGTCTTCCGTGTAATCAACGGCACGGCCCCAACATATTTGAAAGAGATGTTTACTCCCCTTCAAGGGAGGTACCAGTTACGCTCCAAAAGTGAACTGTGTTTTACTGTGCCCAGATGTCGAACAAAACTGGCAGATAGGTCACTGGCAGTGGTCGGACCAAAGTGGTGGAATGCCCTTCCCAGCAGTTTAAAAATATTCAGTCAGAAGCCAGCTTTAAATCAAAACTAAAATCACATCTTTTTAGACAGTTTCATGAGATTTGAATTTTTGATTAATGTGTAATATCAGACTGTGTCTAAGTCTATGTTCCATGGACTATGCTGTCCTGAATAGTACATTCAATTTGACTGGTTGTATTTGTTTTGATATCTATATTTGCTATATGTGCGCAATAGAATATTTTAATTTTTGTGCTATAGAATTGTCATGTATTTGTATTTGTATAATGCTAGTACTGGTTAAAATAACTAAGACAATACACTCAGATGTTTCCCATATGTATATTAACAAGGGTTAATCATAAACAACCAGATGACAGATGACTTAACATTAGCTTATTTATGACATGACCTTTTAATAACAAAACATTATTTTTATTTCTATGATTTATGACAGATAAATGACAGTCATTGAATCTAGGAAGATTACTTAATGTAGACAATCAGCAGAACGGTTTGATTCATCACTGATTGGCATTGTGCTAGGATCGTGCGACTCACCTTGAACCCAGGAGAATAATAATAATCATAACAATGTTAATAATTCTTTTTATCACATGACTTTTATTGCCGATGTGTGATTTTATGAAATTTTAACAGTGGGTGTAATGAATGGAAAACATGGGGAATCAAGTAATAATATAAAATTCATTGTGAATGTGAAAACAGCAATATATTTCCAATGTCTGACCAATATATTCCTTACAACAAGAGCTAATGTTATGTGTACTCTGAAGTGGAACCTGGAGATAACACTATAGTGTACTTGGATAAATAGATTTCTCTGATCAATTTTTTTTCCAGAAAATAATAAATTCCCCATCATCCACAAAAGAGTAAGTTCATACAATTGCTCATGGCAATCTTCACAAGATAATATTATTCTATCTGCTGTTTGATTATTACAGTTTTATAGATTTTCACTAGTATTTTGAGATTTGAATTTATAATATTTTATTGTAAGAATGTATGCACCGCCTACATCCATCATTACCAGATAATTGGGAAAGCAAAATGTTGAACAAGAAAGACGAGCTAAGTAAACCTACATATGATGGCTAAATACTAGATCTTCAAACAAACACAAATCAAGCTAAAAAGTGCATACTTCAACCCACACATTTCTTATTTTAAAACATAGTTTGGACTGTTTGTTAGGTATTTAGCATGATGAAAAAACAAACCTGATAGCGAACTTCCCTCTCATTAATCTTCTTTACCACTTTCTGAAAAAGACAAATGAAGACATGTGAAGAACAAGGAAAGACATATCCAATTAAATTGTGTTATCAGAAAGTATAATCACAATTATAAACCTGCTGGATTCACCTTTAAAAGAGTGTAAAATTGTGTAAAAAAATCCATTGCTAAATAACATATAGCATATTCATTATTTATAACCCTTATTAATTAGCATTTTGCTATTTTCACTGCCATTGCATTCTTGACTGATCTTGTGGCTTTAAGGCTTCATTGAGGCTAACACAATATCTAAAAGGCAATGAAAAACAGGTGACTTACGCACTGGAAATATTGCTTAAAACTAGAGATGTCAATGAGTACTTAAATCAGTACTCGAGTAACTCGCTCATTTTACCATCGAGTACTCAAGTAACTAGGTCATTTTCTTATATAAATGTAGTTTTCACTCCCTGTTATCTACTTTCTTATCGGCAATATATCAAATAACTAAATATAATTATATCCCTTGCATTGGTTATATATGATATGTATAAAGTGAATACATTTTGCAACTCTGCTGGTGGAGTAATTTGTAATGAAAAGCATTTCCTACTTTAGTATTATACACGTACAGAGGAAACATTGGAATCTGGAACACTGCCAAGTAAACAAGTAAACAACATGTGTCGATTGGAAGATGATAATGTATGAAAATCGAAAATGGTTTTAAATATCAATGAAATGTGAAAACAACTCAAGAACATATTGTTTAAAATTAATTTGAAACATGAAATATTTATGATATAAATTTCAATGTTCACATATACAAATTATATCATTGTCATTGTGTGTAACTTCCAAGGCCACAAAATAAATAGCATTTGTGTTTCCGTTCAGACTTTCATGTGGTCTATTTTTAAATTGACAAACATTCAGTTGCAATTGTTAGGCATGTTAGTTGTCCCATCTTAAATTGCTAATATTGAACCACATTATAGCTGTACATTTCACAGATTTGAAACTGCTTACGAGGATTTGGCTTACCTGGCAGCATTGTTTTCATGGATTAGACAAATCAGAATAATGTGGCATGGTGGAAACATAAAATAGCAGTGAAATAACAGTTGAGAATCAGTATACTGGTTTTATTTACCCTCACTTGCCTTTCATTATATGTTAAGCAGGAGCTGCCAAAGCAATTCGTGTCCAATAAAAGCTCAGTGTAACGGTCAACTAGTAGTTGATTAGCTATTTAACAGCCAATCAGAACAATTGGGGGACAGTGCTGAGATGTGCCAATCAATGTAAAATATACATGTACGGAGAAATGGTGGGTGGGGGTACTGCGCTGACAGGGACTAATGAGTAAAGAAGAGACCCGAATTGCAGTTTATTGACAATGGGGTGCCTGCTGTGGGATTTTAATAAAATGTAGCAAGCTAATGGTTAAAACCAACACAATTATGAAGGGCAAAGGGCAGCACAACAAGGCTTGGTAGTCCTCTTAAAATTATCAAACTACAATCAACAATAGTCAAGAAAATATTTAAAGTATGGACAATTCTTGTCAAATGACAGACCAAGTGACAAACCAACAGACTAACAGTCAAACTTGACACATAAAAAACCCCCATATAATGTTCTATCAAGGGGTATAATATTGATAGAACAATCTTCATTACATGACAAATAATGCAGAACAGGATGAACAATCTCAAATCTGTGGTAATGATTAAATGCTTAATACATTTTGCACAAACTTCAGTTTTGTAAGAATAAGAATACAGACACTTTACAAATTATACATCATACATAAGATATATCCATTTTTGTAAATAAGACTATATACACAATATTGATAAACCATTTATATGTATACATTTATATATAAGACTACATAGCATATGATTATGAGAATAGAAATGCAGTTATAATAGGGGTTTATATAAAGAGTAGTGGTAATTTAATATAGGTATATAACACTCAAGGCAGAGTTCCAGATAGAAAGGGATCCATCAAGTGTAGCAATACCTCTCATTATACCAGTAATTTGTGAACATTTAACTGTATTCTTTCTTTTAAATTATCACATTCAGAAGATATGTTATTAATTATTATAAATGAGCTTATGTACCAAACATATATATGGGAAATATTTATCTACTGAAGATTTAGAATCAGAGTTGTTCTTGCCTTCTCTGAAACTCTGAATACAGATAAAGAAAACAGATATAAACACTGACACGAAAGAAAACCAACATTTTGAACAATTCCTGTATTGTCTGATGTTTGTACTTTAAATACTAATGCATTGCAGGAATGTGTATGGATGAAGACTATCAATGTTAATCCCCTCACTGCCAAATAGATGTGATTCCTACATGCAAGGGAGTATTATATTTCAGCTTACTGCTACAGTATTGTACTGACTAAATCTTATTTTGTTAGTTTTTATTGTAATAGATAAACCAAATTGCCCAGACTTTTTTCTACTACCATAAAGTTTTATAGATAAGACGCACACAAAGATAAGACGCACCCCCTCTTCGAGGTCTAGAATCAAGGAAAAAAGCAAATTCTCAAAGACAAGATGCATCCCCGGTTCACTTATCCATTATGAATATTCCCTTGTCGCCGCATCGCTCGATTTGACTCGAGGGAACATGTTCCAATTGTTCCGTAAATCGGTGTTTGCGCCGAGTGCTTATTATTCTCTAAGTGTCTTGAATAATACGTCGCGACTGTTTGCCTAGTGAGACCGTGTGTATTGTGTTACGTTATGACACTCTACCCCAATATATCGTTTACACTCCCAGACAGTATATTCTCGCGGCTATCCCAGCCCTAGACATGAGAGAACATCCTGTTTCACGCGACAGCATGTCACAAAAACAATTAAGTTCTCGGCCTATAATTAAGTTCTCGACACATGGGACAAACACACAAATGATATTTAAAATAACAACTAAAGGCTTTTATATGTTCATTTTCACACCATGCTATTTAAGTGACCGCTTACCAACAAATTAGTTCTATGCACCTTTGTAATTACTTACAGATGATGGACGATCTATTAACATCCAAAAGAGGTGTGAAAACTTGTCTGCGCAAATAGCCGATGCACATTTTATTGTTGTTAAGTGGGTTTTTAATTTCAACTTAAAATTTATTCGTAGTTAAAATTTAAAATAAAACAAATTTCAATTCAAAATTGATAAATTGAATAATACCATATTACTTAGATGACGATAATAACAGCGTCGTCAATGAATATGCCCGTTCCACTAAAACTCAATAACCGTTTCCGGATTATGAAACTTCGCCGATTTTGTTAGAATAAATTGATATTTATGCAAATATCTATTGCATATTGTTGTTTTATGTATACACAAACGAATGTAAATGTCTCTTTTTATGTTTAATGTCAGATTTTAGGTAAAAAGAATGTAACCTTTCCCTTAAAATAGCACAATACAGTTGTCTATGGCCTATACTATCGGCGATACTCTCCGCGGTCGGATTAGTCTAAGGGTCAATTTTGGTTTTGGAAAAACGGGAAAAACTTAAATTCGCATGTATAAGACGCACCCCCCACTTTTTTATCATCATTTGGGGCAAAAAAACTGCGTCTTATCTATAAAACTTTACGGTACTAAAACCAGTGTATCCTTGGAAGTTTTATACAGATAACTTTGCACACAAACTAAATTCAAATTGTAAATTTTGTATATGATACATGTATATCATCCCTGACAATACTTCCCCTCCCACGTTCAGGTTCAAATACATCAGTGATGAATGACAGTTTCGAAAGGTAACCAACAGTTTTCTGAGCTGTCTAAACTCACTACTGCTAAGATAAGTGACTATAAAGCACATATATGGACACAAATCATGATGCATATACACGAAAATTGTTACAATCAAGAGGAAAAGCTAAACAGAAAGCTCAGGTGGTAGAGCATCGGCTTGCGGATCAGGAGGTCGTGGGTTCAAACCCTACCCGGGTCAAACCAAAGACTTAAAAGTTGGTAGTAGTGGCTTCCCTCCAAACGCTCGGGGCTAAGGGGACAGCATTACGCCTGACTCATCAGTGTCAGTATCATGGACCGGCCGGGTTTAGTCCCTGGGAAACCTCATAAGTGCCCCTGTGCTATAATGATAAAAATGTTGCTGCACAGTATCGGCAAAAATGCCGGTTAATCACATCCCATCCCTAAACAGAAAGCCTGTTTACCAAATTAAATCATCTGATTGGTCCATTTTTGCACTTGACTTAATGTAAAATTTGTCAGAAAGACAACTTCCAAACATATCAAAATAATAAAAATTGAAAGAATAAGATAATTAGAGAAATACAACTATGCAGTAAGCCCAAGCAAGCTTCAGGAAGCACTGGCACCTGTGAGCTGCACTCAAGATGGGGCAGTGAAATGGTTAAAATTGGCTAAATAACTCTACATCTATCTTACATGGTTTATTGTTTGTTTATTGGGTTTATCGTGCCACCAACAGTATTTCAGTTATTCCGGAGACTGGTGTCCACTTGAAGCAGATATAGTGCTGCCTTCACTGTGTATAGCATACCGTGAACACCTGGCATGATACCACACCCAGTCACATTATCCTGACACCGGGTCAACCAGTCGTGGAGTTACCCTTATATTTGCTTGAGCCTAAGCAAGGGAGCTATACCACTACCTATTTTAACGACTTTGGTATGTCGCGGCCTGGGATCGAACCTGGGGCCTCCCGTACCTGGAGCCGACGCTCTACCTGATTGCGCTACCAGGTCCGGTCTCACATGGTTCAAAATACTAATCAAATATGATAGAAAAAAAAAGGAAATATAGAAACTTATATAACACAGGTTGCAAAATAAAATGATTCACTTAAAACAACAAAGCCTAAAGGAAGAAACTTATTTAAAAAAATAATCCAAGTTTACAAAGAAATTAGATCTCTGACACTTTACAGCAATCCAACTAATACCAGAATACATGGCTACAATACAATGCATCATACTATGTTGGCCATATTCAATTTAACATTTAGACCACTTGATGCCTATTTTATGAGATAAATCATGTCATATTTAAATGTTAAACGTACTGGTATATTTTAATTTGTTTTGAAGAATAAATGAGCACGCCATTATGTGTTAACATTTGCGCTGAGCTTTACATCAGTTTGATTGTTTTAATAGAACATTAAAATTTTACCAGCTAAACTAGTGTATAAATTGTAAATTTCTTTTTTAGAAACAGCAATTCCCTATTTACACATATTTATGTTCCGACTTGTTTGAAAGTGTACTGGTATATGTCAATTTTATTGCTAAATTATTATTTTTTTATCATGTTATTTTACATGCTGCTAATCCTATTCCAGAAGACATGAATAAATGTGTATTTTGAAGTTCTAAAGTGATCTTAAAAGTTTAAATTAATATTTTTTTTTCTAGTTATTCATTTATTTCTAGCTATTCACACCTGATACCTACATTTAAGGGAGATAACACAAGGCAAATTTGATCAGTTATGTCCCCTCATAAATAAAAGAGGTGTTTTTTTTTTTTACTATATGGGAATATATAAAAATAATGCCAAGTTATAAGGCTATACTAACAATTTATATATTGGTAATATAATTTAATGCTATTTCAAGAGCTATTTTGTTGCAATATGCATTGTTAAAACACCCAGTGTAATATTATACATCTCTTACATTTTAGATAGCAAAGATGTTCAGGCAACAGAACTGTTTCACGTTCCCCTTAAAGCTCTAAGGCAATTTTTATTTGTCACATTAAAAGCAACATATACAAAAGTCACTTAAAACACTAGCTCACTAGGCACTAAACCTAAACAACATAAGGGTAGTAAGAAGAAAGAGCTGGCTGATCTGAGACTTCACTTAGTTGCCAATGCCTGATCAATAGATAGTTTCCAAATCAGTGAAAATCCCTTATCTTGGCAGCCATCTTTGATGGTAACTTCAAGGGATTTTCATATGAATTGTATAGAAGCATAAATTTTATTTTCTTGTAATTACTTCATTTTGGGTCTGAAAATTAAAAGCTATACACCACTGGAAAGCTCTTGAAATTCGTATTTTTAGAATACAATATTTTTACAATTGATAAATGCACACAGAATTAATACACAGAAATAAATAAAACTATTGGCTTATACTTAAATCAAAATGAACAGTGTATCATTTTTGGTTGTATTTCTTTAACCTTTTAAACTTTCAAAATATAGTTTTGATATTTAAAATACCTTATAAAAGCTTTTAAATTTGATATAAAATTCAGTAAAATAGACTGAAAAATAAAAACACAGTGGTGAGTTTAACACAGCACATATTTCCCAATTTTGTCCACAAAGATGGCTGCCTTAAACTGCCTTATCAGTGTCAATGACATCACATGTAAACTATCTATTTGTCCTTAGCAAGTTAATACATGTAGTTAATATACACAGCCAGCTAAATTTAATAGAATGATTTTAACATGTTTCTTTGGGTACTAACAGTTCTGATGTCTATACACTGAAAGGATATTTGGATGAAGCATACCAGTACCAAAGTTAACCTGGACATAGCACACCACAAAAATATTATTTATCTGAGGTTTGTTGATTTTTTCTAACCTTTCACACAGCTGGCAATGTTAAAAGATTTTGCAACAAATGTGTTGCTTCTTGATTTTCTATACCCGTAGAAATAAAATCCATTCCCAAATAATTATAAGTGATCTAACACCACAGGTAACTGATTCCATATCTATGGACTTTATCAATAATTTAACAAATAACAAACTTATTTTTATTTGTACTTAGACAATGTAAAATACTTTGACATTTTTGTGTTCTATATATATTTTAAGTAAGATGATTCCTCCAAATCTACTTGTAGATACACTAGATGACATTGGATTCCTAATTTTTAGTACTTCAATAAATAATCTTGTATTTTTTATTCTGATGAAGACCAAATGAGGGGTTGAAACAAGTAGATAATAAATTTTATGTTTTAGAACAGATGTTCATTGTTTGACTTTTAAAAAATATTTACTACTTTTTTGTTTTCTCATGGCTATTTTGATTCCCAGAGGTAAAATAAAAAAAATGATAATTCTAATATTTCCAAATAAAAAAGGACAATCTGTATAGACACTATCTGGAAAAAAAAATTGACATAAATTTACAATGCTGTTAAAAGATTGCACCACAAGTGTCACAAAAAGGTAAGCAGTTCAACATGGTGATATGTGGTAAGTTTTAAACTATTTGACATTGATCAAAACAAGTTGAATAAGCTTAGGAAAGAAGTGTATATCCAGCGAAGCCAGCTTCTCCTTGGAGCTGCATATAAGGTGGTATTCACGTTTGCTTATATTAACAAACACCTTACCTATATTGTACTCTTCTAATATATGTAACATGATATCTTGACATCTGTTTAGTATATTTATGCATAATTCTAATATATGCATTCAAGCCTAAGCTAATATATGAACATTGACTTATTCTAATATAGTTGCTATATCAACTATTGCCTATGTTCTAGTATATACAATTGCTATAATATAATACTATAATAACCTAATTGCCTGCATGCTAGATTTAAACAAAATTGCCTATAAGATCAAATGTATTGGACGATTGCCTATATGGAAATTAACACTAAGACATTAAAAAAATGCCTATATATTAGATATCAACAATTGCTTCTATCTAACTATAATGCTAATCAAGCATGCTATATCTAATTATTGTAAACAATTGCCCTGTATTATGCATATATGTATGTTAACAGATTGCCTGTATCTACAGATCTAGATATGCAACAATCCTATATGCTAGATAATGCAAATATTGACTTATGTCACTATATATGCAAACATGCTTATAAGGACATCTATATAGTAACATTGCTTTCTGATATAATTATGTTCAATGCCGGATAACAATAGTTTATTGAGATGTTTATTGAAAATATTTTTGGCCCAAACTGTCAGAAACAACATTTAACAGGATCTACACTATTTGCTGCTCTGAAACTCAGGAAAATGGAACAGAAACCTTTGCTGAGAGTTGAATGAGTTGAGAGTTGTTTTAGTAAAGGCTATTTAGGAAACAGGATTTAACTTTCGCCATTTTGCCTGAGGAATCCAATGTATGCTATTTGTTTGCAATTCAAATGAAATAAATTTGATAGAAATTTTATAAATTATACAGGAACATGGTTAATTATAAACCATTAAGAACAGGAATTCTTGGTTTTACTGTGCATATATTGGAAAGTTATGTGCAGTATGAACACCTTATTTGTTAATAATCATTTTAATCAATGGTGTTAGAATGACAAACACCTGCTTTTTTATTATTTTTTATTTTTTTTATTAACTACATACATGGTATGCTTCATCCAGGATAGAGAGATTTGTGATATGTTGAGCTGAGGCATTGAATGATTGTCCTGTACCCCAAAAGTAGAATAACATACAGAAGCAACACTTAATGGTAAACAAAGGAAACTGAAATAAGAAAGTAAGTGAACGCAACAACCAGTCAACAGATGCTTACTTCTAACAGGTTTTTGTTCTGAAACAGAGTGAAATTACTGGATACTGAAAATGTAAAGGAACAGGGGAGACAAGCGACAATAATTCACTGAATATCAACACAGAAATACTAGGCAAATAAATAAATTTGAAATATGTTTTCATAGGGAAACTACCTGTTATGTAGGTTAGTTTACAAGACTGATTTATTCAAAACTGATGACAAATGTGACAGCAATCAAGATAGATGAACTGGTGAACAAATCAATCATAAAACACTTGCTATAACTCAAGACTGATTATTTAAATAATGTTTGCCATTTTTTATATGCATATTTTCTATTTTTGTCTCTATTTATTTGTTGATTGTTTATTTGTTATTCACAAATATTATATCATCATACAACAAATAAAAATTATAATTTACTTTGGAAAACTAAAATCACTTGATAAATTGTAGCAGAGACGGTTCCTAATACACATTAACTACCTGGCCAAAACTAAACAGAATTCAGTAAATTTGGTAGAACTAGATGTATCTATGAATACTCAAGGAATGTGATTATTTTTATAGATAGCTATTTACACACATTTTAGTATTTGGCAATGAATGACTGCTTAAGTAATGCTCTGCTAAACAGAGTTCATTAAAAGAAAAAAATATTAATAAGAAATCTGACTCTAACAATAGCTCAACAAAACATAAAAACTCATTATGTCATATATTGATGATGGGTAATGATAATTACAGTAATTATTTAATTGATGATACAAGACAAGGGGAAAATACAATATTCAATAGACCAACATGCCAAAACAAACAAAGCTGCTCACTGGAAGCTATTAAATACATTTAAAAGAATATGCCCTTTTCTTATAACGAAAGCATTGAGAGCTATCAAAATGACAAAGCAAATCTAACAAACTGGACCAAGCTGTTATTTAGATTAATCTCTCCAATAGCATTATTTACTACTTAGAATGAGATATGGGTTTATGAATCAACTTTAAAGACTTGAAAATGGCCTTCTTTAAATTCCCCTACTCCCAATATATCACCGATGATGGAAGATAACAAGGAACTTGCCATAAACCAATAAGAGTGTGTACTGTGTCACACTTGCTGCACATGGGCTTACTGCTCCTCCATTTAGTAAAATTTAATGCTAATACATATTACTATGTGCAAAAGTATAAGTAAAAATACAATTTATATAATATCCTGCATATGACATATGAACCGGTCTTTTCAACACTTACTAAACATTGATAAAAGTCGACATATAATAGCTATTGAAAATAAACTAAATGTTTCACAGGTGTGGCTGGACAGATTAATTACATTTTGTTCACCAAATTGTTTAACCTATTTAAAAAAAAGAAACATGAGACAGAAGGCAGTGAAAAGTTGGTTCTGATGTTAAAATGGTAACCTGTTACACACAAACTGATCAAGTTTAGGCTCTCTGAACAGTATCTTCACTTTTTACTTCTATTTTTTTTTTCAATCTGCCTAGTTAGCTTTTGCATAAAGCTCTAAGCCTACCTGATCTACAAAGTTAGTTTTGTTAGTTTACAAAAGGATGAAATCTTGAATTTACAGGGACCCTTCTCAGTGAAGCAGAATTAGTACAATAGTCCTAATATAAGTGTGTTCTATATTGGTCCGGGTAATGTGCCTAGTAAGGTGTTGTATTGTGTCTGTTTGCTTTTCAAATCTAGCTTTCAGCCTCCAGTGTTGCCTACTCAGTTATGGTGTCCAGCTAGAACAACACCTCCATGTTCAAGCCCACATGTGTGGTTTGCATGTGTGTATGAGCCGCAGTCTGCACTGCTTGGCAGACCTCAGTCTGAACTGCATGTCAGGTCTCAGTCTGCACTGCTTGGCAGGTCTCAGCCTACACTGCTTGGCAGGCCTTCATCTGAACTACTTGGCAGGCCTCAGTCTGAACTGCAAATCAGGTCTCAGTCTGCACTGCTTGGCAGTCCTCAGCCTGCACTGCTTGGCAGACCTTAGTCTGAACTGCTTGGCAGGCCTCAGTCTGCACTGCTTGGCGGGCCTCAGTCTGAACTGCTTGGCAGGCCTCAGTCTGCACTGCTTGGCAGACCTTAGTCTGAACTGATTGACAGGCCTTAGTCTGAACTACTTGGCAGGCCTTCATCTGAACTGCTTGGCAGCCCTCAGTCTAATCTGTTTGACAGACCCCAGTCTGAACTGATTGGCAGGCCTCAGTCTGGACTGCTTGGCAGGTCTCAGTCTAAACTGATTGACAGGCCTCAGTCAGAACTGCTTGGCAGGTCTCAGTCTGAACTGTTTGGCAGACTTCAGTCTGAACTGCTTGGCAGACCTCAGTCTGAACTGCTTGGCAGGTCTCAGTCTAAACTGCTTGGCAGGTCTCAGTCTGGACTGCTTCGCAGGTCTCAGTCTGGACTGCTTGTTGACCTCGGTCTGGACTGCTTGAAACTGCTTGGCGGACCTCAGTCTGAACTGATTGGCAGGCCTAAGTCTGAACTGTTTGGCAGACCTCAGTCTGAACTGCTTGGCAGGCCCCTAAGTCTGAACTGCTTGGCAGGCCTTCATCTGAACTGCTTGGCAGACCTTGGTCTGAACTGATTGGCAGACCTTGATCTGAACTGCTTGGCAGACCACAGTCTGAACTGCTTGGTAGGTCTCAGTCTAAACTGCTTGGCAGGTCTTAGTCTGGACTACTTGGCAGGTCTCAGTCTAAATTGCTTAGCAGACCTCAGTCTAAACTGCTTGGCAGGTCTCAGTCTGAACTGTTTGGCAGGTCTCAGTCTGGACTGCTTGGTGGACCTCAGTCTGAACTGATTGGCAGACCTTGGTCTGAACTGCTTGGCAGACCTCAGTCTGGACTGCTTGGTGGACCTCAGTCTGAACTGACCGGCAGACCTTGGTCTGAACTGCTTGGCAGACCTTGGTCTGGACTGCTTGTTGACCTTGGTCTGGACTGCTTGGCAGGTCTCAGTCTGAACTGCTTGGCAGACCTCAGTCTGAACTGCTTGGTGGACCTCAGTCTGAACTGATTGGCAGACCTTGGTCTGAACTGCTTGGCAGACCTCAGTCTGAACTGCTTGGCAGACCTTGGTCTGGACTGCTTGGCAGGTCTGTCTAAACTGCTTGGCGGACCTCAGTCTGAACTGCTTGGCAGACCTTGGTCTGGACTGCTTGGCACCCCTCAGACTGAACTGCTTGGCAGACCACAGTCTGATCTGATTGACATACCCCAGTCTGCACTGATTGGCAGGCCTCAGTCTGAACTTTTTGGCAGGCTGCACTCTGAGTTGCTTACATTGACACTGAGGTTCACAACCTCATCTCCAAGGCAACTGGTTCTTTTGCGTGGTTCCACAAGTATAAGGAAAGAAATCAAACTTGTCACTAAGATTAAAGTGTACTACCATGCAGTTGTGTTCACTACCCTTCTCTTTGGATACAAAACAAGGACCCTGTACAGTAGGGATGAGTACCGGTTCTTGTACCATTACACATACCCGGTTACCGGTATGCAGTGTTTGGTTAAAAAAAGTATAGGTTGTTTCATGCAAATATTGAAGAAAATACATTTTTACCAGTTTTTCATTCACATTTATTAAAATCGTGAAATATTCTGGCCGTTTTGTTAGCAATGGTAATGGTAATGTTTAAGAGTCAGTTTTTGTTGATACAAATTATGTGTAAATGATGTTTAAAATATTTACTATGCTTAATAATTCACATCTTGCTGTTTTTATGAAAGACAATTTAAAAAACAAGCACCATCCAGAACAGCGCTATCTGAATACATGCACACTTTCCGGCAATTTGTGGAACTACAATTGAACAAAGAGATTTCCCAAACAATTACAGCTTACATTATACAGTTAAAATAAAATTTGAAAATATGTTTACCTGATCAAAAAGGCACAAATCTGTGTAAAACACTTTTTTTTGTCATGAAATCTGTCCAACCACTGGCCGTGAATTATAAAAACAAATAAAAAGTATAAAAAAGGTCTTTATAACTATCTATTTCGGTCTACTGCTCCTTACCCGTATACTTTGCCACCGACTCCGTTTCCGATCCTTTGAGCAAACAAGCATCTTATCCTTACACCAGCAAATGATGTAGTAGAATGTTTTGGGACTGGGGATTATATTGAAGGGGGGTGGCAGGGTGCCACTCTCATCAAAGTAGCTGATCCACAGCTTGGAACGAGCAAACTTCCATTCCTCATCGGCTTGGCTCTGTTGAAACAAACATTACATAATATACAATTGTTATTATTTTGAAGAAATCAGTTGGGTTTTGTGATTTATTGTCAAAAGAGATCTGAAAAATATATTAAAAACTTCACAAAGTACATCTAACATTAAAATCTATTTAAAACATTGTTCATAATGCTGTTTCCATTTTGTTAAATTAGTAAACAAAGCAGCATCACATAAGTTTCTGTATTATGAAAAGATTATCAATTTTGAAACACATGTTAACAAACTGTCCAATAATGTGTACAGGTAATTGTACAATTGTTTATTTTCTTCCAAATAAACCTCTAATGTGCTAAAAAAATCACATCATAACAGCATATGTAGAAAACCTTTTATGGTGATTAAAATCTTTTAGAAAGTTTTATATCATTTCAGAAAAACAGCAAATATACTATATTTCAAAATTACTGACTCATCATGGCATTTTGAAGTCTTTATTTTAATATTAAACAGAGACGACATGCAAATGATATATTTAGGCAAGTGGGATCGGATTTGCGGGCATTTTAGGCAATAGTGTGAAGCGCCATTTCTATCGTTATAACACAGGGGCAGTTATGAGGTGCCCAGGCACTGAACCCGGTTGGTCCATTATACTGACACAGACGAGTCAGGCATAATGCTGTCTCCTTAGACCAGAGCATTTTTGAACCCGCAACCTCCTGATCCCCAAGCCGATGCTCTACCACCTGAGCTATTGTGGCTGCTTTTAGGTAAGAGTTACTCTTCATGGCACTATGAACAGAAGATTTATAATACAAAATGTATCCAATTGAAGAAACAAAGACAAACAATTCAGCTGAGATATTTTGCTTTAAGTTTCCCCCCTTTTACAAAGGGGATGCTATCAGTTAAATGTTAAAAAAGAATGTCAGTAAATTAAGGGAGATAACAACAGCATTACTCACTGAGATATTCTGGTAAGAGTTACTCATCATGGCTATGAGTAGATTCAGCAGAATGACAAAGGCTATCCAACTGTAGCTTCCAAACATCGTCTTGCCGATGAACTCTGTGAACTCATGGGGCTCTTCTATCTCCACATGGTCCAGGTCTACCAACCCGTAGATAGCCCAATATAGAGATTGAATAATCTCAAATAGACTGAAATGTAGAGACAAACAGAATTTAAAATGTGCTGGTATTGGCACATAACCTAGGTAAAATATCCAGAATTTAGTGTATTTTTCAAGTTTTATGATGAGAATGTCTCATTAATGCACATGATTAATTAAATAACTATTGCCTCAATATATATATCTTTACTTTGAATCTCCACTGCAAAAAAGTTGAGTAAAAGGAAGTTTCAAACAACGTGTTGTGTAGAAAAATGTAGTAAAATGTATGTGGTTCTCAGGCTAGAAAACCACTTTTTTCAAGGTGACAATATGAACAGAATATGATTCGCATGACTCGATTAACTGATATAGTGGCAGTAAGCAATTTGACGCTACTTCAGATATTTTCATCAAAACACATGATTTCATCAAGCTTTTTGGGTTTTATTTAAATATGCAAAAGAACACCATCTAAAAACGTTACTTACTTGGCAAAGCTTTTATATTTCCTATCACAGGGGTCTATCTTGGCATACCACCACCGCGACCTGTCGTATGGTGTGTGATTTCGTTGCGCTTTACACTCCTCTCGGCGCAGTGTTGCATAATACCAATGTAAGTGATTTAAACCACAAGCAAATGCAAACAGCACAAGCATGTAGAGAACAGCAAACTTCATCAAGTCCATCACCATACGTCCCAGCGATATTTGAAGCGGCCCCAGGTGGGGATTCACAGTGAATATGTAAATAAGTTTCAATGAACTGAAGATGTTGGCGGTGGCAAATAGGGCCTCTGCGATAAGATTCGGGTCGTACGGGTCCCAATCCTTCCTCTGGAGTCTAGCATGCTCCCTGTAACCAAGTTCCAACTCTTTTTGTACCTGGAATAAAGAGGAATCTCTCACTAAAATCTGTAATTTGTGTATCACTAAAATCTGTAATTTGTCAAAGTAATTTGCTTACAATGACATATTCCTGCAAAAGTAAAGTAGACTTACAGCCAGACTGTCTGCACAAAATAAAGCAGTTTCTTATTCAACAAATCGGCCTTTTACCAGTCTAAATCTACATGTTGTGCATTGTGTGGTGCAGTAAAGTCAGACGGTTCTGTAAAGGTTTTTCTAGTGTGTCGATGTCAATAGAGATGATAACTGCTTTAGAAGTTTATTGAAAGGGTTTAATCTGTCTAAAATGCCTTGTCATGAAATTCATTTTAGTTCTTTACGACTAGGCAATGTAAAAATAGTGATGCATTGTTTTTGTTGATTTTATCATTTAAAATACATTTTAATTTTATTAGCAAATAGCTGTGTGATACCTTAAATGATGGGTTGTACTAAATATTGATGACACAGTAAGTGCATCAACAATGAGATGGGTTGTACTAGATATTGATGACATTCTAAGTGCATCAACAATGAGATGGATACTTAAACAGTTTAGTTCCATCAAAACCAGGGCCAGCCATTATAAATCTTACAGAGTGAGATCACCCTCAAGCATGGGATTGGTCAGATTTTAAATTTCATTCAAAAATCAGCCAATCAGAGACTTGAGAATGGTCTCCAAATCAACCTCAATGTTGTATAGCCTCAGGCCCCACTTACAGCAACATTTCCCTGTTGAGATTTTCCTTAAGAAATTTTGACTCCAAGAAACTTCTTACAGGGACACAATGTAACAATTCCAATATGTAATACAACTTTAGCCTGGCATCAGGTTCACATATCACATACATGTGAACTCTTCCCACTTTTGGAGGGCATCTCCCACTTTTAAGGTTCAAAATTATTTGAAATTACAGGGTGTTTTACACATTTAAGAAATCTCCCTATTTCGAAACAGGTAACTGCTTTCTTTGTTTATATTCAAATAACAAATCTGCCACTTTGCAAGTGAAAATCTCCTGCTTTGGCCTCAGAAAAAGTTCACATGTATGGTATCAGTATCAATGAGGAGTAAGATATAATATGACTTGAAACTGAGCAGTCAAAATTGAACTTAGCAAAATCTTAACTTAGAATGTATACTTGGGCCAGATGGCTTCTCTGGAATAGCAGTTTTTATATTGCATTCACCTTAGTAAAAGGTCCCTTTGCTTCCTCGAATATAAAATTCAGCTCTTGGAATATAGCTTATTAATTGGTGATTTTGTTTGTGAGGGGGTGGTTTTCTTAAAGACTGAACAGTTAAACATGTACATAAAAGAAGAATATGGGCATATATTGTGTTGCAAATATATGTACATACTTCTGTCTTTAACATACTGCAGTTTCACATTAACTACATATTTCAAAGTCTTAATCCTGTAAAAGAAAGTGCAAGAAAACATAAAATATTGGTTTCAGCATGTCTGAAATGTCTGTAGCAATAGCATTTATCCTTTATTCAGTCTTTATTTGCTTGAATGACATTTGGAACGAGTGGTATCCATGGCAATGAGCAATTTTTAAAAAGATAAGAGAAAAGGAGACTGTCAGATTATGATGTAATCTTTCACTTTCTCTTATTTCAGCTTTCAGTGGTAGGCACAATAAGAAATATATTTCAAATAGGGGGAAAGAACCAATATTGTTAATCAAATTTGCATCAAAAATGTATTTGTTTCAGAGGCAAAAATTATTTGGATCAATATTTGTAGGCTGCACATCCATATTTTACCTCTTAGCCTGACATAGCTTAAGAAAAATAGTGTAGATCTAGATAGGCCAGCTCCCTCTGGGACCATCTGATCAGGATCAGCACCATTTGCTGTTGAGTCTCAAATAAGAATTCCTGTCAATTTTTGCATGAGGCAATAAGTGAATAACTAAGAATTTGTATAGCTTACTTAAACTGTTGTCTTATAAGGCAATATATTCAGAAGCTAACATCAGTATAAAGTAATGGTGAAAAAAAAAAATAATCTAAAATTTTGGGGGTTGCTTTTGATTATCTTAATATGAAAAACGTTTCTTTCATTTTTGATAAACAATACCTTTCTATCATAAACAACTTACCATATTTATTCTAATTGAGGCACAAGTCCTTTTTGAAGCACCCCAGCAATTTTAAACAATAGTTAAGATATTTTGCACAATTGATAGTTGGGTTAGCGAGAAATACACTAAAAAACCTTAACAACCTTAACCATGATGGTCCTTAATCGCTCACTTGAGGACACAGGCTTTTAGTAGACTCAAATCTGGCATCAAGTAATTAAGAGTTATTTACTTTAGAAATCTTTGGTGAAGATTGGACCATTAGTGTGGCCAATGGGTTGATAATATTTTCTAGAATCTTTGTACCTAGTAACCTACTGGATCTACATGACCCACTTCAAAACATATGTAAGATTTCATACTGGCAAACATTCTTTTTTTATTTTTTTTATTTGGGTTTTACAGCACATCAACACTTAACAGGTCATACGGCGCCGAATACAAAGTTAAATGTGAATAGAGCGTAATCAGGTTAAAACCAAACTATGCATGTAAAATATAGAAAAACATAAAAAACTATCAGGTAAAAAAATAAATTATAATTGAAAACAGGTCAATCCATAAACTGGTTTAAAAAAGTATATGACGATTGGTAAATAAAAAGTTTAAAAATTTATAACTTATTAAGAATACTAATCTCGTTCAAGACGCAAACAAATTTAGAATCCGACACGGTCCTAAATAGTTTGTACATGTTATTGACATTAAAATACTTTGACCGTATGTGGTCTGTGTCCATACACTGTAATAAAATATGCTTGACAGTGGTTCCTGGCAAGGAACACATACAGGTTGAACTTCTCTTTTTAAAAGATATGAATGAGTCAATGCGACAGCGGGTAAGAGCTACGTCTTCTCGTCAACTTTCCCTGCAAGCAGAGACATTTGCACCGACGTTAGGTTTAATTACGTGTAATTTGTTACAAACAATATTGTCCCAACTTGTTTGCCACTTGGTTAAAATATGTTGGTTAATAAGTGGTTTAAAATCAGTGTGTGGAATGCAAAGATCTGTCTCAGTGAGAGCCGAGGCAGATTTTGCACCCCTGTCTGCATCTTCGTTTCCTGGGATGCCTACATGATTGCCAAGTTTGGTGACGTTTGGGCCATCAATGTGGCCTCTAAGTGTTTTCACAAGGATTTTCTAAAATGTGACCTATTGACGTACATTTGGACCCCACATGATCCAGTTATGAACTCATCCAAAACTTCATGCAGGCAAACATTCTGATCAAGTTTGGTGAAGATTTGGCCATAAATGGGGCCTCTAGTGTGTACACAAGCTTTTTCTAAGATGTAACCTAGTAAGCTACTTTCTGATCCCATGTGACCCAATAATAAACTCATCCAAGATTTCATGCAGACAAACATTCTGACCAAGTTTGGTGAAGATTGGGCTATGAATGTGGTCTCTAGTGTGTTCACAAGATTTTTCTAAGATTTGACACAGTGATCTACTTATTGACCCCATGTGATCCAGTTATGAACTCATCCAACATTTCATGCAGGCAAACATTCTGATCGAGTCTGGTGAAGATTGGGCCATAAATGGGCTTCTAGTGTGTTCACAAGCTTTTTCTAAAATTTGACCTACTGACCTACTTTTTGACCCCAGGTGACCCAATAATAAACTCATCCAAGATTTCATGCAGACAAAGATTCTGACCCACTATGACCAAGTTTGATGAAGATTGGATAAAAACTGTGGCCTCTAGCGTGTTCACAAGCTAAAATGACAACGGACACCGGACTGAAGTCTTGTTGATATTTTTATACATGCTGATTAAAAGTATAGTTACAGTTTACATGTATATTTCCTTTATCATTTTTCTTGCTACGAATATAAGTTGTGTAATGCAGAAGCTTTTGATAAGCGAAAATTCACAACCATTTGGAGGCTCACTCTGAGCCGTGTCAGAAGATTTGGCAATCTGCCCAACTATATCCCCATATCAAAGCGGTAAGTGCATAAAAGGATTATGTAGTAAAAAACAGGAGATCAAAGATACATTTAACATGCACTGGTTTAGCAAGGCCTCTATGAAGTGTCTGACTAGAGGAGCAGTTGTGTCTTAATTGATTTGTTGGAATCAATATTTGAGATAAATTGATACATGTATGAGAAAGACAGTTAAAAATGTGCCATAAAGACTTGCTTTAAGGTGAATGCCAAAGGCAGAGTTACTGTGAAAAAAATAGATATTAATATTTTTTCTAAAAAATTCATACTCAAATTTTTGGCAAATTCCGTATTAGTTACATATAAACAATGAGCCTTAGCCTGTTTTTTATACTTAGATTATCTTTTAAAATTTTTATGCATCTATTCATCCATCTACCAAACTGTTCTAAAAGATTTATCTTATTTTACACAAAATTAATATAACTATCCACCAAACTTTTCTGAAAAATAAACCTTATTTTGGAACAAAATTAACAGAACCATGCTCCAAACTTTTCTGAAAGATAAACCTTATTTTGGAACAAAAATAACAGAACCATCTACCAAACTTTTCTGAAAGATTAACCTTATTTTGGAACAAAATTAACATAACAATCTACCAAACATTTCTGAAAGATTAACCTTATTTTGAAATAAAATTAACAGAATCATCCACCAACTTTTCTGAAAGATTAACCTTATTTTGGAACAAAATTTACTTATGGATCATTTGAACATCTCTAAAATTTTATTTTATTTTAACACAAAAGTTACTGTTTAACCCATACCTGTAGATAAGCTATAACCCTGAGTGTAAGAGTGGCAATGTAAAGAGAGTTGGTGGCAAAATCCAAGATGTTCCACATGTCATGCACATATTCCTCCGCACCCTCGTCCCATAACTGTTTGATTTCGGTCCATATCAAACCTGAAATACAACAATAACAATACTAAATAAACATCAACGACAACTTCTTTTTTAATTTGGGAAAAAAAAAATGTCTGATTAACAAATCATGTATCTGAAAGAACAGAATATTTCTTTTAAAATTAATTTTAATAAACTGATATATAAAATAAATTAAAATTCACCATCACATCATTGATTTCTCATCCTGTAAATGTATGAAAATAAAATATTATTGGCATGTGAACCTTAATGAAATGAAAAATACAATACTCATCTCTCCATGAACAATTATCTAAAAATTACATCTGACCATTCTTCATGAGGAAACAAGGACCCTAATGAACTGAGATAAGAATCCCTAACAAATGGCAACCTAATGGCTGGTTTGGGCAGACATCCAACCCAGACTATTAAGACCTTTGATTACGACTTAATTGATACCTGATGAGGTTTTATAATGGTCTTTATTATGCTTCATATGTTAATGATTCATACTTCTTGTGTGCGGTAGTTTCTTACCTTTCTTGCACAGAACAAAATAAAATCTACTCCGAGACACAGCAGCAAATAGTGCAGATTCTGATCAGTCAGACCCCTGCGAGAGCTGGCCAATCTGGATCTACACAATGTGTATGTGTAATCAATTTTGTGGGCTAAGTGTAAATGAAAATAGCCAATTTAGCTGAATGGACAAGGGTTATCTGTAATCTAGTTTTATGGAAGTTGGAGCTAATTGAATCTGAAAGATAGTAATTCTGACCGCGAGGGAGAAATACAAAGGTTTCATAAATTTGTATCAATTAGATTTACACTACAAGTAATAAAACGCTGATAGAGGAATCAATATGCAACTTTTAAATATGAGCTCTCCAGCACGGAAATTAGTTTGAGTAGCATCAAACATCATATCGTGACTGTTTTGATGTTTAAACACCATAGCAAAAATGATTAAAATTGTCATAATAAAGATGACGGAAATTGTCAAAATGAAGAAGTCACAGCTGAGTGCATTTTCTGTTTCATGAGAGACATTTGTGTCAGCAGTAACTAAGTGGACCTGAAGGCAAGGTACATTTAATTACATTCCATCAGCGTAGAACCTGCAGTGTGCCGGTGGTTCCACTCTGACTTAAGTGTGCGGTCGCCCTTCACCAATAATTACATGTAGCTGGATGTCATCAATATGACCATATTTTGTCGGTGCAATGTAACAAAAACAACAAACAAACTGTCAGTGTAGATACGGTTTGGTCTGACCTTATTTGCAAATCTAAAGATGCTTTATACTAATGTAAAGTATAAACTCAGAAGATATGTATCATTGCAAAATGTATAAACAGACAACCAGTAAACATTTTTTCTATCACTTAACAAAACCTGAATATCTTGGTTTTCTTGCAGATAACACTGTACATATATATAATCCATTGTCTCAACCAATCTGTCTCTATGACAATGAATATCACATCTCATTATGTAACTTATAAAAAAAACATTTTCTCATTTGCATATGAGTCTAAAAATTTAAGTCGCTGTCATGTTACATTCTATAACTGTTCAATATTGACAAAAAATTATTAAATATAAAATTCCATATCAAAGCAAAGGAAAACAGAGCATGACCTATTTAGTATATGTTAAATTGCAGTATTGTTTAGCATAATGTGAATGGATTTTATGCTGAGTATTTACTTATTTTAACCCTTAGCTTGCTACATTTTTATAAAAACCCATGCTAAATTCGAATTTTATTTTTGCTTTAATATTATATATGTAACATGTCAGGGTTGATATATTTATAAACAGAGACTGCCCAGCGAATAGCATAGATTCTGATCGGACAGCTCTCAACAGGGATGTGGCTCATCGGGATCTACACTATTTACCCAAGGCTTATAAATATACAAATAGCAGACTTAAGGTTACAGGCACTAGATATGGCCTCCCTTAGAGTCTGCACCCACCCCTCACCTGCCCCAGATAATGCCATGCTATATGAGTATATGTAGAAGGGTGGAAGGGTTGTAAATATATTTATTATTATTTATTTATTAGTCACACTTGATGCACATGAGTATCCCTATCCTCTGCCACACATGGTCAGACCACCACCACCCAACATTGGCCAGTCATTGGTCAGCAAGTCCCTCCCACCTCCCACCCCACAGCTGTAGCAGATAAGTTAAGCTCCACCTACCAGCGACATAGGCCAGTATCATCCACTCTATAGTTGTGGCTGGAGCTCCACGGAGTTCCGTTCTTGTTTCTTTCACGAAGGACGATGACCGATTATCCAACATGGGTATCTCAACTCTTTGGGACACCATGATCAACAAAACTAAAAATGGTAAAAGATTTTTTTGTAAAAGCCATATTAATTTTTGTACAGCATTCTTCAAGATGAAACACCATCAATGCTGTCTATGGCATGGCTAAAAAGGTAATGCCTTCAGAACTTAAGTTGTTATTGTGTATTGGGCTTGGCATGCTCAACATGAGCTTGACATTAACTTCTTTCTAAAGCTGCTTTACTTTACACATGTTTTGTGAACAGATGGAGACAATGCTGCTTATGTTTAATGAATGATAATTTAAGTCATTTTTTAAACTTAAACAAAGGTTCTAAATTAGAAATATATTTTTTTTACCTGTTATAAAAATAGCTAGAAAGTTGTCAGTGCTGTTTGCTGACAAATATATGCACTAAAACTATATATACTGTAATAACTGACTGACACAGCATTCCTATATAATAGGCATATGAATCATATGAATAAGGAAAACAGTAGAAGTTTTATCGTTGTCAATCATTATAAATCAAATCACATATGACATATTTATACTAACAATATACAGACATTTACATGAATCATATCATTTCTGACAATCTTTTTATGCAATAAAAGCAGAATAGTAAATAAAGCTGCTTGAATATATCTAAAAGAAAGTCGCACAACAGACAGCAATACAAATTGTGACATATAAGCTTACACAAAAATATAATGTTTGATGAAACGTGACATATAAACTAACACAGGAATATGATGTATGATGAACTGTGACATATTAGCTTACATATCACCATGACGTATGATGAACTGTGACATATTAGCTTACATATCACCATGACGTATGATGAACTGTGACATATTAGCTTACATATCACCATGGCGTATGATGAACTGTGACATATTAGCTTACATATCACCATGACGTATGATGAACTGTGACATATTAGCTTACATATCACCATGACGTATGATGAACTGTGACATATTAGCTTACATATCACCATGACGTATGATGAACTGTGACATATTAGCTTACATATCACCATGACGTATGATGAACTGTGACATATTAGCTTACATATCACCATGACGTATGATGAACTGTGACATATTAGCTTACATATCACCATGACGTATGATGAACTGTGACATATTAGCTTACATATCACCACGTCGTATGATGAACTGTGACATATTAGCTTACATATCACCATGACGTATGATGAACTGTGACATATTAGCTTACATATCACCATGACGTATGAGGAAATGAGACATATCAACTTACACAGGAATATGATGTATGACGAACTGTGACATATAAACTTGATGAATGGCTTGCGGATGAGGATTCCTGGACTACTCTTCGGTGCAATGAGGTAAGTAATGCAGAGCAAGGGGTAGATAAACCCGATGGTGACTGTTATCAGAAGCTTGCAGACAATGTTGCGTCGACGGAATCCAGGGCAGCCCTCATACCATAGTGTAGCCAGGAGTTGCTGGCAGTTGGGGTGAGCAACAAACTGAAACAGAGAAAAGTTAATACCAAGAATTCAGTAGTTTTACAACAAGGGTGACATGATGGAGACTGTTTGTAAAAGGGGCTTCATAAATAGTTATTAAATGGGTGGTAAGAATAAATGCTCACCAAATGGGGAACAGCCGACATCAAGTCTTTGATACATTAAGGTATTTTCTTTTGTTTTTAGGACTGTATTTACAATTTGGAAGATTATCTCATACTTAAAAGTGTCAATTGTAAGCAGAAACAATGCAGAAATGTGAAAATGCAAAAAAAATTCACTACTTTGCTCAATAATGGACCGATCCACTTTGGCCAAAACTGCTTTGATATTGTTGAAAGTCTGCCTCACTTGGCGTTAAATTAACTTATTTTCATACTTGCTTCTTTGGAAAAGCCCTTTTCAATAGAAATGTATAATTTTTTCTTTCAACATTCAGTTCTGATGTATTGACGAGTAGAAACACAACACTATTTGGGATTACAAGTACTTTAAATAAAGTTAATTTTTTCTAATTACAGTAATAGCATAACACCTTACAACCTAAGTCACTCTCTCTCTGCCCCCTTATACCCTAAGTCACTCTCTCTGCCCCCTTACACCCTCTCTGCTCCCTTACACCCTAAGTCACTCTCTCTGCCCCATTACACCCTAAGTCACTCTCTCTGCCCCATTACACCCTAAGTCACTCTCTTTGCCACGTTACACCCTAAGTCACTCTCTCTGCCCCATAACACCCTAAGTCACTCCCTCTGCCCCCTTATACCCTAAGTCACTCTCTCTGCCCCATTACACCCTAAGTCACTCTCTCTGCCCCATTACACCCTAAGTCACTCTCTCTGCCCCATTACACCCTTAGTCACTCTCTTTGTCCCCTTATACCCTAAGTCACTCTCTTTGCCCCCTTATACCCTAAGTCACTCTCTTTGCCCCATTACACCCTAAGTCACTCTCTCTGCCCCATTACACCCTAAGTCACTCTCTCTGCCCCATTACACCCTAAGTCACTCTCTCTGCCCCATTACACCCTAAGTCACTCTCTCTGCCCCATTACACCCTAAGTCACTCTCTCTGCCCCATTACACCCTAAGTCACTCTCTTTGTCCCCTTATACCCTAAGTCACTCTCTTTGCCCCCTTATACCCTAAGTCACTCTCTTTGCCCCATTACACCCTAAGTCACTCCCTCTTCCCCCTTAAACCCCAAGTCACTCTCTGCCCCCTTATACCCTAAGTCACTCTCTCTGCCCCCTTACACCCTCTCTGCTCCCTTACACCCTAAGTCACTCTCTCTGCCCCATTACACCCTAAGTCACTCTCTCTGCCCCATTACACCCTAAGTCACTCTCTCTGCCCCATTACACCCTAAGTCACTCTCTCTGCCCCATTACACCCTAAGTCACTCTCTCTGCCCCATTACACCCTAAGTCACTCTCTTTGCCACGTTACACCCTAAGTCACTCTCTCTGCCCCATTACACCCTAAGTCACTCTCTCTGCCCCATTACACCCTAAGTCACTCTCTTTGCCAGGTTACACCCTAAGTCACTCCCTCTGCCCCCTTAAACCCTCTCTGCTCCCTTACACCCTAAGTCACTCTCTCTGCCCCATTACACCCTAAGTCACTCTCTCTGCCCCATTACACCCTAAGTCACTCTCTCTGCCCCATTACACCCTAAGTCACTCTCTCTGCCCCATTACACCCTAAGTCACTCCCTCTGCCCCCTTAAACCCTCTCTGCTCCCTTACACCCTAAGTCACTCTCTCTGCCCCCTTAAACCCTCTCTGCCCCATTACACCCTAAGTCACTCTCTCTGCCCCATTACACCCTAAGTCACTCCCTCTGCCCCCTTAAACCCTCTCTGCTCCCTTACACCCTAAGTCACTCTCTCTGCCCCATTACACCCTAAGTCACTCTCTCTGCCCCAATACACCCTAAGTCACTCTCTCTGCCCCATTACACCCTAAGTCACTCTCTCTGCCCCCTTACACCCTCTCTGCTCCCTTACACCCTAAGTCACTCTCTCTGCCCCATTACACCCTAAGTCACTCTCTCTGCCCCATTACACCCTAAGTCACTCTCTCTGCCCCATTACACCCTAAGTCACTCTCTCTGCCCCATTACACCCTAAGTCACTCTCTTTGCCACGTTACACCCTAAGTCACTCTCTCTGCCCCATTACACCCTAAGTCACTCTCTCTGCCCCATTACACCCTAAGTCACTCTCTCTGCCCCATTACACCCTAAGTCACTCTCTTTGCCAGGTTACACCCTAAGTCACTCTCTCTGCCCCATTACACCCTAAGTCACTCTCTTTGCCAGGTTACACCCTAAGTCACTCCCTCTGCCCCCTTAAACCCCAAGTCACTCTCTGCCCCATTACACCCTAAGTCACTCTCTCTGCCCCATTACACCCTAAGTCACTCTCTCTGCCACGTTACACCCCAAGTCACTCTCTGCCATTTTACACCCTAAGTCACTCTCTCTGCCCCCTTAAACCCCAAGTCACTCTCTCTGCCCCATTACACCCTAAGTCACTTTCTCTGCCTCTTTACACCCTAAGCACACCGTCTGTTTCACACAATGATACTATCCTATAGCAAGTTAATCTCAAGTCCATTACTTACTTATCTTATTCCAATAATTATTCTTTTGTAGCCTTATTGTATCATTATTTTTTTAACATAATGTCTATTGAATTCTTATATAAGTATTTATCTCTAGCATGATATTATTAATACTTTAAATGAGTTTTAGAACTATTATTCTTTTATTTGAGTTTAGTGAAACAAACATATAAACCAATAACAGAAAAGTGTATTATTATTTTGATGCAAATTATATTTGTTTATTATTTCTAATGCAAATTAGATTAGTTTATTTTTATTATTATTAACATAAGACTAATATTTCAATATTATGTCACATAGTTACGGGGTCCTTAAATAAGTATTTTAATGTACACTTGTCTTCTAACATTTCAGTCTTTACTGAAAGGTAAAGAACAAATTCTTTCTAGCATTAAAACAGAGCAGATGATACACACTCAATTATATGCTATCGCACATGAAAAAAAATCCTTATTAAAATAATGTCCTTATAAACTGTAGCTAGTATGGAGCCTTTATGTAACTGATCGACTGCCATGCTGCTCCACATTACTATTTCGCGGAGCCCAACCAATCACAGAATGTGACAGTTTTGCACATGGCCAATTGATTTCATCTTACAGCGTAGACAAATGGAGACATGGTCGTGGCAAGTTTTTGGTCAATATGTTCGCAATATTTAAAGGTATTTATGGCTTGTGAATAGTATTTGTAACAGCTTGAGAACTATTTCTTAACAATACAGTATGCAGTTCCTGAATTTTGTTGTTATTTAACTTAAAATGATAGTGCAATAAAGAAGTGCATTAATGTGAAGAAATATGCAATGATGAGTTTGTTTCAGGATTTTATTGTAAGTTCACTGTGGATAATTTTGTACAACACCTTTTTATATTACTAATTACAACAGTACATTGACTCAAAGAAATACAGGATCCTGTGTGATAACAAGTCTGCTCCTTTCATTACAGTTTAAGCCATGATGAAACATAACAGATAAAAAATAAAATAATTTTGTATATCTTTATGTTTATGCTTGTAATTTTCTGGGTTGTAGAATTTTTCACATGACGTAATTTATATTGATTTTTTATACCATGTGGGAAATGAATATCTGCATCCTTGTTGGTAGCAGTCAGTATGTTTCTAGCTATCTCTGAATCTAAATTCTCTCGAAATACACCTTAAATAGAATCTTGCAAAACTGAGATCAATGTGTTTAATTCAGTCATGCTGTTACTATGGCAACCTGTTGCCATGATGAAGCACAGATCCAAGTACAGTGTAAGATATTGCACTGTTTAAAAAGAATTCAAAAGAAGGCATTATCTTTGTGTGCTTCAATGGATAATTACACACAGTAAAATATTACAACATATAAATTATATCTGATATAACCATATATTATTTTATAACATTTTATTACATCTACTTACAATGGTAAATAGACGTACAGAGACTGACAGCAATAAGTAGTACAGACCCTGAGAAAACAGTTCCTAACTGGAGCTGGTTGATCTGGATCTACACTATTTTCCTTAGTTGATTCATACTTAAAGAACTTAAAAGTTTATTGGTGACGCGCTGGAGCGTCTAAAAATGGAATGCTCCCTGAAATTTGCAATTGGGGAATGTCTGTTCAGCGGACTTCCTAACCCTATGAAAAATGGGTCCTAATGTGTCGGTAACTTTCATTTAAACATGGCAGAAAATGAGAGACTTTGGTTTATTTCTTTTTGTTATTAAAACTTCTAAATGAAAAGAGATAGGACTGCTCTTTGGTATGTCCTTTGATGTTCGGACTGCATGTTAACAAATTGAGGTTATCTACCGGGTATTAGAAACTTAACAGTCCAGAAAGAGCTTGTGAGCAATCCATTGAGTATGCAGGGTAAAGTCTGTCTTTACATGTAGATGCAATGTTTAAGCAAAATAGTTAAAGATACTCGAAATATACATACATGGTTTCTGTAAGATCCGTGCAAAAACCAAAAATAGCATTGCCTGTGCTGCCAGCATGCAGGAATACTTTTATAGCATCTCTGAAGTGTTTGCGGTCAAGAGATTATTTTCGGACTCTGGATTAGAGTGTTTTAAATTCAAACAAGTTTTTAAAGGGATCTTATTAAAGATTCATATGCAATTCACTTAAAACTGAGATACAGGCAACACACCAAGAAAGCATTTATAACATGTTTGAAGTCTTCGTGGTAAAGAGGTTAAGGTTATGGACTCAGGTTCTGAGTGTTCTGGGTTCAAATCCTAAACTTGACAAGATTTCTTTCCTTGTCTTAGACTTTTAGTACATGAACATTTTGCAAATACAAAATATGTTAAGACTAATAATTGCTTCCTTACACCCAGATTTACTAAATAGCAGCATCCATCTGAGATGCTATTAAAATATTGCTTTTCATAATAAGTCATTTGATATTTTATAGTATTTTGGTCCTATATTGAATGACATATCTTTCACCTGACAGCAACTTTTGTTAAGTTGTATTCTTAATGTCAGTTCAGTGTGTAATTATGAACCACAGTAGCACATACTTATATACTAACATTTTTTGTTACAACATTAGTTCCATCAGATTAAGGACATACCAGAAATCCTGTTTTTACTGTTTATCTCCATCTGTCTTCATCCATTTCAGTTTAAATGTGTGATGTATGTTAAGTTTGGGGAAATAATAAATATTCTTCTTTGTATGCATAATCCAGATACAAAAATTCTTCGATAATTCAATTTTGAAAATAACAATTAAGATACAAAAAAAAAAGAAAAAGCATACCTTGTTCAAGAAAAATACTACTTATGATAACCTGACAATAATGAATTGTGTAATATGAGGCTGCTGCACATGTGCATTTTCTGCTTGTACTTTTTAGTTTTATTGTTAATTGTAATAATGTTGGCAATTTTTTTGTGTTTTTTTTACATATGTAACATGTTGGAAAACCTATTAAATGATGCTGGATTTTGCTTTTTATATAATTTTAAACAACTGTATACTCTCAGAAATTATCATTTTACCTAATTTTTTCTGGAGATTTCTGAAAACAAAAACAGTAACTTTTCAACTATGTGTTTGTTTCTATATCCCATATTGCTGTAACCTTTTTACCATTTCCAGTTTTTTGTGTCGCCTTCGATGCTTCACATTAACAACTTTTCTTGTCCTGCATAGAAGTGTTTAGCAAAGTAGTGAGAAAATCTCATGGGCAACTATGGATTAGCTTGCAGTTTCTGATTTTGAATTCCAAATGAAATGGTATTTTGCGGTGGTTAGATTTCCTAAAATAGGTTTAATCATTGTACATTTACTTGCTATCAACAGTGATAGCTGGTCTGAATAAGCATGGAATCAACTCAAACGAATCTGCAGGATGATTTTACAACTGAATTAAATCATACATGTGAGCTTTATCTGAGGCCAAGGAGGGAGATTTTTACTCGCAAAGAGGGAGTTTTGTTAATTTAATATGAACAAAGAAGGAAGTTATCTGTTTCTAAGTAGGGAGATTTCTGAAAATGTGTAAAACACCCCTCATTTTCAAATAATTTTGAACCTTAAAAGTGAGAGTCTCCCTCCAAAAGAGGGAGAGTTCACACGTATGTTAAATTGGAGATCAATGACAGCTGCGACAATCAACAACAAACCAAACAAAAATAATGTATTCCAATAAAAATGTTTGGACAATTCACTTATTAGCTAGTAAAAAAACTTGTGCACAAATTTTTTCAACAAGAACATGTAGGGACTGTATGTCTTAAATTTTCTACAAAAAATATATATCTTTCTGAAGAAAAAAATATCCTTAAATATAACATTTGAAAGTACATAATTTAAAACAATTTTGTTATTCTGAAGTTTCTTGCTAACACATCAGCTCCCTTGAAGATAAGTTCACATTTTCTTGCAATAATAAACTGGTAAGGCATGATACTTTAGGTAATCAGTACCTGCCATTTTTTAAACTTATAACTTCATCTCTAATGTTCATTTTCAGAGTGAATTAAGAAGCAACAAAACACATTTTAATGGCACAATTCAACCCCTGAAGGATTAAACATGTGTGTTCCACAGTTATATCCCGTATCCTGCTGCCCTGTGTTCATAGCCAATACAAATCTTATATATTTACAAACCATGACATGCAAATATTGTTAAGACACATTGCTAAAGACTGGTGCAAATAATGCAGATCCTGACCCTGTAGGATTTGCCTAAGCCTGATCAATTCATGATGAACAGGTCTAAGGTTAACATCCTTAACATATGATCCTGAAATCTTTGTCCAGGAATTTGTGTTCATCTCTAAAAATCTTTTTTTTTGTTTGTTTAAAAGACAGAAACTGTAGAATTTTCTTTTCAAACCTTTTTCAATCAAAAAATAAAATACTACAGCATACAGGCATGCTTCAGTTTTTACTTGTAAATAAGGGTTTGTTTACAATCATTTTTGTGATAAAATTTGACACGTTTTGTATAAAAATATAGTGGGTATTGGTATAGGATATTTGGTTGCATACAAATCATTGATATCTTGCTGAAAGATAATGGTCTAATATAAATATTTTATTTGCTAAAATTCTATGGATATTTTTCATAGTAAAAGTGATTTTTGTTAATAATAAAAAAATACATTGGTGATGTTGTTATGTCTTGTAAAGATCTCATTTGCTGTACAAAACTGCTCTGTGTTTACTGATTTTTGTGTTATTTTGAGGACTTCAAATCTATTTTAATTATTTTATTACCAATAAGTAGTAGTTTAAAAAAAGTAAGTCGTAATTTTATTACCACTTTTCATCTTAATTTTCTTGTGTCTCTCAATATTATGTCTAAAAATACTACAACCTGCTGCAACTTGCCTCAGAACGATTATCCATAAAACTGTGTATCATACATGCACCTGTTTGCATCAACTGATGATGTAGTACTAAATAATTAAGTAATATCTAGATATAATAATTTAATTTACAGGTACATTATTAAGCATACATATATCTGGTGTTGCATCTCCTGATATTATTGGAAACCAAACATTTTGAGATGTAACGGAAGTTCCTGGACAAAGAATTCTGGATCATATACATAACATTATAAATGATGATGTGTTAATATAAAATAAGATTTTAAAATAGATAAAAGTGATATATATCACTGACGGCCCATTTGAAGTGACCATCTAACTTGGATAAAGGTCAAAATTACTTTATGCATTTAAAAAAATATATATATAAAGTTTGTTTCGTTTGTTTTCAAAATACAAAGCAGTGACCAAATATGGCCAATAAAATGACACCCAGCTATTTCAGGTGGAAGGAGACCCTAGACACATGTCTGGGTTGAATCAATGGTGCACCAAATGTCAGCTTGAAGAACTTCTTACATTTAAAGTCCTTCACCCTGAAATGGACTCAAACCCATGCAATAACAGGATGTCCGAGAAGTTACAAGTCATTGATTGACCACTATGCCACAAACACTGCTTATTAGAATGTCCCAGGCTGTGAATACATATTGGTCAAATACCAGGAAAACACACTAAACTCTTAACCTTTTTAGCACTCATTAATCAGACTAAGGCAAATAGTACAGACCCTGATTAGCCAGCTCCCACTCTCATCAGCAAGTTCCCATCCTGACCAGACAGTACCAACCCTGATCTGCCAGCTCCCATCCAAATCAGCCTGTTGATCAGCCAGCATCCACCCCCCTACCTGATCAGCTAGCTCCCATCCTAGTCAGCCTGCTCATCAGCCAGCTCCAACCCATCAGCCAGCTTCCACCCTGCTCATCAACCAGCTTTCACACTGATCAGCCAGCTTCCACGCTGATCAGCCTGCTCATCAGCCAGCTCCCATTCTTATCAATCATCATCAGAAAGCTCACACTATGATCAGTCTGCTCATCAGCCAGCACCCACCCCATCTGCCAGCTTCCTTCCTAATCAGCCTGCTGATCAGTCAGCTCATACTCTGATCAGCCAGCTCCCACCCCATCAGCATGTTGATCAGCCAGCTCTCATCCTAATCAGCCAGCTGATCAACCAGCTCCCACACTGACCAATCAACTCCTACCCTAATCAGCCAGCTTTCACCCGTATCAGCCAGCTCTCATCCTAATAAGCCAGCTGATCAACCAGCTCGCACACTAATCAATCAACTCCCTCACTGATCAGCTACCTTCCACCCCATCAACCAACTCCACACCAATCAGCTGGCTCCCGCCCAATTAACCAGCTCCCACACCAATTAGCCATACCCCACCCTGATCAGCCAACTCACATCCTAATCAGCCTGCTTATCAGCCAGCTCCCAACCTGATCAGCTAGCTCCCACCCAGATCAGCCAGCTCCCACTGATGAACAATCTCCCACCCAGATCAGCCATCTCCCATCCTGATCAGCAAGCCCATACCCTGATCAGCCATCTCCCACCCAGATCAGCCAGCTCCCACCCAGATCAGCCAGCTCCTGCCCTGATCAGCCATCTCCCACCCAGATCAGCCAGCTCCCACCCAGATCAGCCAGCTCCCACTGATCAACCATCTCCCACTCAGATCAGCCATCTCCCACCCAGATCAGCTAGCCCCTACCCTGATCAACCATCTCCCACTCAGATCAGCCAGCTCCCACCCAGATCAGCTAGCTCCTGCCCTGATCAGCCAGCTCCCACTGATCAACCATCTCCCACTCAGATCAGCCAGCTCCTGCCCTGATCAACCAGCTCCCACCCAGATCAGCCAGCCCCTACCCTGATCAGCCATCTCCCACCCAGATCAGCCAGCTCCCATCCCTGATCAGCCAGCTCCCTACCAGATCAGCCAGCTCCTGCCCTGATCAACCAGCTCCCACCCAGATCAGCAAGCCCCTACCCTGATCAGCCATCTCCCACCCAGATCAGCCATCTCCCATCCAGATCAGTCAGCTTCCACCTAGATCAGCCAGCCCCTACCCTGATCAGCCATCTCCCACCCTTATCAGCCATCTCCCGCCCTGATCAGCAAGCCCCTACCCTGATCAGCCATCTTCCACCCTAATCAGCCATCTCCTGCCCTGAACAAACATCTCCCACCCAGATCAGCCAGCCCCTACCCTGATCAGCCATCTCCCACCCAGATCAGCCAGCTCCTGCCCTGACCAACCATCTCCCACCAGGATCAGCCGGCTTCCACCCAGATCAGCTAGCTCCTACCCAGATCAGCCAGCTCCGACTTATCAACCATCTCCTACCCAGATCAGCAAGCTCCTGCCCAGATCAGCCATCTCCCACCCAGATCAGCAAGCCCCTACCCTGATCAGCCAGCCCTCACCCAGATCAGCTAGCTTCCACCCAGATCAGCCATCTCCCACCCAGATCAGCTAGCTTCCACCCAGATCAGCAAGCTCCCACCCAGATCAGCTAGCTCCTGCCCTGATCAGCAAACTCCTGTCCTAATAAGCAAGCCCCTATCCTGATCAGCAAGCCCCTTTCCTGATCAGCAAGCCCCTGTCCTGATCAGCCAGCCCCTACCCTTATCAGCCAGCATCCACAAGGGAATCCCTGCAGAATAAGGCTCTAGCATTTCTTCTTGTTCCCAGTGCATGTAGTTTGTGAGGAAATATTTAAGATTTTGAATTTCCAAATAATTATAGTGGATAAAAGCAGAAACCAGCACTTACTTTCTTTTGTTTATACTTGATGGCCAGTTTTAAGCGACTAAGCTTCATTTTGTTCTCCGAGGTTGGGAGCTCCTGTTCGCTCCCAGGACAGGTGACGTCATGATTCAAGATAATCTCAAGCTCCTTCGATCCTCGCGTTTGTTCCAGTAGATCCACAGCAAAGTCCTGGCACTTCTTGGACAACTTCTCGTAATCCAGTTTGAACTCATTTTCCAATTTACTCAAACTCTTTAACTCCCAACTCAACTCAAATGAAGTCAAGATTGGATCCTTGCTAGAGAGAGCGATCAATGACGGACTTGCGAGGGCACGGTAAGCATTAATCCGGGAACGCGAATGTCTGAGACTATCTTCGTTACTTTGAGTGACACAATTTTTGCAGCTGCAGCGAACATCATGAGGTTTGGGTATTCTGAAGCCTCTGTCAAGTAGGATTTTTATGATTTCATAATTGTCTCGATGAGCAGCGAGAATGATGGGCGTTATATCTGGTGTAAATGAGCTTGACGGCACCGACTGATGAAGAACCTAGGGAAGAAAGATGGAAGTACATAGTTAGCATTGATAGAGATACAGTATTGTGGAAATAAGCAGAATATAAATTATCAAAATTTAATATATTCTGACAAGTATTGCTTATAAAAAATGCTTAAAGAATAAAAAATGTACTTTGTGAATCAAAAGTTCACATGAATATATGACATAAAAAAAAAATTAAAATTAAATTCACACAAACAAATGTTAAAAAAAATAAACTTAAAAAACAAATACCAATAAAACATGTAACAGTTTAAAAATATCAGCTTTTACACAAAAAATAAAGTAGATGAAAAACAAAACTAATCTACTCATGCTTTATGATGGACTTAGGCTAATCAATCCATAATTATCAAGAACAAACGATTTACAAGTAGAATAAAATTAAACTTTAAGTTTGGATTAAAGCTAACATAACTTCATCTTTGATGTGATGATTTTTCTCACAATGTTTGTTCAGCTCTTCATTGATTGGCCTTAATTTCTGGCTTATACCACAAGCTGGAGGCTGTCAGATAATTGTAGATAGCATTTTTTATGTTGACTAAATCCGACAATAAAGAAAGATTACCTTATCTTATCAAAATCTGCGCTGTTTTCTGCTAAGTCTGTTGCTATGTGTCTGAGAGGAGGTGCTAATAAATTAGTAATAAGTTAGTAAGGCCAAAAGGTAATAATCCAATATAAAATGAAAAGCTTTATTAATTAATTAAACAAGTACAGAATGTATTTTTAGACTGTTGATAATGATAACTGTCATTTGTCTGAAAACGTTTGAAACATAGTAATATAGGTCTCAGGCAAATTCATTTGGTGACATCTGTAGATATACAAATGGTACATGGATTATGATATAAACCCAGTAAGTTGATGCAGCAGATTCTGTGAAACAAATCAAACAATAGGGCCATGATTGCCCTGAAGTGTTCACCTGAGAATCCTACCTTTCAGTGTGCTTTAACATCTAATCACAAGACTAAATGTACACCAACTGTGCCTTTGGTATCAAGTGATCACAAGAATAAATGTACACAACTGTGCCTTTGGCATCTTGTGATCACAAGATTAAATGTACACAACTGTGCCTTTGGCATCTAGTGATCACGAGACTAAATGTACACAACTGTGCCTTTGGCATCTAGTGATCACAAGACTAAATGTACACAACTGTGCCTTTGGCATCTAGTGATCACGAGACTAAATGTACACAACTGTGCCGTTGGCATCTAGTGATCACGAGACTAAATGTACACAACTGTGTCATTGGCATCTAGTGATCACGAGACTAAATGTATACAACTGTGCCTTTGGCATCTAGTGATCACGAGACTAAATGTACACAACTGTGCTATTGCATCTAGTGATCACGAGACTAAATGTACACAACTGTGCCATTGCATCTAGTGATCACGAGACTAAATGTACACAACCGTGCCGTTGGCATCTAGTGATCACGAGACTAAATGTACACAACTGTGTCATTGGCATCTAGTGATCACGAGACTAAATGTACACAACTGTGCTATTGCATCTAGTGATCACGAGACTAAATGTACACAACTGTGCCATTGCATCTAGTGATCACGAGACTAAATGTATACAACTGTGCCTTTGGCATCTAGTGACCACAAGACTAAATGTACACAACTGTGTCATTGGCATCTAGTGATCACGAGACTAAATGTATACAACTGTGCCTTTGGCATCTAGTGATCACGAGACTAAATGTACACAACTGTGCTATTGCATCTAGTGATCACGAGACTAAATGTACACAACTGTGCCATTGCATCTAGTGATCACGAGACTAAATGTACACAACTGTGCCGTTGGCATCTAGTGACCACAAGACTAAATGTACACAACTGTGCCTTTGGCATCTAGTGATCACAAGACTAAATGTACACAACTGTGCCTTTGGCATCTAGTGATCACGAGACTAAATGTACACAACTGTGCCTTTGGCATCTAGTAATCACATGTTACTTGTTTAGCCGTAGCCAACCCAGGCATATGTTTACTCCTCAATTCTAATAATGTTCTGTGAAGATATGGCCCAAAATAATTCTTTTAAGCTGTTTACATTTTTTGTTATAATGTGACCTAGTGACTCACTATTAGCCCCCCATATAACCCAGTTAAGGACACAAAGGTTGCCTCTTACAGGTTTAACAGGTTTTGACCTAGTTACCAACCGGAACCCATGTGAACCAATTAAATTATTCAAGATTTTATGGAAAAAAAAACACTCTGACCAAGTATGGTGAAAACTAGACCATAAATGTGGCTTCTAGGATGTTACAAGTTTTAATTCTAGGATTTGGCCTAGTGACCTACTTTTTGACCCAAGTGACCCATTTACAAGCTCACTCAAGATTCCATGCAAATTTACTGACCAAGTTTGATGAAGAATGTGGCATAAAAATGACCTCTTGTGTGTTCACAAGGTTCAATAAAGAAGTATGTCAAGGTGAAAAATCATGCATCGCTGAGTTCATATCAAGTTATTTGCTATGATCAATGCGGGCAAAGGTTCATAAATCCTTTTTTTAAATTACAAATTATTAAAATATAATGATTCACTTAAAAAATACATTAACCTAGGCGATTGCTAGTGTGCTACTTCTAATAAAGATTTAACCATACTGACAGATAAAAGATAAAAAACAAAGCAATATAAAATAATTGTATGTCATTGTTTGTTTGTTTTTGTGTAAATTTCCTGTTTGTGGAATTTTACACATGGCATTATCATGACATCATTTATATCGATTAAGACTTGCATCTTGTAGGAAATGATTTTCTGCATCCGTAGTTGTAGCAATTAGTATGGCTCTCGCTATCTTGAAATCTAAATTCACCCTCAATACACCTTAGATTCATGCAAAACTGATATCAATTTGTACAATTCAGTCGTAATGTTACTATGACATCTGTTGCCACAATGTAGCACAGATCCAACTACAGTGTCATATTGTGCTTGTTTGGAAGAGAATTCAAAAGATTGCTTAACCCACATATGCATCTGTGCTACAGTATAAAAAACAATACCCTACAGAGTGTTAATAAATTGTTGATGCAGGGGTATTAAAAAGCTCTGATTGAGTATAATGTGCTCAGGTGAGCTAAAAAGAGAAGAGCTAAAAAGAGCAGTTCCTGGCATGGAGGTCAATCAGAAAAAGGACTGAGTGGCGTATTTAAACCTGGTTTGATGAGAACACCAACCAGTTACTGCTTGAAAGTTTTTCTCAAAGACAAATAAGGTAAATAAAAATAAACTATCAAAATAAGAAAACTAACAGGAAGCAGCTGCATTGGATTTTAAAAGCTGATCACAGAATACTATATATAAACAATACAACACTAATTATAATGAGCTATCAAAGTATTACAATATATACAGTAGATAAAAGCCCAGGTAACTTAAGAGTTCTAAAGAGAGCATAGATTAAAATAAAAGAGTCCAAGCGATGATGTATAAGCCGTTAATGATGCCATAAGATAAAAATACAGTGACATAAAATGTCAAAGATAAAATGTACTATTTTCTAACATAAGGATATATATTAAATTTGAGAAAACAATCCAAACTAATGAAACAAAATGTGATACTGCTAACTTTGTGATGCTGCTAATGTTGTAATATTGCTAACTTTGTGATACTACTAACTTTGAAATACTGCTAACTTTGTAATGCTGATAAATTTGTAATACAACTAACTTTGTAATACTGCTAACTTTGTGATACTAATTACTTTTTAATACTGCTAACTTTGAAATACTGCTAACTTTGTGATGCTACTATCTTTGAAATACTGCTAACTTTGTGATGCTACTATCTTTGAAATACTGCTAACTTTGTTATACTGCAATTTTTGTATTATTGCTAACTTTGTCAAGCTGCTATTTCATACTGCTAACTTTTTAACACTGCTAACTTTACGATACTGCTAACCTTGTAATACTGCTAACTTTATAATGCTGCTAAGTCTGTAATGATGCTAACTTTGTTATGCTGCCAACAAAATGATGCTGCTACGTGATGTGGCTAACTGACATGTTTTTGTTGTTGTTTTAACGCTAAATAAAGATTGTTCACATTTTTCCAGTTGGACTGACACTAAATTAAGATGACAATTTATTTCAAGTTTTTGCTAGCAAAGAAAACAAAGCAATTATCCAGGGAAATCAATGAGATGAGTTGGGAAACAAGCTAAAGACAAAGCTGTTCCAGTTTTTGTTTTTCTACACTGTGTATCTTTTTTTTTTGTTCAGCCATTCTCCTATAAAATCCCCAGAAGTAATATAGTTTGTGTTCTGCCATCAATGTTAAAGCTTATCAGTCCTCCAAACATCCCTCTCCAAAATAAAAGCAGAAGTTATTATCAAACATGATTTAAAAATAAATATTATGAAGTTAAAATCTCAGACACTAAACCATTTTTAAAAATGTGGTCAAATATGTGGCTTCCGTTTCTGAATTAAGGGATTACTTAATTGTTTAACTTGTAGTCAAATAATTATAAAGACTCTAAAATAAAGATTATTTATTCATGTTGATATTTTTTTTAACTTCATGAAGGTGACATGTACCTTTAAGATGTAATTAAGCTACTCTGCACCAAATTACCGAGGCAGCCATATTGACATGTTGTAATTGCATTGAGCATCTTTCTTGGTAAATGGTATTCAAACATGGTGTACCAAACATTCAGCACTATAATCATTTTATTAGTAGTCAGGTGATCACAACATATGTCACCTTAATCAAAATGTATGTTACCTCAATCAAAACATGTTAACTTGCACCTGTGTGACGTCATAAGATTGACCACAAACATGTCTACTCCTTATTTAGTTCCATTTAAATTTGTTTGTTTATTGGGTTTATCATCTCACCAACAGTATTTCAGTTATCTGGAGACGGTGTCCACTTGAAGCAGATATAGTGCTGCCTTCACTGTGTATAGCATGCCGTGAATACCTGGCATGATACCACACCCAGTCACATTATCCTGACACCAGGCCAACCAGTCGTGGAACTACCCTTATATTTGCTTGAGCGTTAGCAAGGGAGCTATACCACTACCATTTTTTAACGACTTTGGTATGTCGCGGCCCGGGACAAACCCTGGGCCTCCCGTACCTGGAGCTGACACTCTACCGATTGCGCTACCAGGTCCGGTCCATTTAAATTTGTTTAATTTCATACCTAATATACATGTAACAACATTGTCACACCTTTTCAATATCATCAATCACCATATATGACACAAGCATCAATTTCTTAATGATCTTCATCAGTTCTTAGCAATATCACACACCATGTAAAGAAAGGAAAATAATTATGTAGAACATCGAAATGCTGAGTGCACATTTTTTGTATGATTAAAAGTAATTTTTTTAATTATTTACTCTTACAATTAGGTAAGTCATAATGCTTGAATTTAAATGAGTATTAATTAAAATTACCTCAATATTTGAGGAAGCTTTAAGACTATTCTTCAGTGTTTAATTTGTCAAATTTTAATTGGATATAAACACTAAGGGCTTTTTATAACTATTTCATACCGGAGCTCACAGAGGGTTACAAAGAACACTAATAAAACCATGAAACAGTCTATTTTTCACTCCTCAACATTTTCCCCTCATATTTGGTAACTTCTTCCTACAAATCTGGTGATAATATTGTTGGTGAATAAATCTATCCTTTATACAATCCTGGAATCGTCACCATTAAATACTTTCATCAGTCACGTCATCAATCAATCAAGCCATCAATCACATCATGCATCAAACCCACCATCAATTATAATCCTAATCCACAAGCCCCTATAGACTTGTCACCTCAGAAACAGGTTTATTATAATATTCTCTTTTTTTACACAAAACTCATCAGGCTGTAAATTGCCATAGCAGCCAATTAAAATAAGAATTTGGTTTTATTTATTCTAATGGCTTTGTATAATGGAATGATATTTAATGTTTGGATTCCATTACTGGAAAATGAAGCTTTTTTTTCTTTTTTCACAAACATTTTAAAAGTAAGTTTTTCTGAGAAAGAAACATAATTCTTTTCTTAAATTTCTTCCTTGTCTTCTTCTGTCATTTTTATCATTGTTTAATTTCCTAACATGGATTTCAACATTAGAGTTTGAGAGTTTGGACCACTTTGCCCTATCTGGCGTTGGAAATTGAGTCCATTTATTCTGGTGTCTATGTTTCGAAGCTTGTTTTTATGAGGATGCCATCTCTCCAGTACTCCATCCACTGTAGAGTTAAAAGTGGCTTTTCTAGGGCTACAGGCTGGAGGTGCCCACATCAGCCTAGGGCTACAGGCTGGAGGTGCCGACATCAGCCTAGGGTTATAGGCTGGAGATGCCCACATGAGCCTAGGGCTACAGGCTTGAGGTGCCCACATCAGCCTAGGGCTACAGGCTGGAGATGCCCACATCAGCCTAGGGCTATAGGCTTGAGGTGCCCACATCAGCCTAGGGCTATAGGCTGGAGGTGCCCACATCAGCCTAGGGCTATAGGCTGGAGGTGCTCACATCAGCCTAGGGCTATAGGCTGGAGGTGCCCACATCAGCCTAGGGCTACAGACTGGAGGTGCCCACATCAGCCTAGGGCTATAGGCTGGAGGTGCCCACATTAGCCTAGGGCTATAGGCTGGAGCTGCCCACATCAGCCTAGGGCTATAGGCTGGAGGTGCTCACATCAGCCTAGGGCTACAGACTGGAGGTGCCCACATCAGCCTAGGGCTACAGGCTGGAGGTGCCCACATCAGCCTAGGGCTATAGGCTGGAGGTGCCCACATTAGCCTAGGGCTATAGGCTGGAGGTGCCCACATCAGCCTAGGGCTATGGGCTGGAGGTGCCCACATCAGCCTAATCTCTTCTGCCAAATGCTCTTATAGAGCAAGTGCTTGAACAAGTACAAGCAGGGCATCTTGGTATGCTTTCTCTTTCTACTCATATTTGTCATATTTTGCAGGTTTTTAATGGCAGGATGCCCTTTCTGTTGCCAACATGCTATTCAGCTATGCTGTGCTGGCCCAACAAAATTAACATCATCTTCTGACAGACTAGAAATATACTGTTGTCATAACTGTCAATCAGAAAACCTCATATAGTTCAAGAACCATCTCTCAGATGTATGACAAGAGACCTTGAACATCAACAACACAACAAAGATAGAAAAAAAAATGCCCTTCCGATATCGATATGAGGAAACATGTACAGTTGTAGTTGTATATCTAATGAAATGTGATATGTTAATAAGTTTAATGAAAAATCATTGGAAGAAACAATCCTAAACACATTGCTAATCCCTTTTATTGCCTAGTCTTTACAAAGTGAACAAAGGCACAATTCTGTACATATTAGATCACCTGAAACATTCATGTGAAAATATCTGCACAACAAAGTTATCTAAAGAGTTTTTCTTGCTTAAATATCTTAAAATATGATATATATGTGGATAATGATGTATATGTGAATAATGATGATATATATGTGGATATTAATATATATGTGGATAATTATATATGTTTGGATAATGATTTATATGTGGAAAATGATATATATGTGGATAAGTGGATAATGATGATTTATATGTGGATGTGTGTGTGTGTGTGTGTGTGTGTGTGTGTGTGTGTGTGTGTGCGTGTGTGTGTGTGTGTGGATAATTATATGTGTGGATAATGATTTATATGTGGACAATGATATTTATGTGGATAATGATTTATATGTGATTAATGATGATATATATGTGGATAATGAAATATGTATGGATAATGATATATATGTGGTCATTATTTATATGTGGATAATGATTTATATGTGAATAATGATAATATATATGTGGATAATGATATGTGTTGATAATGATATGTATATGGATAATGATTTATATATGGATTTGATACATAACAAAAGTTCTAATAAACATTTTAGATCAATGCGCAGCAAACATTAAACTAGAGTTTTATGTGGATAGGACACTTCACTTCTCTCAGTGCAGGATTTCATTATTTAAGCTTTTACTTGCTTAAACACACAGAAAAATCTAAATCAGAACAAGGCATAACTGTGCCATTACTAATGTTAAGGTTTCCTGCTCGACTTTTATCAGTTTTACCTTTGATAGTGGACAGGCAGTTCAAGTTTGAAGTGAATATGAATCAATGCCGAAAATTCTAACTTAAAAAGGGGGCATAATCCTGCCAAATGTATTTAACAGTTGCCTGTCCCTTTGAATCAGGTTTCTTTTTTAAAATATGACTAAGTGTTCCAGATTTGCAATAAATAATTTTGATGGCTTTTGAAAAATTATCTTTAACAACAACATTAACCAACACAGACACAATGCCAACACTGACCTGAGTGTTTTGACAGCTTTTTTTTCATAGAAAATAGTAGTCTCAAACTCTAAACCCCCTATTTCACTACATTGGAATAAAGCAGGAGGTAAAGCATCAAGAACCCATCCTTGGGAAGGACAGATCACTATAGCTCTATGCTGGTTATGTCACACCTAAGTCTGGATATGGTACGTTTAAACATGTAAATGTGGGCTCTCAAGTTGGGGGAGAAGGATAACAGTATTTATAAATTTGTATTTTATTTAGCATTTCATCTTTTTTAAAACTATTTTTTGTATCTAGCTTCTTACAGGTTGGACAGATTAATGTTAACATGTCATAACCTTGTTTCTCTAAGATATTTTACTGTGCACCTTGGCCTTTTCATTTCACATTAAATCACTGAAATATGTAGACCTGTTCATCAGCTTCATGTACAAAGCAGATTTTCTGTAATACTTCTACAACAAGAGGGTCATGATGGCCATTTATCACTCACCTAATGACACAGGCTTTTAGAAGGCTCAAATCTGGCATCAAGTAATTAAGAAATATTTACTTTAGAAATCTTTGGTGAAGATTGGACCATTAGTGTGGCGACTGGGTTGATAACATTTTCTAGAATCTTACCAAGTTACCTACTGATTCCACATGACTCGCTTCAAAACATATGTAAGATTTCATACTTGCAAACATGCTGGCCAAGTTGAATTAGGATTGGGCCATCAATGTGGCCTCTTTAGTGCTTTCACAAGGTTTTTCTAAAATGTGACCTAGTGACCTACTTTTTGACCCCACCTGACCCACTAATGAACTCATCCAAGATTTCATGGAGACAAACATTTTTACCAAGTTTGGTGAAGATTGGACTATAAATGTGGTCTCTAGTGTGTTCACAATCTTTTTCTAAGATTTGACCTACTGACCTACTTATTGACCCCACATTACCCAATAACAAACTCATCCAAGATTTTATCTAGACAAACATTATGACAAAGTTTGATGAAGATTGGCCTATAAATATGGCCTCTAGTGTGTTCACAAGCTTTTTGTAAGATTTGACCTAGTGAACTACTTTTTGACCCCACATGACCCAGTTATGAACTCATCCAAGATTTTAAGCAAACAAACACTCTGACCAAGTTTGGTGATGATTGGGCGATAAATGTTGTCTCTAGTGAGTTCACAAGCTCTTTCAAAGATTTGACCTCGTGACCTACTTTTTGACCCAACGCAACCTAATAATCAACTCATCCAAGATTTCATGTAGGCAAACATTCTGACCAAGTTTGATGTGGTCTCTAATGTGTTCACACACTTTTTCTAAGATTTGACCTAGTGACCTTCTTTTTGACCCCACGTGACCCAGTTACGAACTCATCTCACAGACAAACATTCTGACTAAGTTTTGTGAAGATTGGGCTATAAATGTGGCCTCTAATGTGTTCACAAGCTTTTTCTAAGATTTGACCTAGTGATCTACTTTTTGATCCCACGTGACCCAATAACGAACTTGTCCAAGATTTCATGTAGACAAACATTCTGACCAAGTTTGATGAAGATTGGCTAATAAATATTGCCTCTAGTGTTCATAAGCTTTTTTTAAGATTTGACCTAGTGACCTACTTTTTGACCCCAGGTGACCCAATAATGGATTCATCCAAGATTTTATGCAGACAAACATTCTGACCAAGTATGATGAAGATTGGATAAAAACTGAGACCTCTAGTGTGTTCATAAGCTTAAATGTTGACGATGAAAGAAGAATGACGGACAAGGGATCACTAAAGCTCCCCTTGAGCACGTTGTGCTCAGGTGAACTAAAAATAAAATGTCAATGATGTCGGTCACCTATTAGTGAATGAAATATTGAAAACAAGTATAGTAAAGGGTCATTCAAGGAAAACTTCTGTTAAATTGTTGCAAATTCCACACAGGCTCAGCTTTTTAATGATGTATAATTTTATAATGGAACGATGTGGGCTTGTAATTAACATACAAAGTCATACTTATTACCTTGTTTGAATAATGCTGCTGTGTTATCACACCATTGTTCATACCATACTGAATTGGTCATGCCATACTGAATTGGTCATGCCATACTGAATTTGTCATGCTGTACTGAATTGGTATTGCCATACTGAATTAGACACGCAGTACTGAATTGGTCACGTCATACTGAATACATGATGTACAGACAAGAACAGACTTGTAAGGGATAGAAAACCATTGATTTCACGCTAAACAGTGGTGACATGAACCATTCCTTTCTTTGAAGCTGTGTGGGGGCAATGCACCGCATAAAACATTACTAACTGCACAAATAACGGCCATTTTGCAGACAGTCAACTGACTCCAATGGATGTACACTTATAACTGGCACTACCGATTGTGCAATTGATCCTAATGGATAAATAAATAGCAGATAACTACTGACTAAACTATGCATTTACTAGACAATGAGCAATTATGTAATAATACTGAAAATGGAGACAACAAAATCCATATTTAAATGCATTTTTATGTTAATTTTTGTACACACATATGCACAAGCAAAATGTTATATGATGATGTTAACACAAACATATCAAAAAAGTAACAAAATGGGTGTAGTCTTCTATGATGACAAGAAAAGAGACCCACATGAATCTGTTATTCACTTAAAACATGTGAAATGTAACTAATATTTGTCGATAAAAACAGTTCAGCAATGAAAAGCTTGTAAGCAGTTATGTCGATAAGCTACTATGTTCTGAAAAGTATACAGCCAATTCTAAACTGGAGAGAGATAAGTCTTTTTATGTAAAAGATGACAACATATTACAGATGCTGGATGACCACAAAAGCTCACCTTAAGCACTGCATAGGTGAGCTAATAAGTGTTTTCCATGTATGTGCCTTCCAATTGTATAAAAATTTCAAGCAATCAAATCCCTTTCCAGTTGTATACAATCTACAAGCAATCAAATTCCCTTCCAACTGTATAAAATCTTCCAGCAATCAAATCTCCTTTCAAATCCCCTTTCAATCTTCAAGCAATCAAATCCCGTTCAAATTCCCTTCCCTTGTCAAACATGGTCAAAACACGGTTGACTACGCTGTTTGATTTGACGATGACTTTGGTATATCATGACTATGATCAGCAATGATTTGACTATGGGTCTGACTGTGTTAAAGAGACGTGTTTTCTAGACCATGAAACACTGTCAAACATTTATCACATTAGTTAATAAACTTTATATGCAATAATTTTAGATTTTCATGCTGTTTGCCCTGGAACTTAATTGTACACTTTAAAGATTGTTCATGATTCATGTTCACGAGTCTTTGATTGACCATGATTTGAGGTTGACAGTAATTTCTAGATCACCATGGGGTCAACCTGTTTTTGCTAACAGTAAATACTATTTTGTAGAAAAGCAACACCAGTAATAGCAAAAACACCAAAAAAGATGTTAGCAGAAAAAAACAACAACAAAGAGGTCAGCAGAAAACATACCTTCAAAGAGGTCAGCAGAAAACATACCTACAAAGAGGTCAGCAGAAAACATACCTACAAAGAGGTCAGCAGAAAAAAACAACAACAAAGAGGTCAGCAGAGAACATCACTGATGCAAACTCTACTAGAGATACATGTACTGGAAGGTAAAATAATAAGATAGAACTGAAACTGTGCGAGTGAATCATTCACTTGGAATTTAAGTCGTCAGAAAATCTGAAATTCAGAACCTGTTCTCATAAACAGTCAGTTGGTTTAGACATGGTATAACATTTTTACTGCCTTAAGCAAATCATCACTCACTTAGGCTGGCTCACTGTATAACGTGTATTACTAAGATTACAAGCAGAGCCGACTCATATATGTTATGCTTGGAACATACAACTAAGAATAAAGCGTAATTAACTAAAATATAACTAATACAGTGACTCAAAAACTTTATAAATTTTTAAAATAAGATAAAAATTAGAACACTTAATAAAAAAGACTTTAAGACGAGAAGTATAAATCTAGTTTTCACATAAGTCATTTCAAATCATAAATGAAATTTGTTCGTCAATTAACTGACTGTCCAAAATAAATGATCGAACATTCTGTCAGAACAACACTACTCATGACCCTTTTGTTTTGTTAATTGTAGGTATGCTACCCATACCAAAAAATCTAGGGAGATCAGTCTAAAGAGATCAGTTTCTTGAAGGAAGAAATATATAAATTGAAGAGGAGGGTGAGAAAGCTGGAAGACAGAGAGAAGAAAGCTGAGGACATAGATTGGTGCCCTCAAGAGGAGCTATCCAAAATGGTAGCATTGGAGTGGGACCCATATGCCGTAGCCAAAACATTGTTGTGTTCATTGTCTAATCAGGAGTAAAATTTTAATGTATTCTGTTAGTGGTAAGGCACCCAATTCTAGAATTGAAGCCAAAACTAAGTTTGATTCAAGAAAATATTCGATTTTCACCGACATATCAAAGAGAAATTTCCTACACTACACACAAAAGATATCACATCGAAAGTACTAGCAGTTAAAAAAAAACCTGCAACGAGTACCATGGTTTAACCATGGTTGACCACGTTTAAAATATAGTAAAACATGTTTTAAATGTGGTCATTTCACAGGGGCTGTATTAAAACTTTGAGCAATCAAAGCTCTTTCCAATTGTATAAAATTTTAATGCAATTAAATCACCTTCAAACTGTATAAAATCTTCTAAAAATCAAAGCCCTGTCGAATTGGATAAAATATTCAAACAATCAAAGCCCCTTCCAAATGGATAAAATCTTCAAGCAATCAAAGCCCCTTACAGTTTTCAGGACATAAAATGAAAAACATCAATATTGAAAAAAAAAATAAACAAGACTAAGACTTTATTCAAATATCATTCTTCCCTGTGAAAATTAGAAAGTATTTCCAGGCTATAATCCATTGCATTGGGATAACATTTGGAATACATTTGACATATATTCTCAAAATGGATTCCATTAAATTCTGCTCATTTTATGTCCTTGGGGTATATTTTTTCAAATTTACATTAGATTTTAATGGTCATTGGGCATTAAATGTGGTTTGAAAAACAAACAGAGGCTCAAATCTGCAGAGTGTAAAGGTAATCAGAGTCCTCTGCTGCAGCAACAAGATTAGAAAATTCATGTGCAATTGTGGTAGTCATGAAACTTTAATGTTTATGAATTGAGAACAATGACATAACATGACCCATAAAAAAGATTTAAACAGGGTGATAGAAGGATATGATTCCCCCTATGTACAAACCTACCAGGGCTAAAATTATCCTGTTAAATGATTTCAGTTAACAAAAAAATGGCAAATAAGAAATCTGCATTATATTTTCATATTATGCCACAAATTGTTCCTGATCTTGACCTTTGTGCAAGAATTTGTCTTGTTTATACAGGTTTAGTACTAATCTGCACTACATACCTGATCAATAATGTTCCCAGAAAGAAGAACAAATGAATTTGTTGGATTTAAATTATTTATTATTTTTGCATTTTTTAATACTGACAGTCCAACTGTTCACAAAAGCTGGTATGTCATTTGGTTGAATTGTTACAGTTCAGAACTGTTGAACTGTCATATTTTGGATGCATTGTCATGTTTTGGCAGAACAGTCATATTTAATTTGAATTGTCACATTTTGGCAGAACTGTTATATTTTGCCTGAATTGTCATGTTTTGGCAGAACTGTTATATTTTGGCTGAATTGTCATGTTTTGGCAGAGCTGTCATATTTTGGCTGAATTGTCATGTTTTGGCAGAGCTGTCATATTTTGGCTGAATTGTCATGTTTTGGCAGAGCTGTCATATTTTGGCTGAATTGTCATGTTTTGGCAGAGCTGTCATATTTTGGCTGAATTGTCATGTTTTGGCAGAGCTGTCATATTTTGGCTGAAAGGTCATACTTTGGTTTGTGTCATATTTTGGTTGAAGGGTCATGCTTTGGTTGAACTGTCATATTTTGGCTGAATTGTCATGCTTTGTTTGAACTGTCATATTTTGGCTGAATTGTCATGTTTTGGCAGAGCTGTCATATTTTGGCTGAAAGGTCATGCTTTGGTTAAACTGCCATATTTTGACTGAATTGTCATGCTTTGGAAGCAATGTCATATTTTGACTGAATTGTCATGCTTTGGAAGAAATGTCATATTTTGGCTGAATTGTCATGTTTTGGCAGGAATGTTATAATTTGGCTGAAGTTTCATGTTTTGGATCAACTGCCATATTTTGGCTTAATTACAGTACCATGTTTCAGCAAAACTGTCATATTTTGGCTGAATTACAGTACCATGTTTCAGCAAAACTGCAACATTTTGGCTGAATTACAGTACCATGTTTCAGCAAAACTGCAACATTTTGGCTGAATTACAGTATCATGTTTCAGCAAAACTGCAACATTTTGGCTGAATTACAGTATCATGTTTCAGCAAAACTGCCATATTTTGGTTGAATTACAGTACCATGTTTCAGCAAAACTGTTATATTTTGGCTGAATTACAGTACCATGTTTCAGCAAAACTGCAACATTTTGGCTGAATTACAGTATCATGTTTCAGCAAAACTGCCATATTTTGGTTGAATTACAGTACCATGTTTCAGCAAAACTGCAACATTTTGGCTGAATTACAGTATCATGTTTCAGCAAAACTGTCATATTTTGGCTGAATTACAGTACCATGTTTCAGCAAAACTGCAACATTTTGGCTGAATTACAGTATCATGTTTCAGCAAAACTGTCATATTTGGCTGAATTGTTACAATTGCCCAAATGTTACAATGTGGCTTGTCATAGTTTATCTAAAATGTAATACAGATTTTTTAGCTGAATTGTCATATTTTGAATTGTTTTGAATTGTCATATTTATGCTGACTCATCATATTAGGAATCAATTTATGGATACTTTTATAAGATGACTGTTCATCAAATACTTGAAAATTGCAATGCCACATAGATGTCAGTTGCTAGTGGTTGGCTTCATATTTGTTTAGTTTCCTGCAAGCACCGGCCCCATTATCTCAGTAAAAAGAAATATATATATGCTTTATCAGAATCTTTAATTATTAAAATCATTAATGCTTATTACATGTATCTTTAAAAAATATTAACAGTTGCATATTTGTAAAATTTGTAAGTTTTTCTCTTGCAAGCAGTGAACTAAAATACTCAAAATGAGATACCCTCCTGTCATTGAGATACCCTCCAGTCATACACACATAACACCAACCCTCCAATTACCCATCAGGCTTTCGTGGACCACAATACTGTGGAAGACGATGTTTAGGAATTCCGGTCATCAATTGTTGGCAACTCTATTTGATGAGAGAACAGAACTGACCCATTTTTTCTTCCCAAGAATGATCACAGAATTTGCTCCATGTTGTCGAATAATGACAACGACCGACTTAATAGAGGTCAAATGGCCTTACTGGCACAGTGGACAAAGAAAATTGATTCTCCATTGGTCTCTATTTGAGGGAAGGGACAGGGGGAGGGGGACAGAACCAATAATCTGTGACTTTATCTAGATAAATTGGTAAGAAAATAGGAGGCCAACACAACTGTTACCATAGTGATGTGTAAGTTGGTGCTTTTGTCCTGCTTTCCAGTCTAACAAAGATTGAAAGTACATTTCTGCAATGTTTTACATTTCTTCTTATTGTATTGTTTCTAATGTTATGATCAAAGATATTTCTTAATTAATATTTAAATTCTGAGCAATCTAGAGAAACCATGGCTACTCAGATAACCAAGATAAAGCAACATATGCTCCACTGTTAACAATCTGTCGAATGTATATGTCCATTATCCTGCGCAGAGTTATCATTAGTTTGTAACACATCTACCTCTGCCACAGGTTTATGCCAATGAACGACAAGATTTTTTTACGTAACAAGGATAAAAATGTGTTGCGGTCAGAATTAAGACAATTTATTTTGGATTGAAAACTTCTGATGACTTGGATAACTTAAGTCATCAACAACTATGGAATTAAATTCTGTACTATTTATATAAGGCAGATAATATGCTAATGTAAACATTAACACCATATATTTAAAATAAATAGGTTACAAAACTAAATCATAAACTTATATAATTTAATTAATATTAAAATAATTCATCTTCAAACCATTTATATTTGTGTGTAGGAACTTTTTTTTTTCAAATTCATGATATTTAACCTAACATCATATTGGGTCACATGACTTAAAGTAGTACGAGAATATGACAGAGGTATGTCAATCAGAACTCCTCAGGTTATTCCATCCTCGGGACAATTATCCCTCGGATGTATCTGGTGCAATGATACTTATTCAAATCATGATCATTTTGTTCGCCTGAAGTCGGAAGAAGAATATGCCTAAAATGTAGTTTCGTTTGACAGCTGCATGTCTACTGCACTGGGTAAATTAAACTTGGATGATTTAAAATTGAAGCCACCACAAAATGACATTTTACAGGCTTCACAGTCATCACAGCTGCCATCTTTGTTTTGACGTCAGTCACAAAAGCAGTCCCATTTAGGGAAATGGCCGATGATTCGTGAATTATCTAAGGTGTTCTGATTGAGAGGTATGTGTGATGAACCAACAGCATAAGAAAGTAGTACGGGCACATTTGGTAAACAAGTACTCTAGCTGAACAAGACTTGAACTATGTGTATAAAGATTACCACAAAGTTTTACTGAGATTTTACAGAAAACAAAGATATCTGACGGCTGCAAAGATGGTCAACTCATTTAAAAAATATATAGAAGACAACTGTCACAAAATTGTAAACGACTGAAAATGGATTTATTAGTTTTGATAATTTTAATAATAAAAATAGTTTCTACTGTGTTTCACTCAAGTATATTGTTAATTTGTCTCTTTCCTTTATACACGAGTCAGAATGTTTTACATTGTGGTATGACAGCCAGAGATAAAGTGATCTACACTGCGCACAACTGACAATCTCACATAAGGAAGAGAAGTAACTAGTTGACATTTGAAAACTGCACAGCGCACATCATATTCAGAATTAAAATTTCACTGCCATAGCAGTGCTTTCAGCACTTTGATTTATAAATCCCACAGGGGGCTGTCTTATTAGGATCTGCACTATTTGTTGCCAATTCTGAAACAGTGCATCTAGTAACCTTCACATGAAGTAATATGCAGAAAACAGAATGATTAAAAAAAACATCACAGCATTTATTTATTATAGTGACTTATCAGCTCTTTTGATGGAGGAAGATGCTGAGAAGAATGTCCGGGTAGAACCACCAGTGTAACTTGAGTCATCTGAAAGGCATTCCTACATAAGATCTGTAACATAGGGAGAAAAATGTGCAGTCAATCCGGGACTCGAACCTGGGACCCTTCGCTAACAGGGCGAATGCTTTACCGACTGAGCTAACCAGACTGCTTACGCATTCTCTCCCTATCACCCGGCTACAAACACCCCTGGCAACTTTAAATTCATCCTCAAATTTCCACAGACTATATACTCTACATAGAACTCACAAGCACTTCTCAAGCACTTGTACGTAACGACCGCGTGTCATTTACATTGGGCGCTATTGTAACATAGGAAGAAAAATGTGCAGCCAGTCTGGGACTCGAACCCAGGACCCTTTGCTAACAGGGCGAATGCTCTACAGACTGAGCTAACCGGACCGCTTACACATTCTCTCCCTATCACCCTAAAAATGGCTTGAATTCACGCCATGTGAGGTTGAGCAGTCAGAGAAGATACAAATCTGCGGCTCTACCTCTATGCTTAAACAGGCACCAACACACAAAGACAATATAGGACTTGCTATATACAACTGTAGCCTGGTAAGGGACAAGGAAACAAACAGAACCTGCTGTAACCATGGTAACCAAACATGCCTTCTAAAGACACATGTCACATCCATGGCTGTCACTGCACAGGAATTGACAGACTGAGTGTGGAAATGCCAGGAGAGTGAACTAACTAAGAATATATCGCTTGTTCATCTGTCATCCTTGCACATGCCTTTCCATTCTGTTACTTATAAAAGGAACAACCAGGCATTATTTATTAGGGTGCCTCAATCAAGTCCTAAATGTTTGATGACTGTGGGTTGAATGGGGCAATAGTCAATAGAAAAACAGCTTGATTTGCCTATACATGTACCAGGATTCAAAATCTTTATTAATTCGTAAAATAAAATCTAGAAATTTATTATAAATATTGTTCTCAAAACATTTAAGAGCATGATGCAAAACTTCTTTTTAAAACAACAACAACTGTTAACCATGAATTTTGACCATGAAAAAAATATTAAAAAAAAAGAAACCTGTATCCTCCACAAATTTAATAAGTATTGACAGTTTTTGCAGTTTTCCATTTAGTATGCCAACAAGAGAAAGACTTTTGTCATTTTGAATTCAATAACTGAAGTTCTAAATGTGTCATTTAGTGTCAACTTGTTCACAAAATGGAAAATTAATTTTGTTCTCAAAAGGTTAGAAGACAATTCTTGTTTCCTTTAATTGTGTGTGTTGTCATTCTATTGTCATAATTAAAATTTCCAATTCCAGTATGTAATAATTGAGGTAAATATGTTTATTTAAGAAAACTATGTATGCTTTAAGTCAAACCAACAGTTGTCTTGTCATATAGAACTGGTGGTGACCTAACTGCCCTGGGAGAGTCACCTTTGTTGTGTTAGCCATAAATACTTGGCACAATACAGCACATGAAAATATTATTCTGTATAAATACATAAAGCATCATGGAATATTATTCTGCACAAATATATACAGCACCATAGAATACTGTTCTGTAAAAATACATACAGCAACATGGAATACTGTTCTGTAAAAATACATACAGCAACATGGAATATTGTTCTGTATAAATACATACTGCACCATGGAATACTGTTCTGTATAAATACATACAGCACCATGGAATACTGTTCTGTATAAATACATACAGCACCATGGAATACTGTTCTGTATAAATACATACAGCACCATGGAATACTGTTCTGTATAAATACATACAGCACCATGGAATACTGTTCTGTATAAATACATACAGCACCATGGAATATTGTTCTGTATAAATACATACAGCACCATGGAATACTGTTCTGTATAAATACATACAGCACCATGGAATACTGTTCTGTATAAATACATACAGCACCATGGAATACTGTTCTGTATAAATATATACAGCACCATGGAATACTGTTCTGTATAAATATATACAGCACCATGGAATACTGTTCTGTATAAATACATACAGCACCATGGAATACTGTTCTGTACAAATACATTCAGCACCATGGAATACTGTTCTGTATAAATACATACAGCAACATGGAATACTATTCTGTATAAATACATACAGCACAAAGGAATATTATTCTGTACAAATACACACAGCAACATGGAATTATTTGCATAGATTCTACAAAAATTTTGGACAAAAGGGATGACAAGAAACGTGGCCATGCCACGAAACCAGGTTTTCAATGATTTAACAATCCAATCCCAAGCTAGACCATCATGCAAGCTTGCTATATCCAAAGTTTCAGCAAGTCTGGTTTTTCCGAACTGAAGTTATTGACTGGAAACTGTTCTTTTATTTTTAGTAACAGTGACCTTGACCCGACTGGCCCCTAATGCAATCCCAATCTAAGTTTGCACATAAACTAACTACAAACAAAATACCTCCATTTTAATACAAATTATTAAACCAATCCAAAGCTTGGTCTTCATGCAAGCTTGCTATATCCAAAGTTTCAGCAAGATTGGTTAACCCAAACTGAAGTTATTGATTGGAAACCCTCTGTTTGATATCGCCTGCCATACCCCATTTCTAGTAACCTAGATTTTCATTGAAAATCTAGTTAAAAATTCAGAAAAAAAGAGGTAGAAAAAAATGTCACCACTCCCATAAAAATCACTCCAAAGTGAAATCACTGCCAATTTTGTTGCTATTTTTAGCAGTTTAATGATTGGTGACGTATATTGTACACAACATATGATGTAGTAGATATGACGCGTTCCCTTTTTGTTTGAGGGACAAGCAAGCCAAGTAGAAAACTTGTTAACTTAGCTTGGTAATTTTCAAGAATCAAACTGGCGTCGATCTAAAAATTATGGTAAGTATCTGTTTTACTGGTATCGATCATCTGGCAGCAGGCACAGCAGTCTTGAGAGTGTCAATGTCAAATGACCCAATGTGAAAGCTGTTAAAAGCATTTATTTATATTTTAATCTCTATTGACAAGTTCTCATTTCCTGTGTAATGTGATCTATTCTTTTTTTCTTTAAAAAATAACTAGAATTATGACTTACTTTTAGCTCCAGTACAATGAGGTGCTCTGAGTGCAGACAATTATAATTCAATATCTCTTTGGAAAAAATCATAGAGGCTTATTTATTCTCATCAGATTTTCGATGTTTCAAATGATATATTTTAAGGATGTACATTTGAAAATACACCATAATTGAACCTTGCATTGCATGTACTGTCGTGGTGACTGAAAATACATTTAATTTAGATCCTTTAAGAAGGTCAACCAGCCATTGTCCTAACATTCACATTATAACTATTGATTAATTATATATAATCGAAATTCATACACATTGATTCACTGAGTCACAAAACTGATGTTATAGTCATCATTTAAAAAAATACAGAAACAGCCGTCTTTATTGCACTAGTTTGAAAAATAAATCTGATCACAACACAGTATCTGTTTATATTAGACATTTAGCGACTGGATGACCCTTTAGTTGTTTCTGTAAGCAAGTTTCATTTGTTAGTTGTCTACCGTAAGTCAGTTTGATTTGTAAGTTGTCTACTTTAAGTCAGTTTGATTTGTTACTTGTTTATGGACTGTTTGGATTGTTTCTAGTGAAGGCTTACATGTTTGTTCAAATTGTTTCTAATAGGATGAGTCCACTGTGATGAAGCAGTCAGTGAACTGGCTTCAAATTGATGCAGAAGGGACACCGTTTTAGTATGATCTTAAAATTTCTTTAATGCCAGAGATCAAACTTGCAACCTATAGGGAACAATGTTTTATTTATTGTACCACTAAGAGCTATACTAAAATTATAAGAAATGAAGATGTGAAAAATTGCAAGCTTACCTGTCTGGTTTCATGAATAATTAACTCTGTATAAGCTCCATATAGCAGTTAAATGCAAAATGATCTGACTTAATCCAATAGTGTAAAATAACCAAGAGCTATCAAAGTTTCATTAAAAGACCGGGGGCGGGGCTGAAGACTGAATATGACATACATTCTGGGGTGGGGGTGGGGGTGGGGGTCCGAGATGCGTTCTGAAGTGTATCTGGACAAAAGGTCATTACTTTTAGTATTTTTTTTGTAGTTTTTAATGGTTTTATTAAATTGACTCTGACAGTCAGATATGCATTAGTATTGCATGAATTTAGGTATCTGTTGGGTGTTCACAAGATTTTCCTAAAATCTGACCGAGTGACCTACTTTTTGACCCCACATAACCCAGGGTTTTCCCTTGAAAATTTTTTTAGGGGGTCACAGTGTCCCCCTAGGTTTATGATTTGGGGGTCATTGGTAAATTTTGGGGGTCACATTATATAATCACTTTACTAATAGTCTTGCACCTTAAAAACAGAACTAAATTGTTCATTTATGTTTTATACTATTAAAGCAAAACAAAATCACATATTTCTTGCAGAAATTTCATGTTTGGCCATACAATAAACAGTCCTTAACTGAACTATGTGGCGCTGACTCTGAACACTACTAGTCTGCAACTGTTCTTGCATTTTTTCGTGAATGCACTTAGACATGTCATTGCTCATTTTGGATAACTTGAGGGCAGAGGTGTGACCATTTGTTTTCTGATGTCTAACAAGTGTAGAACTACGAAAGTTTATACATCCAGGTGATACAAATGGGTTGTCTTGAACAGTTTTGACACAAGGGTGGCATTTCATCTTACCATCTTCAATATACAACCAAGTGTATTTACTAAGCCAGCTTTCGCAAAAACCATGGGGTCTACTAGTTTTAGTGTTTTTTTTGCGAACTAGGACCGGGCAGGGGTTCATTTTCAGGCTGAGTTGATGATTTACTTTGCTTTGTTTGAAAAAATGTCGTCAGCTTGGACCGAGACATTTTGACAGAATGGTTTACATTTTTAGTATTGTTTATGGTTCACTTTTGGATTTTTGTTGCAAAAACAAAAACCAGTCAAAACTTAGGTATTCGTACTCATATTGGTTCAACCTACATGTCTTTCCTACATGACGTTAAATTTGACCTTGTAGTGTTTTTAATATATTGCCTTAGATTGTTTGGTTTCTAAAACCAAACATATATTTGCTTAAAATTAATATGCAATGTATGACTTAACTATGTTCTAAAAGATAAATGCAGATAAAACTCATCCAAACCTTTGAAATGTAGTGTATTCACGGGCCGGTTTAAGCCGCGTTCTAAACTTAACGATCATTACTATTGCGACGCTTTAAAGAAATGCTGAACGTGAAACAGCGTCTAACTACACAGAATTGCTGGTTCCCAGTCATCTAAACGCAGTACATCTATTGTTTGGGTTGACCGGATAGCAGTATTAAGACAACAAATAATGGACGCTTATTTACAAAATACTTTGTCTAACTGAAGCAAATACTTTTTGCAACAGTTTGACGAGCTGACAAAGATCAATGTAATTGGAGACAATAAATTATGGCTGTGGATTAATTCATTTTGTGCGTCCAGTGTGTCGCAATGTAAGTTCATTTTGCGGGTCATCTGTCAAAAATATGCGCCAAAACGCACAAATTTGTGCGTCAGGGAAAACTCTGATAACCAAACTATGAACTGTTTCAAGATTTCATGCAGGCAAACATTCTAATCAAGTTTGGTGAAGATTGGACTATAAATACGGTCTCTAGTTTGTTCACAAGGTTTTTCCTTAAATTTGACTTTTGTCCTTGTTTTTGACCCAGGTGACCCAATAATGAACTTACCCAAGATTTCATGCAGACAAACTTTCTGACCAAGTTCGATAAAGATTGGATAAAAACTATAGCCTCTAGCATGTTCACAAGCAAAATTGAGAATGGGTATCAGATAAGTTCACCTTGAGCAGTTGTGCTCAGGTGAACTAAAAATACACCAACACATAAACTCATGGTGCTTTCGAGTGTTGTTTTATCTCTGAATGTTCATACAATGATAAATAATGAAACCCAGTCAATGACAATTATCCTTTAAGGGCAACTCTTTGCTAAGCACCTAGATGTTGTTCTGAGGTATTTAACAATGTTCTTTGTAAACAATTAGTATTTGTAAACAATTAGTATTCCAATTAGTGTTTTCATGTGTATATTCCTAGGCTTTTAACTGAGGTGACAAGTTTTAATTTGGCATTAACACTTTGATGCAAGATCAATACTAATATGTTGAAATTTGTGGTCTACATGTATAGGTGGTATTGGATGGTTGGGACACATTTTCTTCTCTAGGACAACCAATGTCAACCATATGAATATTAGCTGCCTGAAAAGAAAATGCAGTTTATTTATGTCCTTCATCTACTGTATGTGAAAAGTGAATCATAGCACCTTATCTGACACTACAAACTTGTTTTTCCTATCTGAGCCAGACTGCACAGTTTGCTATTTTTAAACTAAGAAAAACATTTGACTATTTACTTTTGAGCTTACATTATATCATCATACCGCACTGATGTCCTTATCTATTTTCAGATGAAATCCCAATTGCAATTAATTATATATTGAAAAGAATATGGACATTTAGAGTGACTTATTTCATGATTATTATGGTCAAACAATTCAGGTAATGTTAGCAATAGTCTTAATTGAAAAAAGTATGAGTGTATGCAGATATTTGATTCCCTTAACAGGTGTAAGATATTACTACACACATTTGATACAGGCAAACTGTCAGAAACCACATTGAAAGTTCAGAGCAACTTGTGCGATGTTATCGGTTTTATTTGTTTGTTTTGTTGTTTGTCATATCACATTGACACAATTATGGACATATTGGCAACATTATTGGTGAGGGAAGACCCCAGACTTCTGTTTATGGTAGAACCACCAGAAACAAGATGGTTAGCATATAACAAGCTAGGCATGATTTCATCAGGCTTAGTAAAACATTGTAAAATCAGACCAACAAGTTCCTGCTTGAGGCTTATGATCTGCAATATTTGCTGCAGCCTCTAGCAATAAGCATCTAAGAATTAAAATGGTGTATTAATAAATAATGCAGTTGAAGAGTAAAAACAGCATGATAATATTTTTATATGGTACTGTTAGAGCTGATTTTCTTACTATATATACCAACCATATTAGGATTGTACCTAAGTAGGGTGGCATGGTGTGATAAATGTTTGTTGGGTTTTTTTTTACACATTGCATCGACACAGTTATGGTCATATTGGTGACATCCTGCTTTTATTGGTGAAGGAAGACCATTGACAAATGTCTCAGTAGGACAACGGGTACTCCACAGGTTAGATGCTTTGAAAAATCACACCTTTGCTTTAATGCCCATGGCATTTAGAACTTAAGTTTGGGATTGTTTTCAAGCATCTGCTTGGTCAGACTTGAAATGTACTTTGAAATCTGTCTTCATGAAAATATATTTTTTTACAAAAAATCTTTTACAAAGAAACAGAAACAATTCCAATCTGAGGTTAAATATAATTAAAGTTACTATGCAACCATTCACCAGTACCTGATAACATGCAGCATATAACTAGAAAATTTAGTATGGCATCACACATCCCCTGCCATGTTGGTGATTTGTTTTTAGAAATACAATGCAGCAACACAAAGCCATTTCAATGACGTCCAGCTATTATGGTGGATAAAGATCCCCAGACGTATGTCTGGGTAGAAACACTGGAGTGTCATGTCAGCTGGAAGACCACCCACACATTAAGTCCTTTACCAGTACCAGAACCCACAAAGTAAAAGGCAATCGGTCAGAGGAGTTTCAGGTCTGTGACTCTACCACTCCATCTTGTATGTACGTCTCCGCTACAATGACATATGGCCTTAGGCCCTTCTTGTTTAATCTATGTACTTGCTCGAGACAAAATCTTATGTATTCATTATTCAAATTTAAATTTAAATTTAAAACTTATAAATCACATACTTGGAAATTGCCTTCGACTTGTAACCATGTCAATTATGTCATACACAAATTTAACTAATTACACTTTTTAGAGAAACCACACTCTATCAGAAAGACACATATTTTAATCAAATACAACAGATGAAAAGGGAAAATATTAAAAAAGGGGTGCAAAAACAACACAAGAAGTTATAATGTTACAAATATACTAAGAACATAAAAGAACTGCAAATAATGAAATTACTTGGATAATATATTGACATCTGGAAATGTCTCATATAATTCAGCAACCAGCAAATGTTCTAAATTTTACTTCATTGTGCTTACATTTTTTCCACCATTCTTTTGTACTTAAATATATTTGTTGTACTTGAAAAGCATGAAGAATATGGTAATAAGAGATTTTCTGGTATTGCCTTTTTTTGTATAACTTTGTCAGAACTCCTTCTTTTTTAAGGTTCTGGGTACTCAAATGACCAAGAATTGTTTCTCGTAAAAAGGCAATTTGAAAGTTATTTATAAGTATTTGGAGGTTGAACATCCTTCATGCCAAGCCATAACTTGAACGTCCCTCATGCCAAGTCAGAATTTGAACATCCCTCACGTTAAGTCATTGCAGTATTCTCATTATTTGCATGTCCCTCGATTCTATGTATATAATGAAACAGTGAAGCAGCCTGTGCAATGTATACACACCTCGTGGTCTAAGACGCTGTCCTACAATTGAAAATGGCGCAAATGGAACAACAAAATGTGACATAGTTAAAGACAGACTTCACAAATATTTGCATTTGTCTAAAACTGATCTTAACTTTTCCCTTTATATTTACACATTAAACCAAATGAAATGTAGAAAATATTCTAAAATTATTAGACATATGACTAAGGCAACAAGACAAAAGCAATTCATACTTCTGAAGAATAAATATAAATACCCCCTTTCAAAAAATATAGCAAAGAACCTTCCCACATATATCCATATACATTTACCTATATAATATATTGTACATGTAATTTACTCATTTCATTAGGCAGAAATATTTCATTTAAATAAAAAAACCCATAAAAGTTAAATTTCATCATCATGCAAATGTTTGTGAACATATCTTTAACATAGTATTGAACATTTAATGACATGTATGTTTTTCTTTCACAAATGTGCAAATTGATAAACATGCACACCAAATACATTGAATTACATTTTAATAACAACTTCATCATACATAACATAATAAGATTCTCTGAAATAATTTTTACAATAATGAAATTATAATTTATCACCATAATTACATAATCAGTGTCCTTTGAACCATGGCATTTTCACATAAATTTTACAGTACAATGGATAAACAAAAAAAAATACATTTTTCAATTTTAAGATATGATTTTTAAAGATAAAAATTAATTAATCTAAAGTTCCTATAACAAAGCACTATCCTGGATATAAATACACCTCCTTACTTTACGTTAACAAAATAATTTAAAACCAAATTATTACCAGTTTTAAATGATTTTAACAAGAACCACATCTCTTATTTCAGCTAATAATAAAACCAATATTACACAATCTAAAAAAATAAAACTTATTTTTTTATGTAAACAATCAATAGGTTTTATATCTTATTCCACATGGGTCATTTCACCCTTTTTTGCCAAAAACACCATTAGGGTGGATAATGTTATATGTTAATGGAGTGAAAATAATTTTCAGCAAGTAAACAGTTCAATGGCCTTTCAACTTGTTTTGAGAAGGTATTTTAAGTTGATAACATTGCTTCTTGTTGCCTCTGTGGGCACTTTGCATGTAAGATAACATATTTTTTCAAAAGTACTTAGAAAATCACAGGGTTCATACAGCCATCCCATGCCAAAATTCAAGCACTTTTTAAGCACGTTATCTCATTTTTTAAGCACGTTTCTTTTTTTCCCGACGCCATTTTGTTGTTTACAAAGGGGTGCAACTCCGACGTATTCATACCCAAACTAGTTCGAACCGCTTAAAATTCGTCCCCTTACTATTATGTTTCGCAAACAATTTATATATTTTGATACTAAATTCGATTGTCTGTTTAAAACTTTCGACTTTTTACCATGATCTTAGTAATTTATTCATTTTTAAGCACGTTTTTAGAGAAAATTAAGCACTTTTTAAGTGAGTAATTAAAATCAAGGACTTTTAAGGACTTTTTTTCCTTTTTAAGCACTTTTTAAGACTGTGCGAACCCTGAATCAATTAAAAGCTTGCTTACCTCTTCCCCTTTCAGCTGAACCTCATGGTTCAGTATCAGTTCCACTGCTTCCACATTTTCCTCATTAATGGCATGTAACAAAGCATCTCCCACCTCGATATTATGAGACAGGAGGAGCTCTATCATTTCAATATTCTCATTCTCTATCGCTATCAGTAGAGCGGTTCGGCCAAGTGGGTCCACACAATTTATATTTAAATTGGAGCAGTGACCAATCAGAGACAGGTATTGGCGGGTGGAAGGGATATCACCACGCTCTACTGCCAGCAGGTATTGTTTCTCCTCGTTGGTCAGGTCTACTTCCTTACGTATTACACCCATCCCAAGGCTATCGCCCTCCAGATCTAGTCCCGCATCTGACATCATGCGGTTTGTGTTCATCAATGCGTCGCGGTACTGGTAATACACCTTGTCCATCTTGGACGACCCTCACTGCTGTAAATAGAAAGAACAGTTCAATTTTACTAAAAGTTTTTGGCTGGATTTTAATTGGAGTTCATTCTCTTACACTTTATACAGCTCAAACCAGATAAAGATGTCATTCATAATCATCTTATTTAACATACTGTCAGCCTCAAGAGCTTGGATACCTTGTATCCCAAAGATTTAAATTTCATCGATAAGTCAATGGAAAACTATTCTATCTTACATCTGAGGCAAAAACTATTCTATCTACAAACAGTTGCACTGGAAATACATCTATTTAACAAATTTTACATAACTTCAGTGTCATGATTATGGCATTATTATATCAAAATACACACTGAATTTGCATGGGATGCATTTACAAAAGGTATGACGCGCCCCCGGGGTCGCAACATAAATATTCCTTACTTGCAGTTCATATTCCTTACTTGCAGTTCAATCACTTTTCTGAAAATGTAAAGCACTTCTCACTGAACTAAAAATAGCCAGGGAAAAACCACTAGTGGTTGTAACGTATGATAAAGGTATCACTGTCTCGATTGGTTCTTCATAAATTTGAAAAGTGGTAGTAATTTAATGACTATTAACGGTAACCAGTCGTGGTTGCATAGTTACTCGCACCTTGTAGGATGCTGGACCCAACATTTTTCATTGAAATCACGAACACAGAACTCCCTATAACAGAAGCTTTATTTGTTAAGGTAAAAAAAAGTATTTTTTCAATTAAAAATTTAAAAAAATATTTTTTTTACCTTCTCCTTTAAAAATATAAAAAATGTGTTTGAATGCACTTACTTTGACCCATTAATATAGGATATTTTAACAATTGTACTGTCACGTACATGTGAACTCTCCCACTCTTGGAGGGAGACTCCCTCTTTTAAGGTTCAACATTATTAGCAAATGAAGGGTGTTTGACACATTTTCAGAAATCTCCCTACTTGGAAAGAGATAACTTCCTTCCTTATTTATGTGAAAATAACAAATCCCCCACTTTGCAAGTGAAAATCGCCCACTTTGGTCTCAGAAAAAGTTAACATGTCTGCTGTCAAAAAAAAAAAAAAGTAATCAAAACCAGATAAACTGTACGTGTTTTAATACTATCTAGAAATAACCTTAAGAGATTGGACATAAAGAGTAATTATAAAATCTTATCACAAATGTCCTAATTCCCATTTATATTCTTTGGTTGATATCAATGATAAATGGTCTGTGATAAGGGAATAAACCATCTAAGCACCTAGTTCATGGCACCAGTCTAATAAATGAGAATAATTCTCTTTCACATGCAATGGGTCATGAAAGTCTCCTTCTCTGAAAGCATCCTCTGGTTCAATGACTTACTCGGTCTTTAGAAGCATATAGGAAGGAGCAAGCAAGTAATGAAACCAAATATAGAAAATGTAAATAAGTGACAGGATCATATAGAAAGTATGAATGGATGATGTAAATTACAGTGCCAGGAAGAATAAGTTGGTGTACTGTAGTGGGTAATACAGATACTGTGGTCATTAAGTCTTTCTTGTGGTTCCACAAAAGGTCCTGTATTTAATAAATATTGAGATCTTTTATATGAAAATCAAGGTTATTTCTCGGGACAGGCACGTAGCTGCCTGTACGCAGAATACATATTTGCATACGCATCGTCTCCAAAAAATGACAAAACAAAACAAAAACAACAATTAAATATGCAATAAAAATCTTACGCTAGAAGGGAGATGTGTATATTTATTGCAATCAAATAGTACTGCTATTTGCACCATAAAAAATATGTAATATTGCTAATCAAGTTAGTACAAGTTCTCTAACTGTAGATCCTGGTATGGGACAAATTTGATTCTTTTATATTTCAAATCAGAACTTCTCAGATAATTCTGTCCTCAAGACAATCACACATTATACTTTTACTTAAAATCTAGTTATATTTTGATACCAAAACCCAGAAGAAACCATGCATGATCTAAAAAAAACAAATTTGTCCAAGGGGTGGGGGGACCATGCCCTCCAAACCCCACTAGCTGCCATTGTGTACACATCATATCCTGCCTAACTACGCCCCTATCAGTGATGCCATAATGTATTGACATCAAGCTATATCCAAGTGTTCTTAACCTGAATGGGACTCAAATCCATGGAGTGAGAGGGTTAGGACTATTCAACTGTTGCACCCCGACCTCCAACAAATACACACTACTCACACCAAAATGCTAGCTTGCAACAAGCTCATCCCACGTTTGCAACAAGTTTGCACAAGCTTGCCGCAATCTTAATAAGATTGCATTTCTTAAATATTATGGTTGTGGATGGGAGCAAGCTCGCTTGCATAGAAATTAAGGTTACGATGAGGTTTTGTTCACACACTTGTAGCAATCTAAAATACCATTAAGATTACGAGAAGCTTGTAGTCTTGCAAGCATGAAATTATTCCAAGACATTAAGAAATTCATTTTGTATTTCTTTAAAGAAATAACATTTGAAAGAGAACTTTGCATGACCAGCTCTACTTGCAGATATATAGCAAGAAAGCCACGACGGCCCTGTATCGCTCACCTGAGAACACTGGCTTTAAAATTTAATCACAAGACTTAATGTACACAATTGTGCCTTTGAGTCTAGTGATTACAAGTTATGTTTAAGCATATCTTTGCCTACAGTAACACATCCAGATTTCTTGCAAACAAAGATGCTGGTCAAGTTCTGTGAAGATTAGGCCCCAAAAAAGTCTTTTAGGGTGTTCTCAAGGTTTTTATAGATTTGACCAAGTCACCTACTATTTGACCATGTGACCTATTTATTAACTCATCCAAGATTTCATACAGACAAACATTTAATGACATTCTGACCAGCGTTGGTTAAGATTGTATCAAAACTGTAGCCTTTAAAGTGTTCACAAGCAAATTGTTGATGCAGTTAGATGGACAGTTGGTTATGAGAAAAGCTCACCTGAATGTGTCATAAAATAGCTCCAAATACTAATTGCCAATTTTTTTAACATTATTTTATCATTATTTATTATTAAGCAGAAACCACACAACACTATACAAAAAAGTCCCAGATTTACTATCCCTAGAAAGTAATTTGGCAACAATACCTTACTCCTGTCTTGGGTTATTTGTTGAAAATCCAAAAATATATTTTATAACTTGACAACAATTGATTCATAAAGCAATTCCAAACATATTTTTCCCATGAGATAGTTAGTTAACTACTTAATTTGATCAATCCTCAAAAAAGATAATGAACAGGAACAAAATAAAATGTATTTAGTAACAGTGACTCAGTCCTTCAAACTAATGGACAACAAAAACAACCCCAAACTTAAGCATATCCCATAAACAAGCTAACTACCAAATTTGACATCAATAGATAGTTTGCATGTGATGTCATAGGCAATGAAAAGACAGTTTAAGACAGCCATATTTGAATGCAGAAGCTAATACAGGACAAAATCTGGAAATATGTGCTGTATTAAACTCACCACTGAGAGTAGGAGGAAGAATGCAAGATTGTCTCAAGCCGAACTAGAGTCTTCATCTGAGAAATCCCCAAGAACAGACTGTGAACTGTTTTCGAACACAATACCTGTTGTACTATTTTTTGAGAGCATTGTATGTATTTTATTCTTAATGATAAATAAATTGATACTTAAATTTGATTTAATTATTTTAAATCCTATTTGCTTATCGCTCTCTCCCCCCCCACCCACCCCATGAAAATATTGGTTAAGGATATAAATTAATTGATAAGCAATTGATAAGCATTTTTTTTTCCTTTAATAAATCACTTTTTTTTCCCTATTGTCTTTAATTAAAAAAAAAAAAAAACACTTGCGGAAGGTCATGGGTTCAAACCACGGTCGGGTCAAACCAAAGACTTTAAAAATTGGTAGTAGTGGCTTCCCTTCTAATACTTGGGACTAAGGGAACAACAGTATGCCTGACTCGTCGGTGACAGTATAAAGGACTGGCCAGGTTCAGTCTCTGGATACCTCATAAGTGTCCCTGTGCTATAATGATAAAAATGTTGCTGCACAGTATCGGCAAAAGTGCCTGCAACTCCCATCCCTTTAATTAAAGTGGTAAAAATATATTTAGTACCTTTCTGTTGTGTCATTTTCCCTGTTAATTTTTTGGTTACATTTGATTTTTAAATAAAAAACACAAATGTTATCGAGCGATTTTATTTGTGTCAATCTAGCCAGAACCTTAGCCACTCAGTGGATTTGATCAAGCAAAGAAACAAAACCCCACAAGCTTGGGCTGACTGAGCAAGCTGAGCAATCCTACAAGCTTGTTATGATAGTGCACGCTTGCAAGCGTGCCATATTGGGATGAGCGAGCAAGCTTGCGCAACCATGCCAAGCTCGTTTGCAGGCAAGCAATTAAGATCATAAAGGTTCCTACTGCAACCTCACAAGCGAGCTTCTATGCGAGTGAATTCGCTCGCTTGGCTTGATCGCGTAAGCTTGCAAGCGAGCAATTAAGATCGTAATGTTTTTTGCTTTAATGTTATATATGCTACATGTCTGAACTGACATACTTATAAACAGACTAACCAGTAAATAGTGAAGATCCTGATCAGACAACTCCCAGCAGAGAGCTGGCTGATTTAGATCTGCACTATTTGCTTAAGACTTCAAATACGCGAACAGCAGGCAAAGAATTACATTAATAACAAGTTTCTAACCATCTTGAAACATGCCAGCACATGCCTGTTGTAACAAGCATTTGATAGTATCGCGGGCAATACAGTAGTCCCCTACGGGTCCCTCAAAAAGTTCTTTAATTATCATTTGCTCCTGTTTATTGCCATTTATAAATAATTTGAGGTTGAAGTCTGTATTTGTATAATTATGCACTATCATTTAAGGTAAGTGCACCTGAATGCGCTATCCAAAACACCGGTAGGGGACTAACAATTTACTACAATTATCCTAAAATAAACAATTTCATTTACACCCAATAAAGAAAGAAGACACAGCCAGAGTAACCTACATATTTTTTACTTAAAAATCTTTCTGTTTTGTTTGAGATACATCACAGCAAACAATTATGATCATTATATCGACAACTAGCTGCTGTGGTGAAGGAAGAACCTGGAAAAATGTCTGGGTAGAACCACCGGCACACTGCAAGTCAGATGAAAGACCTTCCCGCCTTAAGTCCCTCGCCCAGAGCAGGACTTGAACCCACAGGAGGCTAAGCAGTATGAGCAGATACAAATCAGCAACTCTACCACTACGCCACAGATGCCCCCTTTTTGTTTTGTATATGGAATTAAAAATACCATAATATGAGATTATCAAATTAATGAACGGAAATTACTGAATGGTATCTGATGAACAGCAATATTTCATGTACAGCAATATTTCATGTAAATTTTAAGGCACTAATTAGGCTGCTGCAAAATATTAACCTCATGAGTAATTAGTTAATTTCTAATAAATGGTGAATTTGAATTTATGATTCAACAACCCTTCTGTTGTTTTCCTTAATTATCAAAAGAAATTTATTTCCCTAATAAAGTAACTGAAGCAATAAATGTTAACTTAAATACTTAGTTTGAATTACAATAACAGGATCATGAAAATAAGCAGTAAAGAAAACCTTTTAAATAATTCATCATAAAAGTTTAATAAAAGCTATCATGGTCAATGCTGAAATCAATAAAATCTTGTTATATGCACACATGTATATAAGGGATAAAATCAACAGAGTAAATTCTGACATGGTTCGAAGGCTTAGTTATTGATAAGCATTTCTAAAAGGTTTGCTAAAAATTATATGCAAAAGGTACATTGCAGCAAACAATCAGAACTCCTCGGGTAATTCCGGCCTCGAAAAATTATCCCTCAGATGTATCTGGTGCAATGATGCTTACAGAATCACGATCGTTTTGTTCTCCCGAAGAATAATATGCCATAAGTTTACAAAAAAAGCGATTGATGTAGATCATAGAATTATTTCCTGCTATAAACTTTCATTTATCAATTTAACTGTTACAGCATTTTCAGTAGAGATAACAAAACAATTATCTTTGTTGTTTTGATGACGTCATAGGCACTGACATGTTCATTCTCAAAGGTTTATAAATCATCATACATCGGAGAGATGATTCATGAATTATATAAAACATTCCACCTTTGCAACAAATAATGTAGATTCTAAACATACATGTCCCAATGGGAGCTTGCTGATCATGTCCTACACTTATTAAAACATAAGCTTAATCAATTTGTGCTTAGCAGTCTAAAAATTGACAGCAGGTGGGAAGTGTACCTAGTCAATGGTTATAAAACTTTTGAGATGGAGTCCAAGTAATTGTCAAGCATCGAATTTGCTGAATTCGGAATACAAATTTAAATCTGACCAATCAAATGCTTCAGGTAGATCTTGGACATTGGCTCAATGTTCTGGCCCATATAATTGTATTTTGACATGTAACAGGTGCAAGGAAATTCCACCAGAATGATCGTCAATCAAAAGATGAAAGGCTATCAATCACAGACATGTCATAACATCCAATGTTTGGTTAGGCAGCCAAACATCAGTCAACCATACAGCAAACGGTATATTTTGACACATAAGAAGAGGCCATAAAACTCCAATATTATATGCAAAACATAAGTCAGAATATTTCTTCCTATAATTTCTATTAAAATCTATAGAGAACAGAACACACATCATAGATCTCATTGTTGAACATAGTAGATTAATTACATTATTAATTTTGTCTTTGAAAAAAGCAGTCATCAGGTCAGAGGTATTCATACAAGATGAGCATGTTAGCTTGGTACATTTTATTAAAAACCCATACTAAATTCTAAGGGTTTTATGCATAAATACTATATGCGTTACATGTCAGTGTTGATATTTTTATAAACAGATACTGAATAGCAAATAGTGTAAATCCTAATCAGACAGCTTCCAGAGCAGGAAGCTAGCTGATCTGGATCTACACTATTTGCCTAAGCCTTATAAATACACGCACAGCAGGTTACGAGTTAAGATACCCTCCGTGGGTAAAGTGACCCAATCTTCAGCACTGATGTCATGAAATGGCAATCTTGGTGATGTAGAGCATGTTATAAATTACGAGTTAAGATACTCTCGGTGGGTAAAGCGACCCAATCTTCAGCACTGATGTCATGAAATGGCAATCTTGGTGATGTTGAGCATATTACAAAGCGAACTATTCGTGACTAGAGCAGACTGAACATATTTTAAGTTTTGTGTAAATATAATTAATACTTCCTTATCACACTTCTGTTGTGTTTGTTATTTGTCTAACAATAAGTATACAATTGACATTTCTGCAGCTTGTTCACTACTGGAACAAGATTGCTGGTGGTTGCTTGTTTTGGATGTCTAATCTCAAGGTCAACGTCTACAGAAGCAGTCAGACATGTCAGACCATAAAAATGCCTGTCTTTTGAATAAGCAGTTGCTAGAGCACTAAAGTGAAGTCTCTTTTATTTACTTTTGTGTATAAGCACGCAGAATTCATTGATGGGCTGCTACTTTTTGGGGAAGATGTTTCTCAATGTTGAATAGCAGGTGGGAACAAACAAAATGTTGTAGTAACAATGCATGAAGTTTTTACAACAAAAAACGAAACAAAATGAGACCTATCAAAATTCCAGCCTTATTTTTGAACATTTTCAGTGACTATGACGTACTCTGGCACTAGTAAATGGTACAATTGTTAATGCTACCACAAATAAGGCTATGGTTATATTTTGAATATATTCAATAAACTGGTCTTATCTTAAAAAGAACATGTTGCTTATTTTAGCAAAGAAAAAAGATATAAGCAGAAACTACATTGAGTCAAGCTGATACTTGTACAGGGATTTTCTGAACATGGGATGGGATTGGGATTTGCCAGCATTTTTGCTGAAACTGTACAGCAACATTTGTATCATTCTAGCACAGGGGCAGTTATAAGGTGCCCAGGGACTGTGCCCGGCCAGTTCATAATGCTGACACTGATAAGTCAGGCGTAATGCTGTTCCCTTACCCTCTAGCATTAGGAGGGAAGCCACTTCTACCAACTTTAAAGTAATCAGTTTGACACGGCCGGGGTTTGAACCCGGGACCTCCAGAGCTGCAAGCTGACGCTCTACCAATTGAGCTATTGCGGCCGGTTCCTGAACATCCTTTGTACTTTGTCACAAGCAAAGTAGTGTTGTTTAAAGAAACAGAACAATATCCTACTGGGATATAAACAATGTACACCATCTTTACAACATATGATATTCTCAAATATGTCTTAGAATAATAAATAAACTCAGAAAAGACCAACAGATGACATTCTCTGAGAAGAGACACCAGCACATTATATCAAGCTGTTCATGTCAGACAGGACCTGGTAGTTTAAACTTTATTTATTTATTCAATAATGCATAGCAATGTGATAAATGAAATAAGTACCTATAGCTGCTGGATTAGAAAACAAGTTTTTTAGACAGTTATGTATATTGCTCTCTATTTTATACATTAAAGACAAATTAACCATTTTGTTTGGGGACAGGCTAGAGTATTTTGCAAGAAAAGAAAACTCCAAAATCTAAGGAAAAGCAAGAAGAAGCAATAAAAGAAATATAGTTGTATTAGGGCTGTCGCGGTATATTGTGATACTGGGTAAAGTCAATACAGTACAGCTATACACAATGAGCATACCAGTTTTTACAATATTTTGTAAACTTTATTGGCTGCCACCATTTTGTGCATTAAGTCAAAGATGCTTGTATAAATGAAAAGCGATCGCCGATAACTGAAAATGTAGTCTGATTTTAAAAAACATTGTAGGGGAGTAAATTCTAAACAGCTTGGGAAATTCGGCCTACTTGATTTGTCTTTGCAGTATTCCTTTCAATAAGTGTTTTAAACTAGAATTTAGCATTTGATTTGACAATTTCATTTCTGGATTTAAGAAAAGTTTAAGAAATGTTGTATTGAATCATTAATCTTTTGGAATTAAAATTTACTTAAAGTAGACAAAATGTTAGCAGATTGTTTGTTGCAGAATACTGAGAACATTACCATTATTATTTGTTCAGCAGTTTAATTGAACATGATGGTTGCAAATTTTCGAAAGAACGCCAAATTACGATTGTGGTGGATCTCTTCTAGATAATGGATGACAGACCATCAAAGAGGTACAACCAGCCTAATACATTCGTGAATCATCATCATCCGCCAAATTAACTGGGTGCATCAAACAACACTGTTGTGATTTTTTGCAGTTAATTTGTTGTTTAATTGTTTTTTCTTTGCAACCTTATAGCCCTCTAACTTTCTTGTCTCTGTGTTCATAAATCTGTCATATTACTTTCAAGCATTTGTTTTTCATTCAGTTCATTATAATTTGGTGAAAAGCTCCTTATAAAAGTTTGATCAAATATGCTCCAGTTGTATCATGACAGCCCTAAACTGTACACAAACTTGTCATAACTGATGGCACTAATGAAGGGGATCGTGAAAATGGTCATCATGAAGAAATTAAATTATGGTACTGGTAATGTTTTTGTTTTTTTAAGGGAGCTGCTGGTGGAGTACATGGATACATGGACCCGGCAGTGCAATAGGAAGAGTGTTGGCTCAATGTTGGCCCTGATCTAAACAGTGACATACCAAGGTCATAACAAGTGGTGTCCTGTAGACAGGATGCTTCACATTTCTCAGTGCTTGATAGCATAATGAAAATAATACCGTATTCACTCGTGTAATCGCCGCACTTTTTTACCCGATTTTATCGTTAAGGAGTTGAGGGTGCGGCCATTCTATAGGTGTAAGGCCTTGGAACATTTTTTTCTAGAACGATTCTGCCGATTTTTGGGTAGCCATGCGTCTAGATTAGCTCTCTATGTAGGAGGTTGACAGACGATATGAACGAGATAGCGCCGTTCTATGCTTTTGTCTAACCAATGTGAACATATTCCATAATTTATAAATGACTTCCTAGTTTTATCTCTTGTATCATATTTCTGAATGTTTGCATCATCAAACAATTTCACCCAGCTGTCATGTGTACACTACCATGCAGATCAAAGGATTTCATAGTATAGCCGATAAAACAACACAGCTTTGATACGAGGCGACAATCTCCTTGACGAGGTGAAAATGAAGAGGAGCGTCGACCAGTCATGCTGTCTCAACAAAAGGGCTAATTGGTAAACTGTGACTGTATTTTTGACACGTTGCGAATGTATCTAGTCTCAGTCGCACTGCTATCCTGTAGCTCGTGGCGGCATGAAATTAATTTCTTTGATCTACGTCACCAAGTCTGGTATGACAGTACACGATATATCGGGGAACAGTGCATGGAGAAATGTAATCGGCAGTTGCTTACAAAAACACATCGTTCACTCCCTCACAGTCAAACTGCTCCGATCGATATCACCTTGACAACAGCTTATCTCAGAGTCAGTCACTTGACCTGTGTAATGAGGCAAGTCTACACAGAAACGCCAAGTGAATTACAGCTTGGTGTATTTAGCAGACTGAAGTTGAAAGTTTGTTTAAGTGTTTACTGACGGATAATAAGCTGTGTTTGCGGTCATTTTCGGGGTGCGGCCATTACATTGAATTAGGATTTTTTCTTCAAATTTTGCGGTCATTTTGGGGGTGCGGCCATTACACGGGTGCGACCATTACACGAGTGAATACGGTAAGTAAACAAGAGGGCCATGATGGCCCTTAATTGCTCACCTAAGGACACAGGCTTTCAGTAGGCTACAATCTGGCATCAAGTTATTAAGAGTTATTAACTTTAGAAATCTTTAGTGAAGATTGGACCATTAGTGTGGCCACTGGGTTGATAACATTTTACTAGAATTTTACCCAGTAACCTGCTGAATCCACATGACCCACTTCAAAACATAAGTAAGATTTCATACTGGCAAACATTCTGGCCAAGTTTCTTGAAGATTGGGCCATCAATGTGGCCTCTAAGTGTTTTCACAAGGATTTTCTTAAATTTGACCTAGTGTCCTACTTTTTGACCCCACGTGAACCAATAATATACTCATCCAAGATTTCATGCAGACAAACAATCTGATAAGTTTGGTGAAGATTGGGCTATGAATTTGGCCTCTAGTGTGTTCACATGCTTTTTCTAAGTTATGACCTAGTGATCTCTCTTTTGACCACATGTGACCCAATAATAAACTCGTCAAAGATTTTATGCAGACAAACATTCTGACCAAGTTTGGTAAAGATTGGGCTATAAATGTGGTCTCTAGTGTGTTCACAAGCTTTTACTAAGATTTGACCTAGTGACCTACTTTTTAAACCTAAGTGACCCAATAACTAACTCATCCAAGATTTCATGCAGACAAACATTCTAGCCAAGTTTGATGAAGATTGAGCTATAAAAATGGTCTCTAGTGTGTTCACAAGTTTTTTCCTAAAATTTGACCTTGTGACCTACTTTTTGACCCCAGGTGACCCAATAATAAACTTGTCCAAGATATTATGCAGACAAACATTATGACCAAGTGTGATGAAGAAGATAAAAACTGTGGCCTCTTGTGTGTTCACAAGCTAAAATGTTGATAACAGACGAAACTGTATCAGAAAACAACGTGCTAAAGGTGAGCTAAAAATGGGCCTTACATTGCTAAAATTAAAATTAGGTTTATCTGCCCTTTTGAAATGGGGTTGACCTTTGATAGTGCACAAGAGTTCTAAGTAAATATCTTTAAAGTGAATATCTTTTCAGAGTTTTTGAGAAATGGACAGTAACAGGTTTGACACTGTGCTGGTTGGATATTGTTCTTGTTTTTTGGTTGTTGTGCAATGAAAATAACCGTGCACATCCTTCATAGGCTCAAGGTACCCGCATGACACATGCACAAGTTGTCCCATCTGAGAACTACATATATCTAATTTAATTTCCTTTACTTAATTAAAGGCCACCAAGGTAATTTTATACTCATGACATCTTCAGTTGTGGATGTCAGTCAGGTTACAATATCACCTTGGAGTCATTTTGATTCTTCGACAGGAAATAAAGATGTCCAGAGCCAAGACAACAAAGTAGAATCTGCACTAATTGTGCAATTAAGTCATACATCAATATTGATTCTAACAGGAAAGCTTTTAAGTGTGCTTTTAGCAAATTATTACTGCAAGCTGCGAAGCCCTGAAAGAACGGAAGAGACTGAAGATGACTGGCTGTATTTGTTGTAACAAAATGTTGATCATGTAATTACAATGTAACATAGGGTGAATGTTAAAGAAAATGTTAAATAAAATCTTATACATATGAACACTTTTTCATAAAACTCAAAGGAAAAAAGGAAAATACTTATTCGTCAAGAGGTTAAAAGGTTCTAAAATTAATTAAAAACAAAACTTTATAATGTTATATTTCCGAAAGTATGAAAATAATATTTCCTAATTTCTTTTTAAATTATTATAAAATCAATGCAGGAAATGATTACTACATTTGAATGAACAGCTTTAGAAACTCAGCAGGAAATAAATGGAATTCCAGCCATTCTTCTCACTTAGTTAATTGAACCCTCTAATATGAGTTATAACCATAATTGATCACATAGTGCTATTTGACAAACATGTAAGTTGCTATTTGACAAATGAGCAAATTTAACGGATTTAAAAGCCATATTAACGCCTAAGCCTGCTTAATGTTTGATTGATCAGGGTAAGTCAAATGGTGTAGATCCAGATCTGCCAGTCAACATCGGAAACTGTCTGCTCAGGATCTGTTCTATTTGCTGTTGAGTCTCTATAAATATTTCTAAGCACCTTGTAATGTACATTGTACGTTGATTAAAAATCAGCTTGGATATTCACTAACCATTAGCTTGCTACATTTTGTTATAAAACCCAAGCTAAATTCTCAGGATTTATTTTGCTTTAATGTTACAAATTGTACATGTCAGGGTTGATACACTTATGAACTGGGCAGTAAATAGTGCAGATCCTGATCAGACTGCTCATAGAAGGGAACTGACTGCTCTGAATCCACACTTTTTGCCTAAGACTTATAAATACACAAATAGCAAGCTAAGAGTTAATTAAGTGTAGAAGATAAGAGATAATCTATATACTTTGGTTCAATCACACATCTTAACGTGAAGATTGGCCATTTTTGCTTTAAAATTGTAAAAACAAGTACATGTGTACTATCAACATTGAAACAATTAAAAAAATTGGTAAATTGGTACAAACAATGCTATTAAGTTGCTATAGCCTAATTAAACCTAATTGTGATTCCTATTTGAGAAAAAAGTTTAAAATACTAACAACTGGGTAAATAAATACTTTCACATATTGTACACAAAGACATTTACAAAAAATGAGAGGCTTTTAAAATTATAAGCCAAAAGTGGATTTAAAAAATATATATATTTAAGACAAATCAAAATGCCAAAAACAAGTTAAAATAAATCTTTTTACAGAATAAGTCCTACAAAATACATTTGTTAATTTCTATAATTAAGTAATTGGACACTGTACGTATCCAATTAAGAAAGTTCTAACAGCAGAGCAAATGCACCTGATGTCTGTTATAATGGGACTATATAGTTTAACAGAGGTTGCCATGGTATTATCCAAGAAGTGCATTAATTTGGGTGTTGTTTTAGGGAAAATAAATACTGCTGGTTTCTTCTAATATCATAATAAAAGTTATGTTGCCGTTTCCCTAGTTGTCATTGACAACACTTTAGGAATGAAAACTTCTCAAGGTAACTTTCAGCTAAGTATTGGAAAGAAAAACAAGAAAACATTTCTTAACACCAATATTTAGCATGACTGACCAACCGGCAGAAAAACAAGAAAACATTTCTTAACACCAATATTTAGCATGACTGACCAACCGGCAGAAAAACAAGAAAACCTTTCTTATCACCAATATTTAGCTTGACTGACCAACCGGCAGAAAAAACAAAAATCATTTCTTAATAACAACATTTAGGATGACTGACCAACCGAACAAACAAGAACACATTTCTTAACACCAATATTTAGCATGACTGACCAACCGAAAGAAAAACAAGAAAACATTTCTTAACACCAATATTTAGTATGACTGACCAACCGGAGGAAAAACAAGAAAACTTTGCTTAACACCAATATTTAGTATGACTGACCAACCGGAGGAAAAACAAGAAAACTTTGCTTAACACCAATATTTAGTATGACTGACCAACCGGAGGAAAAACAAGAAAACTTTGCTTAACACCAATATTTAGTATGACTGACCAACCGGAGGAAAAACAAGAAAACTTTGCTTAACACCAATATTTAGTATGACTGACCAACCGGAGGAAAAACAAGAAAACTTTGCTTAACACCAATATTTAGTATGACTGACCAACCGGAGGAAAAACAAGAAAACTTTGCTTAACACCAATATTTAGTATGACTGACCAACCGGAGGAAAAACAAGAAAACTTTGCTTAACACCAATATTTAGTATGACTGACCAACCGGAGGAAAAACAAGAAAACTTTGCTTAACACCAATATTTAGTATGACTGACCAACCGGAGGAAAAACAAGAAAACTTTGCTTAACACCAATATTTAGTATGACTGACCAACCGGAGGAAAAACAAGAAAACATTTCTCAACACCAATATTTAGCATGACTGACCAACTGGAAGAAAAAAACATAAAAACATTTCTCAACACCAATATTTAGCATGACTGACCAACTGGAAGAAAAACATAAAAACATTTCTTAACACCAATATTTAGCATGACTGACCAACTGGAAGAAAAACATAAAAACATTTCTTAACACCAATATTTAGCATGACTGACCAACTGGAAGAAAAACATAAAAACATTTCTTAACACCAATATTTAGCATGACTGACCAACCGGAAGAAAAACAAGAAAACATTTCTTAACACCAATATTTAGCATGACTCAGACCAACTGGAAGAAAAACATAAAAACATTTCTTAACACCAATATTTAGCATGACTGACCAACCGGAAGAAAAACATAAAAACATTTCTTAACACCAATATTTAGCATGACTGACCAACCGGAAGAAAAACAAGAAAACATTTCTCAACACCAATATTTAGCATGACTCAGACCAACTGGAAGAAAAACAAGAAAACATTTCTCAACACCAATATTTAGCATGACTCAGACCAACTGGAAGAAAAACATAAAAACATTTCTCAACACCAATATTTAGCATGACTCAGACCAACTGGAAGAAAAACATAAAAACATTTCTCAACACCAATATTTAGCATGACTCAGACCAACTGGAAGAAAAACAAGAAAACATTTCTTAACACCAATATTTAGCATGACTGACCAACCGGCCTGCTCTTTATTTTGATTGTACTGATCTCTTAAAATAAAACAAAAAAGTTCTGACCAAAACATTACTAAATTAGTATGTGAAAAAAAAAATATAAGAGTAGACTTTTTAAAATTGTGCATAACTAGACTGTATATAACCAAGATTTGAAGCCAATGTTTTATTCATAATGGACTGAAATCTTTGTACTAAAGTCTTGAACCTATTGAAAATATTAAAAAAAATCTGTACTGATGTTGAAACAAGACCCTTTAGTCCACCATGACACCTAATATAATTATTCTTAAAAAAACAACATGTGAAGACAGGTTCTTTTATATATATCTATATCTATATATATGGAGGAGTTCAAAAACAAGACAATAGGGCCATGATGACCCTATATCCCTTGCCTGAGTGCCATAGACATTTAGCCCTCATGTCTTTTCTTTTAAATGGATCAGAATTCTTTGAACTATCTTGATACAAGGCTACAAAAGGAATACATAAACCAAATATTAAAACACTAGCTCTTGTTGTTTCAAACAAGATTTTCAAAGTTTTTTTTATATAGCTATATATGGAAAATGGCCAGGAATCTGGCTGCTATGTTGTTGTTTTTTGGACAGATCGAATTCTTTTTACAATCTTGATACATGGCCACCCAAAAAAAACATGGATACCAAAAAGCAAGGCCCTAGCTCTTGCAGTTTCTGTTTTTGGACGGATGTAAATTATTTGAGAAACTTTTTGTTCCCCCTGTCTGCTTAAGAGAAAAATTGGCTGAATTTGACCAAGTGGTTTCATTGGAGATGATGTTTGAAAATGTTGACAGATTCATGATGCCGGACAGGTGTGATCACAATAGCTCACCCTGAGCATAAGCTCAGGTGAAATAAAAAATACAGAGTTGGCCTTGATCTTGCAATTAACATACAAGATCTATGACAGCAATTAAGAAGTTAAATGCACATTTTTTCCCTTTTTTTATTATATGTGCAGAACTTTCCCCTTCTCAAAAACCCTGGTCCATTCCCTTTTTTAGAAAAAAAACCCCTGGCTGATGAAAACATTCATAAGAAAATAAGGAAAGAAAATGACCAGAAACTATTACAATGAATTATTTCCATCAAATTCATTTAAACCCATTAAGTAGACTGATTTTGGCAATCTAGGAAATATTTCAGGAAGGACAGGAACCTGACCATCAAATTCAGACCCATTAACAACATATTCAAATTTCTGACAATCCAGATAGTCTCTGGTATTATTCTGTCACACAGACTAAGATGTGCAAATAATTGTACAGACTGTTACCATGGGAACTAAAAGAGCTGTCAGAGTGTAGCGGCAGGATGAAGAACATAAACACATTTTGTAGTCTCCCTTCATCATCAAGATGTCAAAATTGTAGATTTTGTTTCAGGCAAGACCAAGAAAGCTGGTCTCAAGTTTATCTTTTTTTCAAGAGGTGCTAGATGATAGAAGTGGTAATAATCTGAATTTTCAAGCTTCAGAAATTATTGTAGACGAGCTCACAACAGATTTCAACTGCATATGAATCTACTATAATTCTGCTTGCATGTTGTGAGCTATCTTATGTGGATATGACCTTTTGCTCAAAGTCTAATGTGTAAGTTGCATTCAACTGTAGTTGTCAGCAATGAACAAGAGCTTAAATTTTGTTGGATTTATTGATGCAGCATGCTCAATGTTAGAATTATTATTTTGTTACTGTTGACGGTAATGGTGTTATTACATCATATTGTTGTTGACCCTGGTAGGGATGATGGGGACCCTCGTGATTGTGGTATTGGTTAAGGTGGTAGCAATTAAGAATAAATTGAAGATTTATGACAGCAGTAAGGTATACACTGTTCCAGAAAAGAATTAACATTTTGAGAAAATGAACTCCAGTAGATAAACTGTTGTGCACAGTTATTATGTCATATAAACTGCCCCTTCTTAAACTATACAACTCCATGTTCAATAAAGTGGATATATGATAAGTAGAAGGTTAAGGATCGAGGATCAAGACTGGGAGAGGTGATATTTATCACATTAAACATAACATGTACCACATTTCACAGGATGCTGTATTTCTCTGGACTTTAGATGGTGGGTTATGTATAAAGAAGTTCATTTTGTGTTTAATTTTATTGTCACATTTATATCAGGTTTAAACAGGCTGAACATTTGATGATTTTGTACTGCTAGAATATTTTAAGTGTGTGACTCTCTTTCTTTTCACATCCTATAATGGAAATACATGAAAATATTTCTTGTTGCACTAGGAATAGTTAAACATTGTTAGGTCAGCTACTTTTCCATGAACAGTGACATTGTATTCACAGCTAACAGCTATAATAAAAAAGAACTCTTTTGTAACATTGCAAATTTAACCAATCAGTGTTAGGGTAATGTAAAGGTGAATGGCAGATCTTCTTTACACAAATAAAATGTGCATTTTCTGTGATTCTGTTTGTTAGCACACATGGTATACTTCTAATTCTTGGTAAAAATATAAAAATCACAAAAATATGCTAGAACTTAAAAATTTGAATACAAACTTGCACTGCTTCAGAGTGAACTTTCAAAAACTAAATAGAAGCAGGCAATGAAGAAAGCTCAGAGTAAAGTATTTTTTATTAAAACTATTTAGTCATGGCTTATTAATGTGAAATACTTGTAAAATACCTTCTACTTTACAGCATATTCCTCATGGGAGGCTCTCTACAAAAGGAATCTTATACAGTCTTAGTTCCAAATCACAATGCTTATCTTTATACAAATACAAGACATTGCCATATATTTCTGTTTTATTCAATTGAGGAAACAGCGAGATACACAGACAAAAGTTATACCCAAAGGCCCTTTGAAAGTGAAAATGAACATGAAAACTGGGACCATAAATAACTATCCATTTTGATTTATAGATTCTGACAGGAGATTTTAAAGTTAGATCAAACAATAGTCACTTAGGGAACAGCTAGACATGATCTATTGATACAGAAATTTATTCAAATTTACTACTATCAATTGTTCCAGTATTGGGTTGGTCAATACAAAAATAAATTCCTGTGCAGAGATTATTAAATGAATTGTTCATGATACTGTAAGAAAACCTCAATATTTATGGTGGCCAGGGTGACACTCAGCCATTAAACATGGAACTATGACCCCAGACTATTATCTGAATAGTGCCAATTAACATTAGAGTTGTGCAGAACAAGGCAGTGGACAAAGATTAAGACAGTCTGTGCAACATTTGCCAGGGTCACAAAGCAGATAATACTCACTGTAATGTGTGTGGAGAAGTTGATTTTTTGAGATGTCTTAAAATAAAACAAATTAAAATTGCACATGAAATTTAAAAAAATGTCTGAAATGTATAATTTTCCGTAAGGCAATTGTCCTGGGGATATAAAAATTTTCCATTGGGCAACCATTCTATGCGCAATAATTATGCTAGCTCTAATTTTCCACTGGGCAGTCCTATTAGGAGAAATAATTATGCTTGGGGCAATATTCCATTGGGCAATCATACTAGGGGGAAAACTATCATCCTATAGGCAATAATCATGTTAGAGTCAAACTTCCATTGCTCTATCGATATGCCATCATCCTGGGGGCACTAATCATCCTAGAGGCAATGTAGCATTGGGCAATTGCTCTAGGGAAATTTTCCACTGGGCAATCAGCCTAGGGCAATTTACCATTGGGCAAGTGCCTTAGGAGCAAAAATCAGCCTAGGGGCAAATTTCCATTAGGCAATCATCCAAGGGCCAATAATCATGCTAGGGGCAATTTTTAATTTGGCTATCATCCTAGGGGCAACATGCAATCAAGGGACAATCATCCTGGGGCAATAATTATCCTAGTAGAAATTTATGATTGGGCAACCACCCTAAGGGTAATCATCTTAGGGGCTATTTACCATAAGGCAATCGTCCTAGGGGAAATAATCAGCCTGGGGGCAATTTACTATTGGGAAATCATCCTAGGGGAAATAATCAGCCTGGGGGCAATTTACCATAAGGCAATCATCCTAGGGGAAATAATCAGCCTGGCGACAATTTACCATTGGGCAATCATCCTAGGGGCAAATTTCTATTGGTCAATCATTCCAGGGGCAATAATCAGCCTGGGCAAATGCCCTAGGGGCAATCGCTCTAGGGGGCAATAATCAGCCTGGGCAATCACCTAGGTGCAATAATCATCCTGGCGGCAATTTACCATTGGACAATCATCCTAGGGGCAAATTTCTTTTGGGCAATCACTCCAGGGGCAATTTATAATGCAATACAATAATAAGAATTCCACTCAGGCTAAATAGACCCATCATGCACTGATGTGCTGCAAGCTTTCTACACCTTTGTTGGAACTTGCAGTGTTCTGACAAATTAGAAACCTAAGAAAATCAATAAGCAATAGAATGTCATTGATGTTATCCTGGAAGAAGAAATGAATTTCACACTTTGTGTTCTCTTATGAGCCCTTAAAGGAAGAGAGATGTAATTTCCACTTGTTATTTAGCATATCTGTGGAATATAATTAAGCTTGAGACTGATGAATGCTTTGGGGGTAATATACAACTTGTTTGAGAAAATAATGGTTTTCGAGATTTACAAGTTGCAAATTACACTTGTAATGAAAACAGTAAAGGAACTCATTGCTGAGTGGTAGTCACCAACATGTAACACCCCTTACTGATCTCACCTGTCACTGTATAGTTGCAAGCTCCGGATGGGGAGAAGGATAAGTGCAGATCTTCCTGCCGACCTTAATTGTTCAACTGGTTCTACCCAAGCATTTGTCTGGATTCATTCTCCACCAAAGCAGCTGTTGCTATAATGACCATAATTTGATCACTGCATGGTATCTCAAAAATAAAATAAAAGTTAAAAAAACACACGTTTTTACAAGTTATTTTATAAAAAAATTTTTAACAAATCATAAATTCACAATGTGATAAGATAATCTACCTTTTCGTAAAACAAATAGGAAACAAGAGGCCGTCAAAGACGGGTGATGCTCCCCGAATGGGTACTTTGTCACAAAAAAAGGTTAGTTGTATGAATATTGAGGTTTATTTTGAAAATGTTGTAGTACTATGAAATCAGACATAAACATAAACAAAGGGCAATGACTTAACAAGAGCCGGTCAAACCGGGTAGTTTGTCAAAAACAGTTGTAAAATCCGACTTCAAATAACGAAGTTATGGGCCGGACAAGGTTTTGCTGCAAGGTCATGTTGTGACCTTGACCTTCAAGGTAGTGACCCAAATGTTGCGCGTGACATGTCGTCTCAACATGGTGATCATTTCTGTGAAAAAGTTTCGAAATCCGACTTCAAATAACGAAGATAACGGCAGGACACAAGTTCACTGCAACGTCACGCTGTGACCTTGACCTTCAAGGTAGGGACCCAAAAGTTGCGCGTGACACGTTGTCTCAACATGGTGGTCATTTCTGTGAAATAGTTTCGAAATCCGACTTCAAATAACGAAGTTATGGGCCGGACACGATTTTGCTGCAAGGTCGTGGTGTGACCTTGACCTTCAAGGTAGGGACTTAAATGTTGCGCGCGACACGTCGTCTCAACATGTTGGTCATTTCTGTGAAATAGTTTCGAAATCCGACTTCAAATAACGAAGTTATGGGCCGGACACGATTTTTCTGCAAGGTCGCGGTGTGACCTTGACCTTCAAGGTAGGGACCCAAATGTTGCTCGCGACACGTCGTCTCAACATGGTGGTCATTTCTGTGAAATAGTTTCGAAATCCGACTTCAAATAACAAAGTTATGGGCCGGACACGATTTTGCTGCAAGGTCGTGGTGTGACCTTGACCTTCAAGGTAGGGACTTAAATTTTGCGCGCGACACGTCGTCTCAACATGGTGGTCATTTCTGTGAAATAGTTTCGAAATCCGACTTCAAATAACGAAGTTATGGGCCGGACACGATTTGGCTGCAAGGTCACGCTGTGACCTTGACCTTCAAGGTAGGGACCCAAATTTTGCGCGCGACACGTCGTCTCAACATGATGGTCATTTCTGTGAAATAGTTTAGAAATCCGAGTTCAAATAACGAAGTTATGGGCCAGACACGATTTTGCTGCAAGGTCGCGGTGTGACCTTGACCTTCAAGGTAGGGACTTAAATGTTGCGCACGACACGTCGTCTCAACATGGTGGTCATTTCTGTGAAATAGATTCGAAATCCGACTTCAAATAACGAAGTTATGGGCCGGACACGATTTTGCTGCAAGGTCACGCTGTGACCTTGACCTTCAAGGTAGGGACCCAAATTTTGCGGACGACACGTCGTCTCAACATGGTGGTCATTTCTGTGAAATAGTTTCAAAATTCGACTTCAAATAACGAAGTTATGGGCCGGACACGATTTTGCTGCAAGGTCGCGGTGTGACCTTGACCTTCAAGGTAGGGACTTAAATGTTGCGCGCGACACGTCGTCTCAACATGTTGGTCATTTCTGTGAAATAGTTTCGAAATCCGACTTCAAATAACGAAGTTATGGGCCGGACACGATTTTTCTGCAAGGTCGCGGTGTGACCTTGACCTTCAAGGTAGGGACCAAAATGTTGCGCACGACACGTCGTCTCAACATGGTGGTCATTTCTGTGAAATAGATTCGAAATCCGACTTCAAATAACGAAGTTATGGGCCGGACACGATTTTGCTGCAAGGTCACGCTGTGACCTTGACCTTCAAGGTAGGGACCCAAATGTTGCGGGCGACACGTCGTCTCAACATGGTGGTCATTTCTGTGAAATAGTTTCGAAATTCGACTTCAAATAACGAAGTTATGGGCCGGACACGAATGGGACGTACGGACGTACAGACGGACGGACGGACTGACGGACGGACGGACAAGGCGGCGACTATATGCTCCCCCGAAAGTTTTCGGGGAGCATAAAAATCAAAATTATTACTTTTACTAAAAAAATTAAGAAATTACAACAAAAAAAAAGGTGTTTGTGGATAGTGCTCACTTTTCTCGTGTTGGACAGTATGAGAATTCCAACTCAAAATATGACTTATCTGTGTCAAATTTATTTTTTAAGGTTACCTCCATTTCTGCATAGTTCCACTTTCAATATTTTACCAATATTCTATGGGTGAAGTGAATATCTTTTATGTTTTGTAATGGACCTTAAGAAAAAGATTAAACTTTTTTTACATTAAGGTTGAGCTATACATGGGAAACTTTATTGGAGGAGCCCTGATTTTAAAGCAGGGTTTCTTTGTCAAGTCCAATAAACTGGGTTCACACCTGACCTTAGTAATGTTTGGTGTTCATCTTTTGTTTTTCTTGCAAATTTGCAAGCATGTTCCTTTTCCCATCAACCACCTTCAAGAGAGTACGGGTATCCGTCAAATGGTGTGGGTTGAGAAATATAGGATAGAAAAGTTAACAGGTGACGCAGTCAAATGGTGTGGGTTGAGAAATATAGGATAGAAAAGTTAACAGGTGACGCAGTCAAATGGTGTGGGTTGAGAAATATAGGATAGAAAAGTTAACAGGTGACGCAGTCAAATGGTGTGGGTGGAGAAATATAGGATAGAAAAGTTAACAGGTGACGCAGTCAAATGGTGTGGGTTGAGAAATATAGGATAGAAAAGTTAACAGGTGACATAGCAGCTTATTAAGAGATATTCCAGCTGTGGTCAAATTGTATATACATTTCTATTTACTATTCCTGGCATGTTGCATAAGAACTATGTGCTTAACCTTACTCCAAACCTGCAATTGACTTTGCTTAGGCAAATAGCTTAGATCAGTTATTTGAACAGGTGCTACAATAACTGCTGAATAATTTTTGTGTTAGATAAACCATCCATTTTTATACTATACCACACCACTTGTAATAAGATCAGCACAAGGTTAACAACCAAGAAACCGACGCTCTTCTACCACAAGAGAGAAGGTCACTTCTGCCGCATTGATTTTGTCACACAAGTGTCTTTTTAAAACAAAAGTTGCACCTAGTTTAATCAGGCTGGAATATATGTATGAAAAATATTTTATAACATTATTCTCCTACAGAATTTTAACTGTGACTCTAACTTTTATTAATACTAATATATGTAGACTTAGAACTACTATCTGAACATAGAGATAGTCTTGATTTGTAAAGTCGGCAGTCTCCTGTATAAAAAAAAACAGTAGAACTGTATTCACCATGTTATCTAGGGCCATTCAACCTGCCTGGTTGTAATGACTAGATGCATCATGGAGCCAATCATGTCTATTTATGAACGATCAACTGAATCAGTTTCCACTTTCCTGAAGTTCGATTCCTAGACTGCTAGGCATGGATCCACCTGGCTCAGATAAAATAAATTGTGCAAACTGTCTGACCAGAAACTGTACTATTTGATGCCAAGTCTCTAGCAAAATGTCTGGTAACAATTGCAAGTTGCTGTCAGCACACACTTCAGAATGTGTTGTGAACAAATCTAGCAAGACAAGGGTTGAGAAAATCCCATACAATCTTGGAAGGTCAATCAGATACAGCATGCTCAACATTGAGCTTATATTCCAACATTTATATGCCGAAACAATCTAAAATGGTTAAACAAATCATTATTCAACAAACTTCAAGGCAACAACCAAATTGAATGTATGGCTATGAAATGTTCGAAGTACAGATAAATATATTTTAGAAATAGAACTCCACGAGTCAGATGTGTCGCCTGACGAAAATTTTGTTAGTCGACATAAAAAATGTTAATTAGTTTTTTGTTGTACAGATATAAACAATGTATTTGCACAAAATTCACATATAAAATAACATTTTAATTGTCTTTGAAAAAAACATGCACAACAAGTTATGCCCTTTGCAAGAAATTCACTAAAAATCAATCAAATGGGAATAACTAAAAAATGGAAGAAGGTAGAGTTACCCTTCTTGTGCACTGTACTTTGAGTCATATTGCCAGAAACATGCATACCAAGTTTGGAGTTATTTGGACCTACGGTGAAAAAGTTAGGCTCTGGACAAGAACTGCTCTAAAAAAATCAAAGGGGAATAATTCAAAAACGGAACAAGGTAGAGTTACGGTTCTTGTGCCCTGCACTTCGAGTCATTGCCAGAAACATGCATACTAAGTTTGGAGTCATTTGGACCTACGGTGACAAAGTTAGGCTTCAGACAAGGAAATCTGGACGCCGACACGGACGCCGACACGGACGACAAAGTAATCCCTATATGTCGCCTAGTCAGGCGACACAAAAAGTAAATCTGGGGAATGTGTTAACCAGAATGGTTATACAAGGAAATAATCAACCAGTTTACTGATTTGTGACACTTTTTTTCTGGGGTGTCTAAAACTTAAAACTTTGAAACATTATTTAAAACAAAATTCTGTCTCTTACTATATTTTGAAAAGATTCATTTTTCTTGAAATGTTACAATTATAAAAGTTAAAAATGTGGATTCTAAGCAATCTTAAGTCTTTATTTGATTTGCACATTGAAAAAAAAAGATTTGAACATGTTACTGTGAAGTAAAAAGTTCAAAACAACATGTTTAAACTTACTTTTGACTCTATATATAGAAAAAATACAAGCGAAAGTGCTGTTAACGCTTTATTTTCCGAAGATTTCTGACTTCATCATCCCCCATTTAAGGAATTTTTTCCTGCAATTTTTTGTAAGCAGACGATTTCATTATAGCGCACTGAGTCTGGTTATTTCACATTTATTGTATGTTATCCGATACCATCGAATACCTCAGGTGCAATACAAAAGTAAACTAAAACAGACTTGGTAACAGTTTTAAGCAGCAATTGATCACAGAACCGAAGGATCTGCACTTTATCTGTATTTAAATAATTTTGTCAGTTTTGAGCCAATTAGTATACTGTTTGATTGACATACACACATGACATAAACAGCACAATTTGGAGATATACACAACTGTTGAGCTTAAAATGGTAAACATTTAGGTGAAAAGCATCTTGGCATGTTTGCTCTCAATCCAACCTAAAGACAAGACAATCTTCCTCTAAAGGACAGCATGATCTCAAAAATCTAGTGAGGTAATATATTAAATTTATTTTTCATTCTGCTTCAATATTTTTTTTATTTAAATCAAAAATAAAAAAGTTTTTTTTTTTGACAATATCATTTTTTCATTATTTCTTAAAAAGGTTTGGCCGATTCAGATATAGTCACTTTCAAATATACTTTTTTCACCAAACATATTTGCTTACCATTGAATGTGCCATGGAAATTTTCTACTATCACCACTAATATCAAAACAACAACATCATTTACAGCCAACAACATCCTGGCTTCACACCCCTGGGCATACACACTGATGCTGTCCAGTAGCTGTGATGCCAGGATAGGTTCCAGATGTTTGCTTAGGGTCCTATCTCTCTATCAACACTGACCCACAACAGTTTGTTTACTCTACCAATTGGTCCAGATTCTGTAGCCATACCTCAGCAAGCACAATTAAGGAACTTATGGCAGTGACCCAAAACATGGACATGAAAAATGGTTACTGAGGGCAAAATACACAAAATGGCAAAGAGAGATAAATATTTATGTTATCATTCAGGGGCATAGATAGTTATGACCTGTTAGATATTTTTAAGCTAATCTAGTGTAACTGAGACTTTAATTTTATACAAAATCCAATGAAAATGCCATCAAAACATTGCAATGTGCACACAAGTATCCTGCAATAAAAACGCACCCTTACATCACTACATGTGTAAGGACAAATCAATAAAACATGACTGACCTCATTAAAAACTAACCAGTCCCTGGTACATTTACAATACTAAAATATCATTAAATCTGTGAGGTGTTTTTCTCTTGGCTTCATTTAATACTTCTAGGGATGCCCATGGCATAGTGGTCAAGCACCAACTTCTGACTGCTTAGCTTCTTACCACATGGGTTCGAGTCCTATGTGGAAAGGTTTTTTAGGTGACCTGTGGTGGACTGGTGGTTCTACCAAGACAACTGTCGGGAGCTTTCCTTAACCAAATTTGCTGGATGTTGCTGGAATGACCACAATTGTGTCAGTGTGAATGATTTCATAAATAAAAAACAACAACATATATTCTTAATTATTCATTAGTCCGGAGTTCCTTCCCCTGTTTACCATGTGATTATGGTCCGGCAAAGAGCAATATTGAAGGTGGTTGTAGCAAATGTTAACAAAGGGGCATTTTTCCATTTCAGCCACTCGAATCAATTGCATATATATATCATGCATATATAAAATAAAAATATCATTGTGTATGTAGTACGAAACTGAGTCATGAACTATGTATGTAAGTAAACATTTTTCTGAAGTAGAAATTTGAGTAGATTTCTGAAAGATGATAAATTATGAACTAATAAATACGCCATTTTTAAACCAAATCTGAGAATTACATTCAGTCTCTCCTATATATGAGAAAATACCATAAAACCCCCCTGAGAATAACAATTTTAATTTTAATTTTTTTATTAGCATTTAGTTCTTAACTAGAGTCATATTAATACTTCTTATTGCTCAACATCTGCTAACAGCACAGTGTCATCTAGCATGCTCCATAAATTCTTTGTATCAAATATATTAAGTTAGTTTTAAACAAATGGCAGAATTTTTTTTATTATGATAGAGAAATATCTGGATACTCAGATCTATTGCTCATAACATTTTTTAATTAAAAAAAATAAAACAATAACTAAATCACTGGTAATTTAGCACTCAACCTAATATAATAAATATATTATTACAGAAGTGGACTCATAACTTACCAACAGCCTATGTTTGGACTTGTCTGATCAGAATCTAAGTTTTGTGGCTGCTTTGTCTTTCAAATCAACACTGGATTATTATAGATTACCTACATATGGACATTTGGACCATCAAATCTACAGTAGCATCTGGTCACTATCTGGACAGCCATCTTGCACTTTCTGGTAAGGAGAGTAACTAGAACTACAAGCAGGCTATCAGATCTGTTGTTGTTATCAGATCTGACCACCAGGGCAGATAACTCTCTTCAATATTCTAGAGTTGTGTGGCCTTAGAAACTCCTACCTTGCTATATTCATTAATAAAAAAACACACAAAATTTTGCTTTAATTTAACAACTTCATGCCACGATAACAAGTTTGTTGTTAAGAAACTTAAAAGTAAATAGTTTAGATCCGGGTCAGATATAGGTATTAAATGTTTAATGCTTAACTGTTTGAATTATTAATTATCAAGTCATGTCATTGATAATGACAATGTTGAATCCTGTTAACAACAACAGTTGTTTATCAAAGATCAGATGGTGCAAAATTAAAACACTTGAATACTGTACACCATGCAGTTAACAGACTATATATGACCTACGTATTCTCTGCCTATTTAGGTAGATGGATTTAACGTAGCTTGCAACATTTTGTTAATAACCAATGCTAAATTCTCAGAACATTTTGCTTTAATATTAGATATGATACATGATACAGATCAGGGTTGATATACTTATAGTAGAGACTATGCAGCAAATAGTGCAGATCCTCAACTGACAGCTTCCAACAGGAGCTGGCTGTGCTGGATCTACACTATTTGCTTTAGCCTTATAAATACACGAATAGCAGGCTTAGAGTTAAGCTAAAACTGACCAAAACCTGTCAACTTAAGGCAGATCTGAAAAATATACTCAGTTAAAAAAGTGTGCCTTAAATGCACTGTTGAGAGTGCAACAACATCACAAACAATACTTAAGATATTAATCTTACTTACGTGTCTGAAAGGTTTTCACAGATCGTGAGCAATACCATTATTAGAAAGCTTCATTGATTTTAAGCTACTTAGCAGTATTTGCCTGAAAAGTTTTTTTATCTTTTTAAAAAAAATGTTATATTGTTTTTTTTAAATTGAAACATTCTCATAGGTTTAAATGGTAATCACAGATGACCAGATAAAAACATATAACATATTCAGAAGGTATTTCACTTTGTTTTTTTAAAGTTAACCTCAACAAACCTTTATTGATCAAGATATACAAGGATACAACATGGAGAGATACCTACAATTAATTTTTTTTATTTTTATTTTTTTTATTTAACCACTTCAGTTACAAAACAGTAATTTAGCAATTAAGTTTATGAAGTAAATAAATTAATATCAATACATTTCATTTAGAATCTTTAACAATTAACAAAACCAGTCATAGAAATAAGAATTGAAATTTACAAGCAAGTCGGGCTAGTAACGAAGCAATTTTCACTTGCCGGAAAGAAAATTCATTAGCCTGAATTAAATTCAGTTGTAATTTTACAAGCAAGCCAAAAAAGAGATAAATACGGAAAAAAGCACCATTTAATATATCAATCGCCTTGTAACTTCATGTTTTTTTTTCCCAGGTTTTGCACCAGAAACATGTTTCAGTTTAATTTTCTCTGCCATTTTGTTCTGTGGCCAAGCTGATTTTAATTTGCTATAGAACATAATGTACCGTGCGAGCACCAGAAGACTGTGCGGTTCCTGCACAGTTAACATATTATCTGTTTAGTGCGCATAACATGTTTATGATACAAGCGACAGCACAATAATTTTTTAACGATCAGGATCTTAGAAGCCCATCGGGCTTGTAAAATGGGAATTTTTACTAGCCGGAGAGAAAATCTATTAGTTTTTTTACTGTTGGGCTAGAGCTTATTTCCACCACTGCAAAACTACAGCTACAGCTGATTAACTGTAAGAGAAAAAGTCAACAGATTTACTTTCTGCTTCCCTAATATACTACTATCACTATGGGACCAAATGATCCATCATGACAACAACAGCAGCTGCTGCTGCCACCACCACATCTGCCCACATGTCTACATAACATGTCCGGAGGTGCTCCCAAATACATAAACATCATCGGCAGAATTGACCCAGCAACATATAACCCTTATCATTCTTATGTTACATTTATGCAGCAGCCAAATCAAAATCTTAGTTTTTTTGCTTTCAATATAAAATTTTAGTTTTTCGCTATATAAATTAATTATCAACCAATATAAATCTTACTTTTTTGCTACATTAATTATCAACCAATATAAAATCGTAGTATTTTGCTACATTGTTTCATTATTGATGAATAAAAATAGTATTGATGACTTGACATCAAAATCTACACTGTCATCTTTAGCCAAAACAAATGGTAATTGAAGTAAAGTACAAGATCTACACTATATGTCTTAGCCTAAACAAATGGTAATTGAAGTTAAGTACGAGATCTACACTATATGCCTTAGCCTTAACAAATGGTAATTGTAGTTAAGTACGAGATCTACACTATATGCCATTACCTAAACAAATGGTAATTGAAGTTAAGTACAGACTGATGAAGCCATGTAGTATTCTGTATGTCAGGTTCATGCACTGGATCAACAGCAAAAAGTAATTAGTTAACATCCATTCCAGCTATTTATGGTGTAAGAATACTTCATAATACTTTTTGAGGAAAAATCATTTAGGCACTACAAATAGCTTGACCAGTTCACATGTATGAATCACAGAAATAGTCCCAACTAATTATGAAAATAAAAGTGTAGCCAATTAAACTTTCAAAGATGTCTTATACACACACACACACTTATGAAATACTTTAAACACCAAAACATGATAAATGCAAAGGTTTGGCCCAGGGACAGGAACGTCATATGTTAATTCTATGGTCAAGACATCCTACAGTCTCTAAGACTAAGACTCTTTAAGACTGTAATTAGCATAACCTTTGTTGCCTTCACTGCTCACATTCTAGTTTAGCCTTTCTTGCCTTCCATGCTCAAATTCTAGTTTAGCCTGTTGCCTTCCATGCTCACATTCTAGTTTAGCCTGTTGCCTTCCATGCTCACATTCTAGTTTAGCCTGTTGCCTTTCATGCTCACATTCTAGTTTAGCCTGTTGCCTTCCATGCTCACATTCTAGTTTAGCCTGTTGCCTTCCATGCTCACATTCTAGTTAAGCCTTGCCATCCATGCTCACATTCTAGTTTAGCCTGTTGCCTTCCATGCTCACATTCTAGTTTAGCCTGTTGCCTTCCATGCTCAGATTCTAGTTTAGCCTTTCATGCCTTCCATGCTGGAACTCTATTGTGCTTCTTTGCATGTCACTGAAAACAATGCTAAACATTATACTTCTGGTGAAAGTATGCATACACCCACCCCATAAATCCTTGGAGCTAACACTTTGGTTAGTCTAGGCCAGAGATTGAACTTGAATCCTCATACAAGTTAGCCATTAGCTTGCTTAATTTTGTTAAAAAAAAAAACATGCTTAATTCTCAGTTTTTTTGCTTCAATATTAAATATTTAACGTGTCAAGGTTGATACATATAAACAGAGACTGAGCAGCAAATAGCACAGATCCTGATCAGACAGTTCCCAGGAGTTGGCTGATCTGGATCTACAATATTTGCCTAAGCTTTATAAATACCCAAATAGCAGGCTTAGAGAAAGAATTATTTCAACATAAAAGTACTTTTTCAAATTACTTACTGGCAAGTATTTAAAACTCTCCATATCTAAGCCCATCCAAAGCTCTTCACTTGTTAATATCCAGTTTTAAAATTTTTGTTATTTTCTAACAAATTTATGAAAAGGCTTTCAAATTTATCTACAATTAACAGCAAATATTGTAGTTCTTGAGCTTTTAATTTATCTAAGCATAATTAATTTTTTGCTTAGCATGTTAAGGGTACGTAAATCATGTAAATATCACAAAAAATACAAATCAATTATTACCTGTTAATAATCATTGTTGACAAAGTACATGTAGGGTTTCACATATGACTGGATAGGCTTATTCCATTAGAGTCTGTCCTTATTCATATCACTTACACAATTAATCATTTATAAATGTCCCAGCACTAATTGCAAACCTAGATTTCCTGTACCTGCTCGACTAGTACTTCCTGTTCAAACAACAGCAGATGAATCAGACTGTACCAATATGTTTACAAATGGAAATGTTTCGCCAACACATCAATTATAACCTACTAATCAGTATTCTAAGAAGCTATGTTAAATGTTCCACATAGTTCACCATATTGTTTCCATCCTTTAATCGTTGTTTGATCCTAGCATGTTGCTTATATGATTTTGATGATTTTTCCACTTCCAGAATGAATCCACCTGTAGTCTAGTTTTGCTTTTTCCAATAATCCATAAAATCCAGAATGAATATTAAACCTATTGTCATTTAGTATGGAATCAGTAACGGATTAAATCAAATATCAAACATATACGTTCAGAATAACCCACTTGAAAGGACACAGATCTTTAAGAAGTTTATCACAGGGGTTACACACGGAAATATACTGGTAGTTAGTCTATTTTTTCAAATTCACGACAGATACAACAAAGTAAAACTAACTGGTAACTAAGTACATTCTATATTATAAGAGTTCACTTATATAAACTACAACACACTCCTTCACTATTTATAAACAAAAAAAAACAACAACAAAAAAACAACAATCCACTAAAAATCCAGAAAAAGTTATTTTCTGTGACCATATCCATACTTCTCTACACTTACACACAAGAATTTTCCCTTTTCCCCCTTGTACTGTCCTCTATTTGATGGTTTTGAACAACCAAGAGAAGATGGTGAGAATCCTTGTTTCCTGCTTATTATCTCAAATGACACCTTACACTGTCTGTACCTTCCCAATGGAGAGTAGTGAGGATGCTTTTCTAGCCTCCCCAACTGGAGAGCTGGCAGTGTGCAGTGTCACATTCCATTATATTGACTCCCAATTAACCTCAGGGCTTGAAGTCTGTTACACTTGACAACCTGCTGCTGATGAAGATCTCATGTGTTGCTGATGGTTGCTGCTTCTAAACATCTTGCTTTTGTGAATATAATCCATGTACAATGTATGTTCTTTAAGATATCAGCCATTTTGTTTATGAGCAATTATGAATCTATTAAATGACACCATTATAAATTTACATCTGTAAAATCAAGACACATATGATCTAAGATAATCTACTGAACAAAATAACTTTTCTTCAGTGCAACTTTTCACCTTAAACAACAACTAAATATGATACTAAGATTACTCACATATTCATCACAATTATACCACAACTGTCATGTTTCATAAGATCAGAACATCATTATTACACCAGTAAGCTAAAATCCATTCCTTCCTAACCATTGATCTGTAATAATTATTTTTCCATCAGGGAAAAACGATAACCAGAGTTATGAAGTTTCAAAGATTTCAAAGAAATCAATACCATAAAATCATCTCATGAGTGATCTTTACTTCTGCAATATCATTAGGAATAGATTGTGTGACAAAACATTGTATCTAAAACCATTATCAGTCTGCATTTTGATAAACTCTTAGCATGCTACATTTTGTTAAAAACCCTTGCTAAATTTTCAGGGATTTTTTTTTCTTCCTAAATATTATATGTTACTCATCTGAATTGATATACTTATAAACAGAGATTGGGCAGCAAATAGTGTAGATCCTGATCAGACAGCTTCTAGCAGGGATCTGGCTGATCTGGATCTATACTATTTGCCTAAGACTTATAAACATGCAAATAGCAGTCTAAGAGTATGGTAAATTTGCCATCATTTGTTCACAACTTCATGTTATGACATAACAAGATGATTTTTTTTACTGATAAAGTCACAACAGAAACTATGGTACATCCTGGTCAGATAGATGTGAGCAGAAGCTGCATGATCCAGACTTGCACTATTTGTCGATGTCTTATCATAGCAACTTATAGTTATCAAGCACATCAAGGGTTTATTGATTTAGAAAAACACACTGTGAACTGAAAACCAAATTATGAATTGGGTAATTGGATCCTTGTGATTTAACTGAAGTCAAAACAATTGAAAAGTTAATGGTTGTTCAGATTGACTGGATCCAGGCAGACCATTAGTAAAAGCAGATCAGGGACAAGCATGATTATCGGGGGGATACACAACAAACCTAATTCCTGTGTATCATATAACATCTGAATAATTGCAACAACTAACTTATAGTGACAAAAGTTGAAATAGATAGCAACAGTTTCCTTTCAAAACAAAAATAATTAAAATACGAAATAAATACCCTTGTCCTTCTCATATTACATTTATTAACAAAGTATAGAAATTATTAGCTCTTCTACAATACATGGAAAGGTTACTGTATAGAGAGAATCAGAAGCATGAAGTGTTATAGAAGCTAAAAAAGTGAGCTTCCACTGGGATTCAAACCACAGACCTCTCCAATACTAGCAGGTCACTCTACCAACTGAGCTGTATACAATATCTTAGCATACATTTCTAAGGCAAAAGTGGGAGATTTTCACTTTCAAAGTGGGAGATTTGTTATTTTCATATAAACAAAGAAGAAAGTTACCTGTTGCCATGTAGGGAGAAGAAATCAAAGTGCTGTAAGCACCGTAAAATTCACCGATACTGAAAACGCAGGATCAATGGCATGACTGATACCATGCATTCACATTTTTTTGTTATTTGATATTCTATGCAAAGATTTGTCATGAATTACCGTATTTACTCACCCATAAGTCTATTTTGCTCAAAAGTCGAGGGGGATTTTATGGGTCTAAATGGTGGGATTTTACTTCCACCCAGCCATATGTCATGGTGGTATGGTATTATATCTAGAGAGGATTTATGATGCACCCTGCTGTCTTTATCCTGACCATATATGCCTTAAGGCAGACTGTCCAGTGACAACATCACCATGTCGTTATCATATCAGTGTCTTGCAATACACACAAGAGATTAATGTGGTTTGAAATGCATTTCTAGTGCAGTGTTAGGCTGTTGTACTCGTCTATCTACCTCACCTTACCGCGCTCGTCGTACCCTGGAACCAGATGATTTTATACTAAAAGGCCTTGAGAGCAATATATTATCTGTAGAAAAAGACAAATATATTCAGTCCCGCTTTAATAATTGCATGGTTATCATTCCTAACAAAGATTACTGTTCGCACACTGAAACTTCATTTGGTTTGTTACCAAACTGTTTATCACATTTCCCCGATCATGTAGGCCTGCCTTTACACTTTAGTATTAGAATCTAGTAAGCAATGATAATAATGAGGTTGGTTTTATATATTTTCAGCTAATTCGATGTGCTCCGAGTCACATCGCCAACTAAACTGTGATGGCATTTCTCTAAATCTACTGCGTATTTATGGATGTATCTGTGGTTCATTTATAAATTTGTATTTCAAGTACATGCAGTTCTGCATTACATGCTGCAATAAATTTTACATGTAGTTCAATAAGGCTGTACATATTGACACAACCACTTGCATATAACTCAGCACTAACTATTGATTATTTACACAAATGTAAAGAATAAAAGGGCTGCACAAACTATGGTTTTCACTGCTTTGGGAAAGTCACATTTTAAGGCAATGACAACCGTTATTTATAAACTGACATATTTTTGTCTTAGAAAGGAATGTCTCCTCTCAAACTATACCACATTACTTTCTATATAGTGATATTTATTAGCAAAAGGTAAAGGGTCACGACCCTAGACCACTTTATGGTGAGAGAGTAGGTCACTAATGCTATGTTCATGTTATTATATTACATGCACCAAGTTTCACCAGAGGCTGTATTCCTACACGCAGTGGACAAAATTTGGAGAGAAAAAAAAAAAATTCATCTAGTTTAGCGAGGTTAGAAATACTTCTGTTAAAATTTGTTAATTTTGTACTTCTACAAAAGTCTTAAATTGTTAGGTCTGCAGCTTCTGATGTGAAGCTGTTACTGTAATACGTTTTCACTCTAACAAAAACAGGTAAACTGACATAAACACACATTGGATTTTCTAAACTAAAAAAATAAGATATTGTCATCATTTTTAATTTAAATTAAGTTTTTTGATATTGTATCATGAGACATTTGCGATGGCATCTTGAGATTACGTAGTGGGTAATCAAACAGATGAAAACAATCACTAATTTCGTATTGTATATATTAATATATATAACCATTTGATGTTTTTCTAAATGGAGCTATGTATATAAAAGATTGATTAAAAAAGTCATACCAAATATAAAACAGACTTGATGTGCTAGAACAGAACTCTCTTTTACTTGTCTTACATGCCTAGTAAAATTTCAACATCGACAAGGGGACATATCCAAGAGTGCACTATCTGGCAATTTCACAGAAGTATACATCATGCTTGTTAATAAGCCAAGTGTGCATTAAGAGCTCAAAGCCCTGAACACATGGTTTCTCTATATCCACTGCCTCGCTGTGATGCCAATGAAACCAATATTTTAGAAGCCTATGTATTAATAAATGCTAATAATTGTCTAGTAGTAACAAACAGAACAAACAAAAGCTTTTCAAGCAACAGATGTTTGGCACCAAGTAATCATAATCACATAGACAAAAAATGTTTATGCGTGGGTTATAGCAATATAAGACAAGTGGTGTAAAATTTTGTCAGGCTTTACACCAGACTAAATATAATAATAATAGACCTACTTACAGCATCTAAGGATTAGATAATATTTATTATTTCACAGTTTCCACTTTCTAACTATTGGAGTAGTTATAAAAATTTTCTTCATGCAAGAAAAGACAATGCATAATGAGAAAAATCTGTCCCAATCACATTAACCTTTCAAACACTTGCATATACACAAACACTCAAAAACACATTGCCCTCCCAATCATTTTATAATCCATGGCTCAGTGCATTTATCTAATACAGGTAAGGCAGGTGAATCTTCTATCATTGTATAACATAAAAAATTAAAACATATCCTAAAAGTCAGTACCCCTGGACTATTGGAAGAAAATAGTTTTTTCATAAAGAAATACAGTATTTTTTAAATGACCCAAGACTCATCTAATTTTATTATGAACATTATTATTTTAATTATGTAAAGACTAAATCTAACAATGACATGTAGTGTAAGAAAGAGCTAAGTGTAGAGTGCATACCTGTCAAATCCTTCTTTTTCCAAATATATATAATAATAAATAATTATGGACATTAAACCAGTATTTCTTTGTTAATCACCTTAATTTAATAAAAATTGGTAAGTGTTGTATATTTCAATATTTTTTACTATAAATAGAACTGATGCAGCTGAATATCTGCAGTGTTTTTATAAAGTTTCATTTCCTTGAAGTTTTGTTTTGCACTTAATTCGTTTTATACTTCTTAATTAGTGTCAATTTATTCTGTCATAATCTATAGTTAAATACAAACTCTTCCCAAGAAAATGGCTTCATATCCCTGGCATAATTTAATTAAAGTTCAATAATGTCATACTTAATTTCATTGCAGCTTTTCCAGTTATTGCTACAGAAATATATTTTAAGTAAATACAAGTCATATTTCACACCCCAACTATTGGCTTGACTGCGAAATGATAAAACATACCTTTACAAAGATCACTTCCTCCAAATCCTAAAAAAAAATCCAATAATGTGTTGAATTCTGTCATTTGCATTAAGTTTTCATTTTAAAAGAAAGCTGAACTGTCCACATTTCCAAACAGAATTTTCACTTTCAAAAAATATTTCTAAACAAGACTAAAATGTCATTTGTATACATTGGAATTCCTAGGAGATCACAGTCCTTGTACAATGTCAAGTGTTTTTTCCAATACTTTTTTAAATGTGTTAAAACTCAGAGAAAACTCAGTGTGCAATCTTTACTTTCAATTAAAATAATGTCTTATTCAATTAGATTTCACAGATAAGTCAGAATTTTATGAAATGATTCCAGCCTACATTGATGTAATATGTAGAAAAGTCTTATTTCACATCCTGGACCTTGATACGGCTTAGACATTTGTTCTACTTATCAAATAATGTTTATTTTCAATATTTAACTGCACAAGTTACTTATAAACAGGAATAAACAAAGTACTTTACATATATATTACTTTAACAAAATGAACAAGCAAAATTGCAACAAGTTTTAACTTTTACACCTAAATTTTTCTACTCTGTATTAAGGTGTTATTTTCCAACTTTGTACTAAAAAATATGTACATGCAATTTTCACTTTTAAGTAATATAAAAATAAACTTTAAAATATTTCACTATACAATTTTACTATAAAAAATATCCATAAACACCTGTTACACCTAAATTGGTGTTATCTGTAGCAAGATGGGTGTAAATTCCCCGGCCATTCCCTCACATGTTGGGTACTCAGAGAGGAAATTATTATGAATTGTTTGTATATATATCCACATTCTATACTCCCATTATGTAGATTCCAACTCTACTTCCAGTACGAAGTGTTGGATTCTGTAGTGATTGATCATCTGTATAATTATTTAATATACAACTCCCCTGGGTCCACATGGCATACAATAGGTCCAGTTACCCCTTGGTGTACTACAATTATTAGTAAGCAACACAAACTCTTAGATATCTGATAACAAGTATATAAAAAATGACAAAACGACATACTAGTATGGACTTAGTAACAAATAGTGCAGCTCCTGGCTGGACAGCCCCCAGCAGGAGCATGCTGATCTGGATCTACATTATTTGCCCAAATCTGCTCAGTTTCTGGTAAGCAGGCTAGGCTTCGACTATACTATCGAGGAACCCTCACTTACTGTTAATTGGTATATTGTACAATCGAAAGAGTCCTGGGATTTCATAAAAGTCAATAAATTATCAATATTTATTGGCACAGATATGGAAATTTAGTCTAGTCACATTTATGACCTATAACTATTATACTGTGAGAAATATATTTTGATTCTGGGAAATATGCAGCAATCAGTAAACAAGATTTCAGCAGGTGACCAATTAATAATGTCTTTATAATTATGGATTTATAATTTATTTTTTTTCAATGTCATTACTACTTTTGTCAAATCTTATTGAAAACATCAGCTCTTGGACATTTTTTATTTAAAAAGAATGAGTTTTGTTTTCATTGATTGCATTTTAGAAACCCTTGATTGCATTTGAGAAACGTACCCCTCAGGAAGTGTGAGGCTAGAGCTCTGTAAAACTGGCTTAAGCACCCACGTCAGTCCATACTGCTGACTGACCGTTCCAAGGCGGTAACTGTCAGTTTTGCTTTTTGTTAAATGACACATCACAGATTTGTTCTTACTTTTACATTTGGCTTGCAGATGAATACCTTCGTCCTGCGCCTTTTTAATTTTTGGTATATGGTGCAATACTCATAGGACTTTGTCATATATTCTTATAAGAAAATGCATTAAAATCACCAATATTTCTCACATGATGGGATGTTTGGCTGACAGGTTAGACATTCTGTCATTTATTTACTTAGTCTCTAACTAAATTGATGAGTCCCTGTTGGGTAGAAACAAATCCTATGGTCTTCCAACCAACCTGTGGTAAGACAGTGGTTTTACCCAGGCATTGGTTTGGAGTCTTCCTGTAACAAAACTCTGTTGTTATTAAATAAAACAAACCAAAGTTTACAATTGTAAATAGTAAGAGGTTTAAATGTGACTAGGTCACAGTTGGTCAAATTTTCATATTGCTATTTTTTTTTTTAAAAAGAGCAAAACTTTTCTTGAACCACAATGAATAACAGAAATATTAACCCTGAGAACTAGATTATATGTGGGCATGTGGGTTATCTTAGTTCTGGCTTAGTTCAAAACCATATTGATGCTTTCAAAGTTTTTAGCTATATTTAGCTGAACAGCTTAGTATAGCGGTATCTCCAAACTCTGCCTGCTTTAATACATGATATATATCTACCATATACTATATGCTTATAGGCTCAATAAAGATGCAATTATATTAAGAATCTTGTGTGTCATGTACCTAAGCAGAATTGAGACCAAGTCTGTATAATCATACATGTGAACTCTCCTGCTTTTGGAGGGAGAATCCCTCTTTTAAGGTTCAAAATTGTTTGAGAATGAGGGGTGTTTTACACATTTTCAGAAATCTCCCTATTTGGAAACAGATAACTTCCTTCTTTGTTTTTTATGAAAATAATACATCTCCCTCTTTGCATGTGAACAATTTCCCTCTTTGACCTCAGCAAAAGTTGACATGTATGAAAAATGTAATGCCAGCACATAAATTTTAGTCCGATACATATATGCATAAAAGATTAATTAATGATATGTAAATAGTTCTTTCAACATTTGCTAACTATATGGTGCAAATGAGATTTAAAAAATATTGAACAAAAATTCCTCAATTTACATTCAGAAAAGTTACAAAAGATAAAAACTGCCAGCTTAATAATCATACCACCTTGCAGGATACATGGTCCTAGTTCTTACAAAACTAATCCAGATCAAAAGATACCAACATTGTTCTAATGGTTGGACCAAGCCTAGTAAATATTGTCACAGCTAAAATCTACCTTTAATGGCATTGATGTAAGCCAGAGTCAATTATCCCTATAGGAGGTAATTAGAGCTTAGTGTCTTGCTGAGTGTCATGCTGGAGTATGTGAGACTTATGAGATGAGATGTGATAGGAGAATGAGTGAATGTATTTACCAATTGGTGAGACATATTAATTAATAACTGTGTTAATTGGCAGAATATGACAGGTGGGTGTGGATTAAAAGAGTAGGAAAAATGAAAGATTTGGTGATGAAGTTACCAGAGAAGGTTCAGAGAGGCCAAGAAGAGAGAGAAAGGGTTGAGTTAATTAAGACATGATGGGTTATGTTTTGAGTTGGAAAATCAATAAGTGATGGAGAGAATGAAAGTGAATATTACAATAGAGGCTGCTGTACTGTTTATAATGTCATCTGTTGTGAACATAAGGCCAAGTGAGTTGCTAAACAAAATACAAGACAATCAAAGTAGGAATGTTTGGACTGTCATCACTATGATCCCCAGATCAAAATGACATCTTAATATTGTGGTTAAAATCATAATAAAACTTAAAACATTAATATGTCTGGATTGCACAGTTATAAATGGGAAAGTTGTTCAATTTAGATAGGTACAACTCAGTTATTATCCAAACATTTGTTACAATCATGATGTGAACAAGTTATACAGATCAAGCTAAAATAAACACAAAATGCAATAGCTATGAAAACCAACAGATATACATTAGTTTTGCAATGGAATTGTAAAATAAACAAGAAAATGATAGACAAATTCTAGGCCTGTTTATGTTTAGTGGGTTTATCATCCCACCAACAGTATTTCATATATCTGGAGATAGTGATTACTTGAAGCAGATATAGTGCTGCCATCACTGTGTAATATAGCATTCTGCGAACACCTGACATGATACCACACCCAGTCACATTATCCTGACACTGGGCTAACCAGTTGTGGAACTACCTTAATATTTGCTTGAGCATTAGCAATGGAGCATTTTCTACCATTTTGGTATGTCATGGCCTGGGATCGAACCCAGGGCCTCCAGTACCTGGAGCCACCACTCCACTAATTGCAGTACCAGGTCTGGTGCTTTGGAAATATGTAAATTTCATGCAATACAGACTTTTAGTCTTTTGAAGGTCGTTCTAGAAATGTAAGGGATTTACTTAAAACCGAACTAGAACAGTAATCTGATGGGTAATGAATACCTCTCACCTGCTTTCTGGCCATAAAACCTCTCTCTTATATCAATTTCTGAAAATTGTTAAAAGGGTAAATATGCAATTTTCATCAGGTCGCAACAAAAAAAATAGACGAGTATAGTTGCCATGTTATTAGGACAATTATGAGAATTAATCAAATCTGATGCAAAACTGTAGAAGAAAAAGCCAGGACAAAAATTATGACCATGGATGGACAGATGAATGATTAAAGAGATGGACATATGGATGGACATCCTGATGCCGGCTAATACCCGCCACTCTAAACTTCATTGTTGGAGTATCATTATTGGGGTTACTATAAAGGAGCTGTTCCTGGTAGCAAAAGATAAACATATCAGGAACCTTTTTAACAGCATAATAATCATTAAAAGAAAACAAAATATTGCTAATTTAAACTTTTTAAATTTATTCTGGTGCTTATTTAAACTTTTTAAATTTATTCTGGTACCATCTATAAAGATTTTTTTTTAACAATAAAAATAAAAAAAGGTCTGGAAAAAATATTTGTTATTTTTAACAGTATTAGGTTATGAATTGTACAGCATGCCTACCTAAATAAAGCTAAAATCCTTGTTCATTTTACATCCTCTCTTTGTAAAACACTCAATCATCTGCTATATTCTCTATGAATTTACAAAAGAAAAATGATTATTTGTGACATTTTTAAGTTTACATTACCACCATAAGGTTATGTCTGTCCGTCTGACACTCCTTTGGTATGTTTAACATGCTGATAAATGCAACAACAAACAAACTATCCCATAGAACACTAGAACCTCTCTGTGCTTCATGTTTTCCAGAAATGATTATGTTGTTGTGATAATCTGGAGTCCATTGCCTAGATAATAATTACCCAGGCAAACATGACTGGACCATCAACCTACAATCATAGCCTGCTGCATCTTACATTAATCCATGCTTAACTCAATCATAGCCAGCTGCATCTTAAATTAATCCATGCTAAACTCTTAGTTATTTAAATACAATGTAACGATGGCTTGTTCATAAAGATCCAGCAGCCAGTGGTGTAGATTATGATTAGACGGTTTTCACCAAGAGCTGGCAGATCTGAACGGGCACTATGTTGCGATCAATTTGTGCTTAGCAGGTTAAGAGCTAAAAGTAACACAATGGGCAGCATCATTCACAAGCTATAAGCAAACAATAACATGGCAGGGAAGGATAATAATTGTTTTGGCAAGCCAACAGTCAGTCCTGACCTGTGACTGTATTGCCTTGGTAATTTTCCTATTTGTTATAAGTGTGTTGAGCTTAATATCTCAATGTCTGTCAAAAAGTCTTGTATGTTTAGAAGATGATGTATAAGAATATAAAGATGGGTGCTGACCCAGCATGCTACAACCCTTCCCCACTACCCTAACCCCTAAGTTTCTGGACCATATCTTTTATATACAAGAAAAGCATTGATGCGAAGCATCAAAGGGCAATCATTGAATGCAACAATGAAAATTAATATTTATTAGAAATTTAGATATGACTGATTTAAATTATTAATTAAACATTAAAATCACTGGAATAATTTGATTCTGGTGTATAGGGCTACTTATATGTACAATCCGTAAAAAGGGACAAACATGTCTTCATTAACAAGTATAACCATTAGAGGTACATTAATGATTAGAAATTTAAAACGTAAAAATACATCGTTTGCGTGGAAGTTACAAACAAAGAATAAATAACCAAAAAATAATAAAAAGAATACCATTTACCGAATAAGGACCCGTATGTTGAGAACATGTAAATCGTGAAACTTCCGAAATTCAGAATACCACGCCCATTTTCGCTCGCCTATTCTCTAGCAAGAACGAGAATGGCCGAGGAGATCCGCTCGCAAGTGCATTTTTATAGCATCGCCAATAACTGATCAATGATCCTAATCAATAATAAAAATTATTTATTAATTTTTTTTACTGATCAATATTTTTTGTCTGTTTAATTGTTTCATGTGTTACATTTATTGTAAAAACAAAGAAGAAAAAAGTTAAAGAAGAAAAAAGTTAAAGAAAAAAAAAAGATTGTCTCTGGAGACAGTAAACATAAGAACAAGTCCATAACCACTGCAGTATTCCATGATTGTCATCTGTATGTGAGTAAAACTGATATTTTCATATAACATGCCCCTATAGACGCTATCGATCTATTTTTAGAAAAAGAGAAAATAGTAAATTTTAAACGAATAACCAATAGTTTTCATAAGATTTTTAAACATATTAATAAAAAGAACAACTTTACATATAATAATAATACATACTCGCTATAGTTATATATAAAAAGAACGTCATTTACCAAAATAGGACCTGTACATCAAGAATGTGAAAATCGCGAAACTTTGGAATTCGGAACGCCTTGTCCATTTTCCCTTTTTCATTCTCTAGCTAGAACGAGAATGTCCAAGGACATCTGCTTGCTTGTGCAAAAATTTCCAGCATTCCATATAAAGGCGGCGCGCTCCAGCACATAGCCAACAATTAAGAGCTAGGAGGTGCTGTAGAGAGCATGTGCTTTAAACAAAAAGATGACTATCATGGGAACTAAATACTCTCTTACACTGATGATTAATTACATAAACATTTGACAGTAACGAACCATAACTATGATGGGAAGTAGAATATTTGCTACTTTATTTTCTTGTTCTCTGCTACATCTGTATTTACGAGCTGCATAGCTAACATCGCTTTCTTTTGTTAAATAATTGCAAGCTATGTTTTAATGTTGCCAACTACTCTGTTAAAAAAAGAACATTTGGTTCTATTCTTTGAAGAGTGTCTTACAGAAAACCTGCAACATCATGTTATTTATTAACAAGAAACGTGGCCATGATACTAGGTTTTCAACGGTTTAACAATTGATTTTAGAAGTAGACTGGCCCCAAATCCAATCCCAAGCTAGGTTTTCATGCTAGCTTGCAAGATCCAAAGTTTCTGCAAGACTGGTTTATTCGAACGGAAGTTATTGACCAAAAACTGTTTTTCCATTTTTAGTGACAGTGATCTCGACCTTGACCCGACTGACCTCTAATCCAATTCAAAGCTAAGCTTGCACATAAACTAGCTAGAAACAAAAAGGCAGCAAAATACCTCCATTTATCCCAAAGTATTAAGCAGAAACTGTTTTTCTATTTTTTAATACTCTGACCTTGACCTGACTGGCCCTAAATCCAATCCTAAGCTTTATCTTTATTCAAGCTTGCAGTATCCAAAGTTTCAGCAATAATAGTTTATCCAAACTGAAGTTATTGATCAGACACGTTTTTTCTTTTTTTAGAAACAGTGACCTTGACCTTGACCCAATTCGCCCCTATTCCAATCCCATGCTAAGTTTGCACATAAACTACCTACAAACAAAATGTCAGAAAAATACCTCCATTTTAACAAAAATTATTAAGCAGAAACTGTTTTTCTTTTTTTAGTAACAGTGACCTTGACCTCTATCTGACTCCCCAAAATCCAATCCCAAGCTAGGCCTACATGTAAAGTTGCAATAGCCTTAGTTTCAGTAAGATTGGTTTATTCGAACTGAAGTTATTGACCGGAAACTGTTTTTCTAATTTTTTTTTTTAAAAAGTGACCTTGACCTTGATCAGACTAGCCCCAAATTCAATCCCAATCTAGGTCTTTATGCAAGCTTGCTATATCCAAAGTTTTAGCAAGATTGGTATATTCAAACCTAAGTTATTGACTGGAAACTGTTTTTCTATTTTTAGTAACAGTGGCCTTGACCTTGACCCAATTGGCCCCAAATCCATTCCCAAGCTAGGTTTTCCAAACTGAAGTAATTGACCAGAAATACGCTGTTTGATCCTTTCAATCCTGCAGCAAGCTTTATTACTATAGGTTGTTTTTTGTTGCTTAATATTTTTGCTTTCTGTATAAATTTGTCTGGGTTTAAAGGGGCAATAATTCCTGTTAACATTAGTCTTGGTTGGAAGGGGCAATAACTTCTGTATACATCAGTCTGGGTTAAAAGGGGCAATAACTTCTGTATACATTTGCCTGGGAAATGATGTTAGCAATTATGAGGAATCAACAGTATATCATTGAGGAATCGACTGTATATTATTTATAGAACAGCAAACATAGAAGTAAGCTTTGATATTTAATGCAGTTGGAAAGTTGATCATATTAAACAATTAAGGCCATATGCCAGTGCCACAAATATAAAAAAGATGTCATGACTCACTTGGAATAATTGAAAGTATATAATCAACTGTTAGTTGTGGAGGCTGGAGATGGCTGATGCACCTACTGCAGCCAGCTGTTCATGATCTATATTATTTGCTTATACCTGATACAGTTGTGCCAAGCAAGCCAAAAGCTTTAAATATTTTTTTATTGACAACAAAACAAACAGTCAAGAGACACAAATGAAACAAATACTCAAATAAATTACTTTTTATTGTACAACAAACTACTTATTTTTTGACCCAGCTATTTATATAGAAATGGTTTCTCCTTTAGTGCCTGTAAGAATATTCAGACAGGAACAGACTGACCCCAGACTTATTGATTTAAACATCCTTAATCAGACCATCAAATCTAGACATCCAAAACAACAAATGAAAGGTAAACAAACTCCACCAGAAACTGTTATTCAGGACATCAAATTTAGGTTGATTCAATTTTCTCTGGAATCAAATCTTGTACCAGGATGGCATTCTAAAGTTACCCAAGGACTTACAATAACTTTGCCATAAATAGAACAGTCATCACTTAGCCCAATAAAAAAAAGACTTAGTGTATAACTGTCAGCTTTCACTGAGGGAACTGAGAAACAAGACAACACTATTTGCAGCAGTCTCTGTAAGTATGAAACATTCAAACACACAAAGGTGTCAGCAAATTACTTACAATACAATATGGGTGCTATACAAATCTAGTAGCTGTAGGGTTGAAACAAAGAATTATGAGTAATTCAGATGATTTATATCTAAAATGTCCTTCTTGTTTATGTTTGTAAAAACAACAGTATAAATCAATATTTTTTAAATTTCCCTTTAATGCATGCAATTTATTTTATTGCATAAGTACAATTATATACCAATCTCATTAAAGTCACATCCTAACTTTCACTTCATTACTTTCCGCTGGTTAGGATCTGATGACATCACATTAGGTGTCACCTCAATTTGACCTTTGATTAGCCAATGAAATCGTCGGCTGCAAAATGTTGGGGTATAACTTCATGAATATTTGCCAGATTACGGCTATTTATGGAAATTCATATTGAGCGACAATGTCCAAGGTATTCCGATTAAAGGTGTGTTACATTTCAAGATGGCAGCCCCCATTGACATTTGCGATCCAGTAAAACAAATGCCAAAGAAATTACATTCGTTAGTTGATCGTTGCTGTTTTTGCGGGATGTCATTTCTCCTGGTTCTGATAACGGGTAGAGGGAGCAAACACACTCAAAAACAGTTCAAACAAAAACTTAGAATCAATGAAGAACGCCTTCAGAATATGAAAAAGGTAGTGAAGTGTTTGTCGCTGTCTGACAACGATACTGCGGTGTAACAAGGTTTCTGATTGGTCAAGTTTGGTCAAGTTTGACGTCATAGGCTCATTAATATTTATAACTTAAAGGTCACTTCGAGGCGATCTTTATCAGAATGTTATCAGAACCAGCGGAAAGTAATGAAGCGAAAGTAAGGATGTGATTTTAATGAGATTGAATTATATACTTGCACCTTTTGTTATACCTCTACTACTACTATTTTCTGTTACATATAATTATTAATTCTTCCATTAAAGAGTTCTTGAGGTTGTTTCTTATCTATCAGTCTCATTACACCATTCAGCATAACTACTACTGTAGTTCATTCCTTGTACATGCATCAAAGATTCAACAACATCCCTAAACAAAGACAACTTCAATTGCTATAGTACATAATACCCCAAGTCTGTTTGTCTAATGAGTATTCCTTCAGTAAAAACCTCTGGCAGAAAATAACCCATTCAAGAATAATACTTCCTCTGTTGGTCTGGTGAATTTCCATTCATCTTACTTTAGTTTACTGACTCTTATATGTACATGTGGGCTGTAGTTGTATTTAAATGAAGACAGCTTTCCAGCTTTTCCTCATGAATGCAAATGAGCTGTTGTCTGTGATGGCATTTTGCATCTACATAAGGCCACTATTATCATCTACATAGCAAAAGCCAGTCCTGGAATCCCAGTAGATAGAACATTGGTGCCAGTTGCATTAGTTTGTGGGTCAATTCAAGGCTGTGACATATTAAAGTCTACACTAAGAATATTGGTATCTGTAGGTGTGTTTGCATTTGTTCAGCCTGGAAGGGCTGTTCACCTTGTTACATAAGGCAGTTCTAGACATTGTTCACCTAGTGATGTTAGGCTGTTCCAGACATTGTTCACCAAGTGACATAAAGCTGTTCCAGACATTGTTCACCTTGTTACAAAAGGCTGTACTAGACATTGTTCACCTTGTTACATAAGGCAGTTCTAGACATTCTTTACCTAGTGATGTTAGGCTGTTCCAGACATTGTTCACCAAGTGACGTAAAGCTGTTCCAGACATTGTTCACCTTGTTACATAAGGTTGTTCCAGACATTGTTCACCTTGTTACATAAGGCTGTTCTAGACATTGTTCACCTAGTGATGTTAGGCTGTTCCAGACATTGTTCTAATTGTTACATAAGGCTGTTCCAGACATTGTTCACCTTGTTACATAAGGTTGTTCTAAACATTCTTCACCTAATGATGTTAGGCTGTTCCAGACATTGTTCACCTTGTTACATAAGGCAGTTCCAGACATTGTTCACCTTGTATCATAAAGCTGTTCTAGACATTGTTCATGTAGTGATGTTAGGCTGTTCCAGACATTGTTCACCAAGTGATGTAAAGCTGTTCCAGACATTGTTCACCTTGTTACATAAGGTTGTTCCAGACATTGTTCACCTTGTTACATAAGGCTGTTCTAGACATTGTTCACCTTGTTACATAAGGCAGTTCTAGACATTCTTCACCTAGTGATGTTAGGCTGTTCCAGACATTGTTCACCAAGTGACGTAAAGCTGTTCCAGACATTGTTCACCTTGTTACATAAGTCTGTTCTAGACATTCTTCACCTAGCCATGTTAGGCTGTTCCAGACATTGTTCAAGGAGTGACATAAAGCTGTTCCAGACATTGTTCACCTTGTTACATAAGGTTGTTCCAGACATTGTTCACCTTGTTACATAAGGCTGTTCTAGACATTCTTCACCTAGTGATGTTAGGCTGTTCCAGACATTGTTCACCAAGTGACGTAAAGCTGTTCCAGACATTGTTCACCTTGTTACATAAGGCTGTTCCAGACATTGTTCACCTTGTTACATAAGGCAGTTCTAGACATTCTTCACCTAGTGATGTTAGGCTGTTCCAGACATTGTTCACCTTGTAACATAAGGCTGTTCCAGACATTGTTCACCTTGTTACATAAGGCTGTTCCAGACATTGTTCACCTTGTTACATAAGGCTGTTCCAGACATTGTTCACCTTGTTACATAAGGCTGTTCTAGACATTGTTCACCTTGTTACATAAGGCTGTTCCAGACATTGTTCACCTAGTGATGTTAGGCTGTTCCAGACATTGTTCACCTTGTTACATAAGGCTGTTCCAGACATTGTTCACCTTGTTACATAAGGCAGTTCTAGACATTCTTCACCTAGTGATGTTAGGCTGTTCCAGACATTGTTCACCTTGTTACATAAGGCTGTTCCAGACATTGTTCACCTTGTTACATAAGGCTGTTCCAGACATTGTTCACCTTGTTACATAAGGCTGTTCCAGACATTGTTCACCTTGTTACATAAGTCTGTTCCAGACATTGTGAACCTTGTTACATAAGGCTGTTCCAGACATTGTTCAAGGAGTGACGTAAAGCTGTTCCAGACATTGTTCACCTTGTTACATAAGGCTGTTCCAGACATTGTTCACCTTGTTACATAAGGCTGTTCCAGACATTGTTCACCTAGTGATGTTAGGCTGTTCCAGACATTGTTCACCAAGTGACGTAAAGCTGTTCCAGACATTGTTCACCTTGTTACATAAGGCTGTTCCAGACATTGTTCACCTTGTTACATAAGTCTGTTCCAGACATTGTGAACCTTGTTACATAAGGCTGTTCTAGACATTGTTCACCTTGTAACATAAGGCTGTTCTAGACATTGTTCACCTTGTTACATAAGGCTGTTCCAGACATTGTTCACCTAGTGATGTAAAGCTTTTTACAGGCATTGTTTGCCTGGTCACATAAGGTTGTTCCAGACATTGTTCACCTAGTGATGTAAAGCTTTTTACAGGCATTGTTTGCCTGGTCACATAAGGTTGTTCCAGACATTGTTCACCTAGTGATGTAAAGCTTTTTACAGGCATTGTTTGCCTGGTCACATAAGGTTGTTCCAGACATTGTTCACCTAGTGATGTAAAGCTTTTTACAGGCATTGTTTGCCTGGTTACATAAGGCTGTTCCAGACATTGTTCACCTAGTGATGTAAAGCTTTTTACAGGCATTGTTTGCCTGGTCACATAAGGTTGTTCCAGACATTGTTCACCTAGTGATGTAAAGCTTTTTACAGGCATTGTTTGCCTGGTCACATAAGGTTGTTCCAGACATTGTTCACCTAGTGATGTAAAGCTTTTTACAGGCATTGTTTGCCTGGTCACATAAGGTTGTTCCAGACATTGTTCACCTAGTGATGTAAAGCTTTTTACAGGCATTGTTTGCCTGGTCACATAAGGCTGTTCCAGACGTTGTTCATGTGTGTGGGGGGGTAGAGCTCTGCGACTTGAACTGTCTGATACCCACCTTTAAAGGAAAATATGACTACCCTTCATCAGGAATCCAAATGAGAATATCATAAGATAATGAGCACTTAAATTTATATCTTGAAATGATTCTATCATAGAACTAATTAAGACCTAGACACATCAGTCAATTTCAAATATTTTAATTCTTATTTTGGTAAAATAATATTGTAAATGTGAAAAAGAGCACAACCAATATCTACAAGTGAGAATTAAAAGTCTAATAGATGTTTTTTTTATAAAACAAAATGCTTTTTGCTAAAATGATTATCAATGATTGCACAAGAAATGTCATTCTAATCTTTCTTAAAATTTTAGCTGACCACATGAGAAATTATCTTTATGACAGTGGAAAAACTTATTTTGTTTTATTTATTAAGTTTGCCACTTGAAACTATGCTGAAATTTCACTTAACAAAGATGGTGGATCACCTTTGTTTTCACCATTGCTATGCAGCTTTGCATTATGGGTAATTTTAAAATACCTGAACAATCAGAAAACTGAAGAACACATAGTTTATTATGCAACACAAAACAAAGGCAATGAATACGATATTGCACCAAAACGAACCTTAAAGACAATGCATTCATGCAGGCATACCTAATGATTAATGACATAATGTAAACATGTCAGTCATTTAACATAAAAAAATTATATCAGTGAAACATGGGGGGAAAACACCATTGAGAACATGACCACTGTCCTTTTATTATGGTGCTTAATAAGCGTTGTCTCTGTGTAAGGTAGCACTAATAAAAGCTGTATTGTTTGTCAATCGGTGCTCATTGTCTGTTAGTAAAGTCCAAAATTTACAATATTATATCCATATGCCTCCTTAGTTTTTAGCAATACAAAAACTGGCTTAAGTCTACATTTGAATGCCATTGATACATGTACGCAGATTCTTTTTATTTCATTTTTATGTGTCTTTTTTTCTTTTTCCCTTAAAAGGATTTACTCTCCTGTAACTTTGTGTGTGTACTCTGAAAAGGTCTATAAAAGGTACTTTTTATGTTTATTTACATTTTTCTTCCATAATCTTCATAATCCATTCTTAATTATATTTGCTAGCTTTTTCCCCCAAAATAAAGGAATTTTTAACAATTTGGCCAAATATAAAAAATAAGAAAATACTGTAATATCATATTATAAAATATGTCAAAAATATAGGACAAGATGACCTGTAGTTGCTCACCTGAGAACACAGGCTTTTCAGTAGGCTCATTAGTGGGTGAAATAATCCGTATTAGAAATCTTTGGTGAAGATAGGGCCATAAGTGCAGCCTCTGGGGTGATCACTTTGTAGGATCTGACCTAGTGAGCTACTTTTTAACTGCACATGACCCAGTTACGAACTCATTAAAGATTTCATGTACTCAACCATTCTGGCCAAGTTTGGTGAAGACTAGACAAAAACTGTAGCCAGTAATGTGTTCACAAGCAAAGTAGTGATGAGGCACAACAAAGGGGTATCAGCAAAGCTCACCTTGAGCATGTTGTGTTCAGGTGAGCTAAAAATATAGGAGAGATTACCCTTGTTAACAATGGACAACTTTCACATGGGGAAATTGTAGTAGCATGTTTTTCAATAGCTCTTTCAATTCATTTGAAAGTATTTATGAGTGACAATTTAGCATATTAACAGTTTATCATTATATGTTCATGAATATTACAGTGTGTGGTGCCTGAAATTTGACAACACTGTTGATCAAAATAATCATTCAATAAAAAATCCATTTTGGTGACAAAAAAATAAATTTGAGTTCGATTTATGATATCTAAGCACTATATGTTGCTTTTGTGTTTATGCCTTCTTATAAATTTACAGCTCAGAATTAAACCTGTACAGAATTGATTAACCAACTTTCATGTATTTGATAGTTCAGTGTTTGGCAAAAGTGTCCCCTGACCTGTCATGGGATATAGCTAACTGTCTCTAATGAAGGGTTAATTGATCAGAGGTCACAATTAAGCACCTAAGTCAGCTGTTAATTGACCCTAATCCGACCTGGGGATTAACCAAGCAATGATGAGTCTTGCCATAACAATGGATCGCTGGGGAAATCTGCAAGAAATCTTTTTTTCTGTATAGCAACGAAATTCCAATAGATCAATGTATTTTATTCTATGGTTATAAGAAAGATAACTGAAATCTATTACATGACAAGTATTGATCAGCAAACTTCCTATTACACAACATTTTACTGGTCTATTACGGATGCTTGATTAACCCAATTATCAAACCACTCCAGGGCATTATCTCTCCAATAAATTCCCTTCTGTCAATTAGTTTTTCTGGCCATTATCAAACTGACTTCAACTACCAGAGAACTTGATTAGGCAATGGTGTCCCTCCAGGTCATGTGTAAAAGTCTTGTTTTCCTCCCATAAAATGTTTTTCTCCTTCAATGTACATTTCCTTTAATATATTGTCATAGGGACACTGTCATATGGTGAGGCATATTGAAACCTTGTATAATCTTGGTTCTTGTTGTATAACTTGGATGATTACATAAATAATGCATCATTCAGTTAAAATTGGTCAACAACGATCATGGATAAGTGTCTGGGTAGAACCACAGGCACATCACTGGTTAGCCATAGGGCATGCCCACATTTTTTTCTGCTTTTAGAAAGATTTTCATAGCAATGTCCTGAAGGAGTTGTCTTGTCATAGTTTAAGACTCTATTCAAAGAAAAGTAGCTTACTTTCTTGCTTTTTAAAGACATTTATGATTATCTGGATTTGTTGACAAATTTTTTTAAGAAAACAAAATTGAAATTTATTGATTGGCCGACACTGAAAAATGGTTAGAAATGGTTTGTATTGTCCTCTTGGCATACACGAAGTTAATTTAAAGATACATATTTTTGTGTTTATGAGTTTCTTCTTATCTGAATGCATGTTTAGGAAATTGGCTAAGTTAAGCAAATCATATTCTCTTGTCAATCAAGAAACTATGATGAAGTGTTTTTCATGACGTTTAAAAAAACTTGGAACAGCTTACAAAACCCAATTAAATCCATTGTGTTACACACACCTGTCAGTCAAAGGAATGCTTTTTAAAATAGCAATCTATGCCAACACAAATAGACTTTATTTATATTTATATTTTTCAACCAAATGACCAAAAATGCTGTAGCTGTTGTTTTAAAAAGAAATCAGCAACTTTAAGAAGCGAAAATTGTTAATTTTTAAGCAAATTGCTGTCATAGTTTATCTTTTGTACTGAAATAAAAAAATAAGTTGTAAGCAAATGGCTGTTGTAAAGGTTTGTAGTTTAGTGGGTCTGGCTATTAAACAATTTACATGTTTTAACAATTATAACAAGCAAATTAAGAACTTCTGTAAGTGTTATTTGCTGGTATTTGTAAAGAACCTGACAAGGTTAAGAAGTCACTATGTGTTTCAATTACCAATTCAAAAGTGTGACAGAACACCTTCCCATGTCAGGACACCGGTCCATGTGAATACACCAACCCATTGTCAAGACACCTTCCCATGTCAGGACACATACATGTCAGGACACCTATACATGTCATGATACGTCCCATGTCAGGACACTTACCCATGCCAGGACACCTATCCGTGTCAGGACATCTACCCATGTCAGGACACCTACCCCTGTCAGGATATCTACCCATGTCAGGACACCTACCCCTGTCAGGATATCTACCCATGTCAGGACACTTACCCATGCCAGGACACCTATCCGTGTCAGGACATCTACCCATGTCAGGACACCTACCCCTGTCAGGACACCTACCCCTGTCAGGATATCTACCCACGTCAGGACACCTACCCCTGTCAGGATATCTACCCATGTCAGGATATCTACCCATGTCAGGACACCTACTCCTGTCAGGATATCTACCCATGTCAGGACACCTACCCCTGTCAGGATATCTACCCATGTCAGGATATCTACCCATGTCAGGACACCTACCCCTGTCAGGATATCTACCCCTGTCAGGATATCTACCCCTGTCAGGATATCTACCCATGTCAGGACACCTACCCATCAGGATATCTACCCATGTCAGGATACCTACCCCTGTCAGGATATCTACCCATGTCAGGATATCTACCCCTGTCAGGATATCTACCCATGTCAGGACACCTACCCCTGTCAGGATATCTACCCATGTCAGGACACCTACCCCTGTCAGGATATCTACCCATGTCAGGACACCTACCCATGTCAGGATATCTACCCATGTCAAGACACCTACCCATGTCAGGATATCTACCCATGTAGAGACACCTACCCATATGAAATCCCCAGTAGCTGGCTTCTCATGTTTATCAGCAACTTTAGTTCCTAGAGAGGATTTTCCAGCCAGGCTTATTGATTTTGTCTCCTGTTAATAACACTCACGAAATGTCGCAGTCACATGAGCACGATAGAAGGGACAAAACTCAATCAAATGGAAATGTCTGCAACCCAATGTAGATCATGATATGATTGTTTATCTTAGAAAGAGAAAATGGATGGAGGGATATTGTTTACTTACATTATCTAGAGCCTACTTACTACAGCAGCAAAAGTTTATGTATTGTTGTTTTGTACAAAACATTAAAGCTTGAAAACTACACATGTTATTAATTATTATTTAATTCACATTTTCATACATAATTATGCTTAATTTTATCCCAAAAATCATAATTGTAATTGTGTGTAAATATTTTTTTATTATTTTAACCATTTGGTGTGAAAAACACCAATACTAAAATATTTCTGACATTTAAAGGAAAACTAACTCTGGTGAAATTCGATACAAAACAAGTTAGAACAAGAAATTCATAGCACACAGGAATGACATCATAAGCATTTAACTGCATAAAAGTAGCACACAAATCATGAAATGGTGGAAGCATACAAGCATACATGCTGGGTCTAAAAGACAATAGAAAACAATACATGTAATTATCTATTATAAGATCTATATTATAAGATGATGAAAACTCCTAGATACTGCTCTGCCACAGTTTATATAGGTAACAAAGGGCCGTAACTCTGTTATAATCAAGTTGGTCATGACCAGAGTTTTAGGGGAGATTAAAACGTTTTTTAAATATTCACCTCAGTCAAAATATATCCAGTGAAAAATATTGTTTTAAAATGTCTGAAACTGGAGGAGACAAAGAATTTTTTTCTGTGTAAGAAGCATTTGCATGTTAGTATGAAGGTCATGAGAACAACACAAGCTTGTCATCTCCATAACCTATCTAATCCTTAACATGCTACCTTAGCTACTCTTTCCTGCAAAATATCACTCTTATAGCTTTATTCTACACCTTTGAAAATATCACTCTTATATTGTTATTCTACACCTGTGAAAATATCACTCTTATATTGTTATTCCACACCTGTGAAAATATCACTTATATTGTCATTCAATAACTGTGAAAATATCCCTCTTTTATTGTCATTCAACACCTGTGAAAATATCACTTATATTGTCATTCAACACCTGTGAAAATAATTATCACTTATACTGCCATTCAACACCTGTGAAAATATCACTTATTTCAACACCTGTGAAAATATCACTTGTACTGTCATTCAACACCTGTGAAAATATCACTTGTACTGTCATTCAACACCTGTGAAAATATCACTTATACTGTCATTCAACACCTGTGAAAATATCACTTATATTGTCATCATTCAACACCTGTGAAAATATCACTTATATTGTCATTCTACACCTGTGAAATTATCACTCTTATTTATGCATGTATTAAAAAACCTAAATCTTTTTCAAAAGATTTCAACAAAATTAGTTTTATTTTTTAAATCATATGCATGTACCATAAATGAAAGGGTTATAAAATTGTGAATAACCAACTATAAATTCTCATGGACATTTGTATTTGCATACAGCTACAAGCGAGGGAAGTGTCTGACCTGGTTTTACACTATTTGCCTTATCAATATGAGATTAGCAGTCCAAGGGTTAAGATTGATGTTGTGAAGAATTTTAAACATTTTAAATTTAAATCAAGGGAGAAAACTACTAAGAAAAAATTCAGAAATTTAAAGAATTATACTTGATCTTTAATTATTATATTAACAATTATTTTATTTATAATTTAACCAGTTTTATATAACATTTCATAGCATAGCAAAACATACAAACCATTAATGTTTCTTCAAATAACTGAATATAGAACAAAAATATTCCACTGCTCAAAATTCAGAAAATCAAAAGCAAACAATGCAGTTCCTGATCCAGTGGCAGGTTGCTGATCTAGATCTGCACTATTTGCCTAAGTGTGATCAAATCATGCTAAGCAGGTAGATTGTTAATCATAAGGGTGTTGACAGAAACATCCATAAACTTTAAAATCCAAATTTAATTAAATTAAATGCTAGTTCTGAAATGTCTATATTGCAAATATTAACATATAAATGTTCCTAGATTAAGGTAACAAAAATGTGTGTCTTCCAGAAAAATGAACTGGAAATGAAGTATCTAAATTATTACTTTACATGCTTCTGATATAACACACATTAATTGGGGCTGTCATAAAAAAATGATAGTATATACATACTGTTGTGTTTTCAGATTCCAGACACAGTATGAGCAACTAATGAGAATCTTTAAATAAAAAAAACAATGAATTAGACAAAATAAAATGAATGTTGAATGGTTTCCAAGGCAACAGAATGATGCCATTCTAGTTTAACAGAATCTGAATGTCAATAACCCTTGTGCATTGGCTCATTAATTATGACAGGGTTCTATTAGACTTGTTCAAGATAAATTATTGTTCAAAAAGCCAAGACATAAACAGACAAAACAGACGAATATAATAGTCAAGTCAGGATCAAAGTGCATCAATATTACTTGCGTCATTTAAAACTGACTAGAAATTCTCAAGGAGACAAGCATACAGTATATCCCTCTCTTAACTAGTAACACACTTATGAAAATGGTAGTTCCTGCATTAATTCAACTTTCAAAGTGCAAATGAAGATGCCACAGTTAAGCCAGAAATATTTTGTACATTTTTGTTGTTTTATTTGTTTTTTAAAGTAATGTCCAGCTATAATTGGTTGAGGGCAATCCCAAGTAATGTCTTAATAACCGCACGACAGCTAAAAGTTCTTCCAATTAAGTAGTTCTTGGTTCTTACCTGGACTTAGAGGTGGTATCTGACAGCTGAGTCCATAATTCTTTTCTTAACTAACCATATAACTAGTCCATAATTCTTTTCTTAACTAACCATATAACTAGTCCATAATTCTTTTCTTAACTAACCATATAACTAGTCCATAATTCTTTTCTTAACTAACCATATAACTAGTCCATAATTCTTTTCTTAACTAACCATATAACTAGTCCATAATTCTTTTCTTAACTAACCATATAACTAGTCCATAATTCTTTTCTTAACTAACCATATAACTAGTCCATAATTCTTTTCTTAACTAACCATATAACTAGTCCATAATTCTTTTCTTAACTAACCATATAACTAGTCCATAATTCTTTTCTTAACTAACCATATAACTAGTCCATAATTCTTTTCTTAACTAACCATATAACTAGTCCATAATTCTTTTCTTAACTAACCATATAACTAGTCCATAATTCTTTTCTTAACTAACCATATAACTAGTCCATAATTCTTTTCTTAACTAACCATATAACTAGTCCATAATTCTTTTCTTAACTAACCATATAACTAGTCCGTACATTCTTTTCTTAACTAACCATATAACTAGTCCATAATTCTTTTCTTAACTAACCATATAACTAGTCCGTACATTCTTTTCTTAACTAACCATATAACTAGTCCATAATTCTTTTCTTAACTAACCATATAACTAGTCCATACTTCTTTTCTTAACTAACCATATAACTAGTCCATAATTCTTTTCTGAACTAACCATATAACTCATAGCTACCTGAAAAGGTCATTGAAAACCCTGTTCACTCATGCCTAGATCTGTGAGAACAGTGAAGCATAAATACCTTATCATCACTGTATTTCCTATCTCAGTCGCACTGCATAGATAGCTATTTTTAAACTAAGATAAACTCAGGATTCCTTATTTTTGAGATCACATTTTATATTGCTATGACATTGGTATCCATTTAGCAGAAATCCCCATCAGGTTTATTTATTGATTTGGAATTAATAAAAATGTTGATTAAATATTTCATGACATTTATGTGTCTGACCATTGAAGCAGTGTTCAAAACTGTCTTCATTAAGACTAAAGCATGAGTTTTTGCATAAATTATGCCCAGATTCCCTAAACAGGGTTGAAGTTCTTTTGAATGGTATTTGATAGAGGCAAACTGTTGGATACCACCTTTCTGACCGGCCGCAATAGCTCAGGTGGTAGAGCGTCAGCTTGCAGATCGGGAGGTCGTGGGTTCGAACCCCGGCTGGGTCTTACCAAAGACTTTAAAGTTGGTAGTAGTGGCTTCCCTCCTAACGCTCGGGGCTAAGGGGACAGCATTACGCCTGACTCGTCGGTGTCAGTATAATGGACCGGCCGGGTTCAGTCCCTGGGCACCTCATAAATGCCCCTGTGCTATAATGATAGAAATGTTGCTGCGCAGTATCGGCAAAAATGCCGGCTAATCCCAATCCCAATCCCAACCACCTTTTTGTGCTTAGCACTTTATCATACTATAAGCTAACTAAATTCTATGTATAAGATGTATCCCGCAAAATGTTGCTGAATTAAGGATCAATACAGGCATAATTAAAATTTGTGAAAAAAAATTAGCACGCAAGTGGTTTAATCCTTACATCCTGCACTTTGTCATTTCCCTGGCTACAGGAACTCCAAGTACAAAGTGACTCCACATTAAAATGAAACAAGCATTTAATAGTATTGCGGGCAATACAGTAGTTCCCTACCAGTCCCTCAAAAAGCTCTTTAATTATCATACGCTCCTATGTATTGCCATTTATAATTAATTTGAGGTTGACGTCTGTATTTGTATAATTATGGCTTAAAAATCAAGTTATAAACAGGGAAATCTACAGTAGTTGGGGTTCACATAATTTTTTTTAATTCACCTGGCCTAAATAACTGTTAACTTATCATGACATTTATTTTTGGCCTTTATTTAAGGTATGAGCACCTTAATGCACTATCATTTAAGGTAAGTGCACCTGAATGCGCTATACAAAACTTCACGATTTTGCTGCAAGGTCATGCTTTGACCTTGACCTTCAAGGTAGCAACCCAAATGTTGTGCGCGACACATCATCTCAACATGGTGATCATTTCTGTGAAATAGTTGTAAAATCCGGCTTCAAATAACAAAGTTATAGGCCGGATACGATTTTGCTGCAAGGTCATGCTGTGACCTTGACCTTCGAGGTAGCGACCCAAATGTTGTGCGCGACACATCATCTCAACATGGTGATCATTTCTGTGAAATAGTTCTAAAATCCGACTTCAAATAACAAAGTTATAGGCTGGATATGATTTTGCTGCAAGGTCATGCTGTGACCTTGACATTCAAGGTATCAACCCAAATGTTGTTTGCGACACGTCATTTCAATATGGGATCATTTCTGTGAAATAGTTGTAAAATCTGACTTCACTTAACGAAGTTATGGGCCAGACACGATTTTGCTTCAAGGTCATGCTGTGACCTTGACCTTCAAGGTAGCCACCCAAATCTTGCTTGCGACACATCATCTCAATATGGTGATCATTTCTGTGAAATAGTTTTAAATTCCGACTTCAATTAACGAAGTTACGGACCGGACACGATTTTGCTTCAAGGTCATGCTGTGACCTTGACCTTCAAGGTAGCTACCCAAATGTTGCGCGTACATACTGTACACATTGCTACCTATTAACATACCAAGTTTCATGCACCTAGCTTTAATAGTTTTTCAGTTATCAAAGGATCCAGATTTTTAGTGGACAGACAGACAGACAGACTGACGGACTGATGGAGGGTAAACCTATAGTCCCCTCCGGTGTAAACACAGGTAGGAGACTAATTACAGTTAATTACACGGACAAATGAAGCCTTTCTTTAAGTTCCTTTTTTTTATTCACAAACCTGCCTATATTTTTCTAATTCAATTCAATTCAACACTTTATTTCATTAAAACACATGGTGTTTTACAGCAAGTCAAAATACATGTAAAAATACAGTGACAAAAGAAAGGACATGGTGTTATCTTAAAAGCATGTTGAAGAAATGGTAATTACAATCTCATTTTGTTAGCAAAATATATGTATCTCGAAAAGTTTCATTTTATATCTTTTAACCTGGATTTCATTTAAGTAATAAACTTTTGTTTAGTAGGCCAGGTGTAGTAGTATCTTTTTAAGTACAGAGAACATAATTGAGAAAATTTAGGACATATAAGCAAAAGTAATATTCTGTTTCTATTTGATTTAGATTACAGTTTCTGCACAGTCCTTCATTTCTATCTTTTATATTATGTCTGCCTTTTTCTATTTCAAGTTGATGTGATGAAACTCTAAACTGCGTAATTGCTACTCTATACTTGTGGTCAGTAATTTCATCTAGATATCTTTCGAAATTAAGTGTTGTTTTAAATAAACTGTATGTGTTTAATAACAATAATAATAACAACGACTTATTATCCTAAGGCCTCTACCACTTGATCATAATTTAAATATGATAATTAAGTTAAAATCTCCCCATTATTGTCTTACATGCATTTGTTTATATAATCACTAATTAGATAATAAATATCAATAATTGCTAACATTTAGATTCCTGCCCCAATTAGCATTGTCTCAGTGGTAGCTATTAGGTCACATTAACAAAGGAAGCAGATGTCTCGAGTTGTGTGTTCCTATGGGGGTTGTGACCCTCGAACAGTTAATTGATTTAAATGATAAAATTACCATACTGTACATGTCATGGCCTAAAGGAATATCCTTATGCAAATTGATATCAAGATCGGATTTTTGCAAAAGTTTTCTTAACAGATATTTCTGGTTTGTTTGATTATGTTCAGATTTTGGTTTCTTGTAACACTTAATCTTAAAAATATACAAGGTATTTGTTAGCACTATCATGGCTATTCCCTACAAAATTTAATTATAAAATGCAGATGAAATTGAAATGATTTCTTTTTACAGTTTTTCATATTATTTATGAAAATTAAAACTAAAGTCAATTTGTTTCTTGGAAAAACAATCTCCTATCTAAACAAATTATGTTTTTGATTTATGTCTTTAGTAGGTAGAAATATTTTAGCAAACAATGTCAGTTAAGTAAAATACAATACATTAATGTGATAAATTATAAGAAAAATTTAATTCCCAAGAATACATTTGCAGTGAAGTTATACAGATAAACAGGTTTCAACCCAATCATTCATTGGTATCTGGGGTCATTCCCCTATTTCAGGAAATACAGGCAAGACTGCTGGAAGTTGCTGCAACAATCTGTGATGATCAAACAATGGAATTATAATTCATTTCCTGCAACATTTAGTTATAACCAATACAAAATAGTCTCATTTGCTGTCAACTTCATGCACAAACAACAAGATATATTGCTAGAAACATTCAACAGCAAATAGTGCAGATCCTGATCAAACAAAAGCAAATATTTCAGATCCTGATCAGACAAAAGCAAATATTTCATATCCTGATCAGACAACAGCAAATAGTGAAGATCCTGATCAGACAGCAGCAAATAGTGAAGATCCTAATCAGACAACAGCAAATAATGCAGATCCTGATCAGACAATAGCGAATAGTGCAGATCCTGATCAGACAACAGCAAATAGTGCAGATCCTGATCAGACAACAGCAAATAGTGCAGATCCTAATCAGACAACAGCAAATAATGCAGATCCTGATCAGACAACAGCGAATAGTGCAGATCCTGATCAGACAACAACGAATAGTGCAGATCCTGATCAGACAACAGCAAATAATGCAGATCCTGATCAGACAATAGCGAATAGTGCAGATCCTGATCAGACAACAACGAATAGTGCAGATCCTGATCAGACAACAGCGAATAGTGCAGATCCTGATCAGACAACAGCGAATTTTGCAGATCCTGATCAGACAATAGCGAATTTTGCAGATCCTGATCAGACAATAGCGAATAGTGCAGATCCTGATCAGACAACAGCGAATAGTGCAGATCCTGATCAGACAACAGCGAATAGTGCAGATCCTGATCAGACAACAGCGAATAGTGCAGATCCTGATCAGACAATAGCGAATAATGCAGATCCTGATCAGACAACAACGAATAGTGCAGATCCTGATCAGACAACAGCGAATAGTGCAGATCCTGATCAGACAACAGCGAATTTTGCAGATCCTGATCAGACAATAGCGAATAGTGCAGATCCTGATCAGACAACAGCGAATAGTGCAGATCCTGATCAGACAACAGTGAATAATGCAGATCCTGATCAGACAAAAGCAAATAGTGCAGATCCTGAACAGACAGCAGCAAATAGTGCAGATCCTGATCAGACAGCAGCAAATAGTGCAGATCCTGATCAGACAACAGCAAATAGTGCAGATCCTGATCAGACAGCAGCAAATAGTGCAGATCCTGATCAGACAACAGCAAATAGTGCAGATCCTGATCAGACAACAGCAAATAGTGCAGATCCTGATCAGACAGCAGCAAATAGTGCAGATCCTGATCAGACAACAGCAAATAATGCAGATCCTGATCAGACAACAGTAAATAGTGCAGATCCTGATCAGACAACAGCAAATAGTGCAGATCCTGATCAGACAACAGCAAATAGTGCAGATCCTGATCAGACAAACTTCCAGAGGTACTTGCTGATCTGGATGTACATTACTTGCTAGCCCAATCAATTTGTGCTCGCAGTCTAAGAGCTAAAAGTAACAACTTTTCCATTAAAAATGACCTAATAGTAATAAAGATCTGTTTGTACCAGTTTCTATAAAACAATGTTGATAAAGGATATTGTAAAAGATAAATATTGTTTTTATTGCTGAATTATTTCTAAATTCCCCCTATTTTAATGATCAAATACAAATACAGCAACTTCAATATCACTGAATTATGCAATTGCATGACACAGGTTTAGGCATTAAATAAGACAGCAGTGGATTATATTTTAATAATAGACAATTTATATTGATCAACATGAATTATATGAACAATTTCAAACCTTTGGAAAACAACACTTCAACTTGTTGTCCTGTATTGTTAGCAAAACATTATTTTGAATTCCTAACTGCAGTAAAATGCCACTTAGCAGCCATGCCACTAAAGCGACAAGGTCTCCATTGTGGCCAAATTTTATAAGTATAAACTATATGGCTTCTTTATTTAATGAGAAACGTGTCCACAATAACTGGCATGCCAGTAATCTGGCATAATGACCAGTTCTATGTAAAGAATGATTCAATTGCATCCATCTTGACTGGAACAACAAGTCACACATAGTGTGATTTGCACTTGCTAACCAGCATAGTAATGCTCTCCAGCATGTTTTCAATTTACAATCTAAGACACCAGCTCCCCAATTGGAACACCTCAGATAATTCACGAATCATCTCTCAGTTGTATGTAGGTAGTTGGATCACCTCGGCCATTTCCATAAATGGGACTACTTTAGTAACAGACGTCAAGACAAAGATGGCAGCTCGGATGACAGATCACTACATACGATGTCTGTAAAATTTTACATGGGGGCATCAAATTTAAATTATTCAATTTTAATTTACCCAGTGCAGCAGACACACAGAGTTCAAACGGTGCCATCGCTTATGTTTTGTTTAGGTTATAGTCTTCTTCCGACTTCCGGTGAACAAAACAATTGTGATTTCTGTAAGTATCATTGCACCAGATACATCCGAGGGATGATTGTCCTGAGGACAGAATTACCCGAGGAGTTCTGACTGACAAGCTCCCATGAGGTCATGATTATATTTATTTAAGCGCTTATTGACCAGTATAGAGAAACATTAAAGCAATTTATGATTCAGATCAATCTAAAAAATGTGTGGAAAACAATGAGCTTATTAGTGAGATTGGACAGTTTTACTTGTGATTAATCTTCATTAAAATGGCATATATTTCATTGCATATATACAACATTTAACAGTTTAACCATTACATTAATGATTATCAAAAGTATTGTCCATTGCATCAATGATTTATGGGAGATTTAATATTTTCATAACGTACATAACATAGCATTAATAGTTTTTTTAAAACATATTGAAATGAAGCATGTTTGTTTTTTGTTTTATGCAGCCTTTTCAACCATCAGAGACGTATGAGGCAGACTCTTTGATACATAAATAATGTTGGTTTCATGTGCTCTCCCAAACTCCCTATTAAGACCAACTCACTATTAAGACCACTTTCAGTCAGAATGGAAGGTGGTCTGAATAGAGGGATTTTACATGTATTTGAAATAATTATATACTTAAGTAATAAGATTAACTATTCAAGACTATGCAGCCAACAGATCAGACAGCTTCCAGCATCAGAAACATTTTGAAGTTGAATCTCAATCACACCTATGCACACACTTCATTTACTGCCTTATATAGAACAAACAAACAGCAAGAGTCTCAACTGTAAAGTGTCTTTAGAAAGTATCTCTAGACAGTGTCTCTAGAAAGTATCTCTAGACAGTGTCTCTAAATGGTATCTCTTGACAGTGTCTCTAAATGGTATCTCTAGACAGTGTCTCTAGAAAGTATCTCTTGACAGTGTCTCTAAATGGTATCTCTAGACAGTGTCTCTAGAAAGTATCTCTAGACAGTGTCTCTGAATGGTATCTCTCGACTGTGTCTCTAAATGATATCTCTAGACAGTGCCTCTAAATGTTATCTCTCGACTGTGTTTCTAAATGGTATCTCTAGACAGTGTCTCTAAATGGTATCTCTAGACAGTGTCTCTAGAAAGTATCTCTCGACTGTGTCTCTAAATGATATCTCTAGACAGTGTCTCTAGAAAGTATCTCTAGAAAGTGTCTCTAAATGTTATCTCTAGACAGTGTCTCTAGAAAGTATCTCTCGACTGTGTCTCTAAATGATATCTCTAGACAGTGTCTCTAGAAAGTATCTCTAGACAGTGTCTCTAAATGGTATCTCTTGACTGTGTCTCTAAATGATATCTCTAGACAGTGTCTCTAGAAAGTATCTCTAGACAGTATCTCTAAATGTTATCTCTCGACTGTGTCTCTAAATGGTATCTCTAGACAGTGTCTCTAAATGGTATCTCTCGACTGTGTCTCTAAAGGGTATCTCTAGACAGTGTCTCTAAATGGTATCTCTCGACTGTGTCTCTAAATGATATCTCTAGACAGTGTCTCTAGAAAGTATCTCTAGACTGTGTCTCTAAATGTTATCTCTCGACTGTATCTCTAAATGGTATCTCTAGACAGTGTCTCTAAATGGTTTCTCACGACTGTGTCTCTAAATGATATCTCTAGACAGTGTCTCTAGAAAGTATCTCTAAACAGTGTCTCTAAATGTTATCTCTCGACTGTGTCTCTAAATGGTATCTCTAGACAGTGTCTCTAGAAAGTATCTCTAGACAGTGTCTCTAAATGGTATCTCTTGACAGTGTCTCTAGAAAGTATCTCTAAACAGTGTCTCTAAATGTTATCTCTCGACTGTGTCTCTAAATGGTATCTCTAGACAGTGTCTCTAGAAAGTATCTCTAGACAGTGTCTCTAAATGGTATCTCTTGACAGTGTCTCTAGAAAGTATCTCTAAACAGTGTCTCTAAATGTTATCTCTCGACTGTGTCTCTAAATGGTATCTCTAGACAGTGTCTCTAGAAAGTATCTCTAGACAGTGTCTCTGAATGGTATCTCTCAACAGTGTCTCTAAATGGTATCTCTAGACAGTGTCTCTAGAAAGTAGATCTAGACAGTGTCTCTGAATGGTATCTCTTGACTGTGTCTCTAAATGGTATCTCTAGACAGTGTCTCTAAATGGTATCTCTTGACAGTGTCTCTAAATGGTATCTCTTGACTGTGTCTCTAAATGGTATCTCTAGACAGTGTCTCTGAATGGTATCTCTAGACAGTGTCTCTAGAAAGTATCTCTAGACAGTGTCTCTGAATGGTATCTCTAAATAAGTTGATGTTGTCCCTTGTATGCTATGTGTTAACAAGTTGATGTTGACTCTTGTATGCTATGTGTTAACAAGTTGATGTTGACTCTTGTATGCTATATGTTAACAAGTTGATGTTGACTCTTGTATGCTATGTGTTAACAAGTTGATGTTGACCCTTGTATGCTTTGTGTTAACAAGTTGATGTTGACTCTTGTATGCTATGAGTTAACAAGTTGATGTTGACTCTTGTATGCTATGTGTTAACAAGTTGATGTTGACCCTTGTATGCTATGTGTTAACAAGTTGATGTTGACCCTTGTATGCTATATGTTGACAAGTGGACTTTGATCCTTGTATGCTATAAGTTAGCAAGTTGATGTTGACCCTTGTATAATATATGTGTTAACAAGTTGACTTGGCATTTCCTTATGCTATATGTGTTAACAAATGGACGTAGACTCTCATTGTGCTGTATGTGTTAGCAAGTGGACGTAGACTCTCATTATGCTATATGTGTTAGCAAGTGGACGTAGACTCACATTATGCTATATGTGTTAGCAAGTGGACGTAGACTCACATTATGCTGTATGTGTTATCAATCCAAATTGAAGTCTTTGTTATTGACTTATTATTTTATACATTGAATAACTGGACGTGTCAATGAACACCGAGTAGCGAAGAAGTTAAGATTGACCAGACAGACCTAGGAGCTAGCTGATCTGGATGCACACTGTCTATAAAGCCCGGATTGTTTTATGCTCGACAGGCTAAGAGTGGGAGTGGTTGAAATAAGCTTTTGTAGCTGAGTGAATGTTGCAAAATCCTTTGTTTATTTTGAAATTCCCTTGGGAAATCACCACTGGCAGAGTTTAATGGACAGAAGTCTACAAGTTACAACAACTGAAACTTAATTTATTTTACACACCCCACAAATTAATTGATGGAACATTTTCCCTACATTTTCTGCAATCTTATGCAAAAGGAGTTTATTTATTTTGTTTTTTCAATGGGTAACATATTTAATATATACAGAATTTAAAGTGACCTGTACAAATTTACTGGGACAATGCAATATCAAAGAATACAATTGTTTACTAAAAATATTCTTTATGTTCTGAAACAAAAATAGTCTTGTTACCATTGTCTGTTTATTGGGTTTATCGTCCCACCAACAGTATTTCAGTTATCTGGAGACGGTGTCCACTTGAAGCAAATATGGTGCTGCCTTCACTATGTATAGGATGCCGTGAAACACCCAGCATGATACCACACCCAGTCACATTATCCTGACACCGGGCCAACCAGTTGTGGAACTACCCTTTTATTTGCTTGAGCGTAAGCAAGGGAGCTATGCAACTACAATTTTTAACGTCTTTGGTATGTTGCAGCTCGCGATCGAACCCGAGGCCTCCTGTACCTTGAGCCGACGCTCTACCGATTGCGCTACCAGGTCCGGTCTGTTACCATTGAGTTGTATTCAGGGTTTATTTCAATAAAGTCTACTATTTCTTAAAATGTAAGCTTATGAAACATGGATTCATTGGAAATAAGAAATATGAAACAAGGTCTACTAAAGAAGAAGACGACAAAGCCTTGTCAGAATCAAATACAGACTTATTTCATACAAAGAAAGGATAAGAAATGGAAAAGATCAATCTTAAAAAAAGACAATCAGGTCATATAAAAGATATCTTAAAAATGAATGCACAAGACAACACAGTATATTCCAGTCCATGCATTCTTGGTAGAATAATATACAATAATGTACAAACACAGCTATTCATGTATAGCATTCAATCAAATCAAGTAATGCATATTTCTCAACTCAAAATAGGGCTTCACATCTACAATATGGGAGTGGGAGGGGGGGGGGATATGAATCAAGATCCATTCAACTATGTATATACAAAGTAAGGGACCCTAACTTTGACCAGAGCAGTCAACAAATTTACTGGAAAAGCTCAGTATTTTTTAAGCTTACATGTACATAATTTTACAACCCTACTCTTTTATCTAGTTGGGGGTGGGGATGCATCCCCCATCTGGATCCATCTCTGCAGGGTTTGCTATCTATATAGAGTTCTCATTAATTCAAAAGATATTGATGCTTTATCAATATATTTCTGCCATCTGAATAGCAATATAACTTTAAAATTAAGATTATTTTGGGCTGGATAACTAGTTATTAGAAACTGATCACAACAAGTGTGACCTCTATGAAAGGAAACCAATTAAGCCCTAGAACACCAAAGTCTTCCTGATCAATAGTGCCTTCAAAGGCCTTCCCATAAATAAAGGCACTGACAATCCATGCCAATATGATGAGGTCTTAAAAATGTCAATATGCTTTGAAGATTTCCTGGCTGCACATTTTAAAAGGTCAAACATGCTTTAAACCAGGTGAGTTACAAGTTTTTTGTTTTTTAATAAAATCTTATCTGCCCACAGCTTCATTTATACTAGTCTGTAACAACCTGTACTGATGCCGCCAATAGCAAAAATCCTGATATGCCAGCTCCTAGAGGAAGCATAATCAAAAATGACATTTTTTGTGTTTTTTTTGTTTGTTTTTTTCTGTATACAACATAGCCATATTTGCATTAAGTAGCCACCCAAAGGACAGCCCAAAATTAGCTTCATGAGACAAGCTTGGTGCTTAAGACAATCTACGACATCACTAAATGTTCATCTTTTCCTATGTGAACATTAACAAATAAGTATTACTTATTTAATACTTCAAAGTACTGTTTTGGTAGGTATCAGAATTGCTCCATTATTAGTTCATGTAGTCTGCTCACATCGGTACAAGGCATGCCATTTTATATAATTTATACTGAATTTATGCTGACTGTACTAAAGTCTTTTGTCAAATTATTGTTCAGCAAATCACCAAAAAGTGTACCTATTTTCGGACATGTCATATTGGTATTTAAAATGGTGCCAGTTTTAACTCTTCTCCAGCAGTATATGGCCAGTAATGCATTTTAAGACCATTTATGTTCACATAGACAAGAAAAATTGTGTGCTTCAAGCAATTGACATCATCTGATGTCCAAATTAAATAGGAGGACCTGAGCCGACGTCTAACATGATGGTGACTAATCATTAGAAGGGATCACTGGCACATGTTTGACAGTAATTTACAGAATTATTTAGCAAACCAGCATTTCTTGAATTCCAAAGTGCATCAGACTTTAAACAGTATGTACAGTTCAAGTTGATGATTAATATTGACATGTTACTAAGTGTTCAATTAGTCTTCTTCAATTATATTAAATATCAATTAGTCCTCTTCATTAACAACAAATATCAGCCTAATGAACTTAACGGCAATATGAGGTCAAAAAAAGTAAATATATTGTTAAGTCTACAACCTTTTCAAAGTGTTCATTAACGCCTACGTGACGTTGAGTTTCTGTCAGGATACAAAGTTTCTGTACATGTCCCAGCTAACTGTCTGTAGATAAGAGCTCTACAATATTATTATATGTCAGCTACAATCTGTCCATAGCTGTTGGTCTGTCATCGGAGAGAGCTGTCTGACAGTCTCAAGCAGTTATCGGACAGCCTGCGGTTCTAGGAGACTTGTCTCCAAGATATATATATTGAGATATACATTGCTTGATTACTGTACACAATGCACAGTTTTTCACGGCACACACAATGCAATGTAGATGATGATTCTGCAAAATCATTTTTTTAATTTGGAATCTTAGTCTTCATTACATTTGTATAAATCACAAATAATCTTACATGTCTCTACATTTGTATTTATCACAAATAATTTAGATCCTACAGCATTTGTATAAATCAAAAAATAATCTTAGAGGTCTCTACATTTGTATTAATCACAAATAATCTTAGATGTCTCTACATTTGTATAACTCACAAATAATCTAGATGTCTCTTCATTTGTATAAATCACAAACAATCTTAGATGTCTCTACATTTGTATAAATCACAAACAATCTTAGATGTCTCTACATTTGTATAAATCACAAACAATCTTAGATGTCTCTACATTTATATGAATCACAAATAATCTTAGATGTCTCTACATTTGTATAAATCACAAATAATCTTTGATGTCTCTACATTTGTATTTATCACAAATAATCAAGATCCTACAAGATTTGTATAAATCACAAATAATCTTGTCTACATTTGTATCAATCACAAACAATCTTAGATGTCTCTACATTTGTATAAATCACAAATAATCTTTGATGTCTCTAATATTTGTATAAATGACAAATAATCTTAGATGTCTCTACATTTGTAAAAATCACAAATAATCTTAGATGTCTCTACATTTGTATAAATCGCAAACAATCTTAGATGTCTCTACTTTATATGAATCACAAATAATCTTAGATGTCTCTACATTTGTATAAATCACAAATAATCCTAGATGTCTCTACATTTGTATTAATCACAAATAATCTAGATGTCTCTACATTTGTATAAATCACAAACAATCTTAGATGTCACTACATTTGTATAAATCAAATAATCTTAGATGTCTCTACATTTGTATAAATCACAAATAATCTTAGATGTCTCTATATTTGTATTAATCACAAACAATCTAGATGCTACAACATTTGTATAAATCACAAATAATCTTAGATCTCATTACATTTATACTTGGAGAATTGTCATTAGCATACTGCATCTGTACAATCAAAAACATTTTAAAGGAAAAATGGCAAAGCAGATGATACTTTTACTTAGATTTGAATGCTATATTTATATGCATTGGGGAAGCGTAAAGTTACAGATATATCAGTCTATCAGCATATCACATTTACATCCCCAAATGATACATGCCATTGGCTTCCTAACTGATTACCGTAAATAAACAGAAAATACAAATATTATTTTCTATTCAATATATACTTCTTATGGGTTTGTTTTTTGTTTTTTTTTGTTGCTTTTTTAACAACATGGAATACAAAGATTTCACATCTATAGCTCATTTTCATCAATTGTCATCCTTTTCTTTTTAAGAAAGCAGTTAAAATGTTAATAGCTATAAAATAGTGTGAAACATTTATCGCAATATGGCTTCTTACATACATTGCAATACAAAACTACTTGACATACCAAACCCAAATATGCTTATACATTCCAAGTAACACATACATCTTTACCACATGAAACTGCAATGCCCAGCATGAATTTCTAATTACTGCCATTGTTTTGACTACCGATTTAAGTTAAAAGCATTAAGCAGTAATAGTTTAACAGATGCAATTCTGAAACTTTTTAAAGTCTGCAAAATATCTGAAAAAAATCTAGCAATAATGCATTTAGACTTTATTTTATTATTGAGTAAAAATGGCCTCAACTTACTTAAAATTATGGTCTAACAAGCACTCCTCTTGCCCATCTGTATATAACTTATAGGACAAGTTTTAAAAACATGCAGTTTTCATTTATCCACAAACATCCACAAACATCTTTCGAAAAAACAATCACACCATCAACAGATATGTTCTATTGCAATCTAAGCCCCATTAATCTTCACCCAGTCCAATACTAGAAAACGTCACTTAATTGACTCATATTATCTTTCTGGGACTCCCAGAATTCAATTTATAGGAGTTCTAAGGAGAAAGAATACCTCAAGATTCAAGATTGATCCGTGAATAACTGCGAGTCTAAAGTCAATCACTGGACTGAGGAGCAGATAAAACTGTTTTGTCCTTACAAAATAATTGGATAGTTGCTTGACACTTATCCCCTCTGTAAGTGAAAGGAGGTCAACAAAATGATAAAACATAAGAGATGGAATAGGGAAGAATCATGATAATATAATGACTACCAAGTGATAGCAAGCACTCAAATATAAGGGACCTGATCAAATAAGACCAAGTGCTCTAAGGTAAAAATCTAAGGGCTGAAAATGCTGTTTGGGTGGTGTTATTTCAACCCTGTTAGTGACTAATATATTCAACTACTATGCAAGAAGGAAATTACATCTATATGTTACTGTATAATACCATATTCTTGTATTTATAATGTTTATTCATCATCACTGCGGGATGGGCAGAACCGTAATAAAAGTAAGAGGCTAAGCTGTCAGAATTGCATGATGTAAGATTTTAAGGTGACTAAGTCACTGTAATACACAGAACCATGACCTCCACTGAATAATTATTTGCTATAGTTCCAATCAGTAAACTGTTGATGGATGTATGTACATAACATGTATTTTTCTATGTAACATTTATTCTTCTCTCATCTGCAGTTCTGACATAGAATAGCTTATTGAATTAAGAATGGCATAAGTAAATAAAAACCAAGGCAATGTCCCAATCCCAAAAGTCACCCCCACCCCCACCCCCCCCCCAAATATTTTGAAGGGCAGAATATTTACATAAGACCAAGCGATCAGAGTTAATATCTGTGTCTATTATTTATTGTGGCTGAATGAAGTTTTGCTTTTTAAACACAATTTTCAAAAAATGCACATATGGCCAACTGTGATAATGTGTATATGGCTCCATTTCCAGTCAGAATTCAATGTGAAGATTGAATGAACGCTTAACTTTGTTAATGCAATGTTGCCTTGGTTATTGTTGGTTTAGCCAGCAATAAATGTGGTTGTTTACATAATCAATCTGTCACAATAGATCCTTATCAAATAAAAGCGAAATAACAAACTAATTGGAAAGTAAGTCTGTAATAGCTTTTATCATATTTATGGAACCATGCTTGCGTGCCACGTGCGTTCAGAGATGGAATGTTATCACTGGTAACTCAGAGAGCTGGCAATACCAATAGATGATCCCTCTAAGCCCTTACCATGTTGGACACAAACCTATCAGGCTATGGTGAACTGTGAAGCTTCCTTGGCTGATCTGAATGTACACGTTTTGCTGCTTAGTATCGATCCATAAAATAACAAGAAAAGCATTGATGCGAAGCATCAAAGGGCAACGCAACAATGAAAATTAGAAATTTATAAATGACTGATTGAAATTATTTAGTAAAAATTAAAATCATTAAAATCAATAATTTAATTCTGGTATATAAGGCTACCTATATGTACAATCCTAAAAAAGGGACAAACATGTCTTCATGAACAAGTATAACCGTCAGATGTAAATTAAAGTTTGCATGGAAGTTACAAACAAAGAATAAATACAAATGATTATAAATATAAAAAGAACACCATTTACTGAATTAGTATCCGAACGCTGAGAACATTTTCATAGCGTCGCCAATAACTGATCAATGATCCTTATCAATAATAAAAATAATTAACATTTGTTGGTGATCAGTATTTTTTGTCCATTTCAAAGTTTCATTAAATGAATAATCAATAGTTTTCGTAAAATTTATCAACATATTAATACAAAGAACAACTTTACATATAATAATAAAACTGCATACTCGCTAAAGTTATAATATAAAAAGAACATCATTTACAGAAATAGGACCCGTACGTTGGGAATGTGTAAATCGCAAAACTTCCGGAATTCGGAACGCCTTGTCCATTTTCCCTCGATCATGCTCTAGCTAGAACAAGAATGTCCGAGGACATCGGCTCGCATGTGCAACATTTTTCAGCATTCCATATATAGGCGGCACGCTCCAGCATGTCGCCAATAAAATAATGTACTGGCTGTTATGTTTACTGGTTGGTCCTATGATTCTTCTAATGTGAAAATGTTACCACTGTTAGATCATGATGTATTTTTTTATCATTGCACTTGGTCAGATGACCATAACATTCCCTTAAAGCAACAAGAAAACCAAGGACGATGCAAATGATTAAAACAAATTTAAAAGGAATTGTGACATACATTTTTTAAACTTAATTAAAGGTGATATCCAGCAGTTTTTATATTCAAATAATTAAAATAAAACAAAATAAAAAAATAAAGACTCCATGTATTGAATTATGACCCATATTTTATCAGTTTTGTGAAAGTCTGCAAAACAGACTTTCCCCATGTGCAAATTTCAGTGAGAATTCTATATAAAGTCGTCATTACCCAGTGTGTCACCAATAACATGCTTATCTATGTCAGCCAATAACATGCTTATCTATGTCAGTCAATAACATGCTTATCTATGTCAACCGATAACAAGCTTATCTATGTCAGCCAATTATATGCTTGTCTATGTCAGCCAATTACATGTTTATCTATGTCAGCCAATTACATGCTTATCTATGTCAGCCAATAACATGCTTATCTATGTCAACCAATAACATGCTTATCTATGTCAGCCAATAACATGCTTATCTATGTCAGCCAATAACATGCTTATCTATGTCAGCCAATAACATGCTTATCTATGTCAGCCAATAACAAATTGCTTATCTTTGTCATGATTTTACAAATACTGATCAGAGTGTTTTACACCTCTACCAACTGTGATAACAGACACTATGTAACAATGAATATGCCAGGTAATTAATTGTTCAAGTGACATAAACAATTGAACAATCTATTAAACACATAGAACTGTAACTGCCCCGAAATGGTCTTTTGGCAAAAGGATTGACTGGGGTACTTAAGCCTGGTTAACTGGGTGCTTGAACCTAAAAGATTGTAGCGTCCAGACTCTAGTTACCACACACTGTCTTAATGGGATAAGTACTTGTGATAAGTAATTAAAATAATAAATTTATAGGCTGGTCACAACAGTAGGATGGACAGATGGATGGATGAATGGATGGATTGGTTGGGCAAACAGATCAACATTAGGCCACTATAATGACCCCTAGAAGTTTACTGGAAAAGTGCAACAAGGCTACCCATTGCTGTCTGGTGTTGTTACTGTTTGATGACCACAACACTTTTCTTAGTCCATGTAAGCATGAAATGATTACACTTAGGCAAAAAGTTTAGATCCAAATCAGCCAGGTTCTGCTGGCAACCGACAGACCAAGATCTCAACCCAATCTCTAGCGATATGTCTGGCTTAATTTGCATGTGATTTTGTACCATGGTAAGGTTTTACACCTCTACATGCCTAGAAATTCGTCAATATTCAGCATTTAGAGATGCTTTATGTCAGACATTGCAGCTTTGATGTTTATTTGGTTTAACCATTGTATATATCTTATACTTCCATTATGTATGTTTTATGGAACCCAGACATTGTTCTGTTTCTGTAGAAGTGTTAACATAGAAACTGTAGAACTTTGAGTTTAAATGGTTAACTAAGCCAGGCATCAATTATACCATTTCATACATGAAGAAAACAGAGTGGCAATGGATCTAAGTTTGTATCCCGGCCATGACAAAATTGTTACAAAAAGTGGTAGTGGTATAGACAGGTCCATTGCTAAAGTTGCTTTTGCAAATATGAGCATTGTTCCATGACTTGTCATCCAAGTGTCAGGATGTGACTGGCTGTGGTATCATGCCAGGCGTTCACAGTATGTTATACACAGTTAGGGCAGTACTGTATGTGCTTCAAGTAGACATGGTCTCCAGTAGGGCTCTCGCCGTGTACCAGTATATGATATCAAGTGAAGTCAATACAGTACTGCAATACACAATGGCCGTACTGGTTTTTGACAATATTTTGTATAATTGGGTCGCTGCCACCATTTTCTGCATCCAAAGTCAAAGCTACTCGTATTGATGAAATGTGATCACCAGTAACCAACTGAAAATGCAGTCTTAAGTTGAATCCATGTTAATTTTGCAATTTAAAAAAAAACAATGATTACTGGCTGGAAACATGGATTTTACTGGACATATTATTTATTGTAAAGGCCAAATGGTATTGAGATAATATATTGCAGAATACTCAGACGTTGTTATTGCAAGCTGTTAACAACATGTCCGAGCCGGTTGATTCTTTCGAATAAACTCCGAATTAAAGTAATATATTTGACCATTTCAGGCTGAAGGACGACAGATCAACAAAGAAGACTGTTAAAGGAGACATATTGTGTGGACATTTTATGCACCTGTAAGATAAGATGGAGGCCCAGCTAACTGTATATCATCACCGAAAGTCATTTGGAGCATCACACTACACTGCTTTGAATTTTTAAAGTAAATTTGCTGTTTGACTGTTTGTACTTTATGACCTTCTAGTTGTATTACTTACTTCCTTATTTCCGTGTTTACCTGTTGTGAAGCTTATAATTTAATCAGGTATTCTTCATTCTGCTCATTATATTGAGTGCAACATATTGTGGTACGTATTGTAATACGCTCTTTCTGTTTTGCAATATATCCTTGTATGTTTCAAACATATTGTGACAGCCCTAGTCATTCAACTTTTAAACCCGGTACAATATTGTCATTCTATTTACGTTGCTTGGGCCAGTATATAATCCATAATTGCAGTAACTGATTTTAAACTTAACATGTCTTCGATAATATTGTTAAAAAATAACTTACAGGAAAAGATGTGCTGATTGCAGCAAAGATGTTTGGTTTAAGTGATTGCTAAACTCCTGGTTGCATGTTTTTCCATACATAAAGAATTGCTACCAGCTCACAAAATGAATCTTGGTAAATGTGGAGACATTTAGAAACAGTTATATCCAATAGATGACTATTTACTGAGCCCTAAATTGTTGTTTTAAGTGTGTATCTGTCAGACATTTGCATAGGGTGAAGAAATACAGCTTACTCACAAAATACCATGAATTCAAATCCAGACATCGGAGAGGGAAATTATATACACAACTTGGTTGCACTGTTGTATTTTTTGACTGTTTATTGTCATCTGCTATACTTAGCTAGTCGGCTTGCATAAACAGTAAATGTTCAAATTCTTCTTTGTTATTGTTATCAATGCTGTTTTCATCTTTACAGGATGCTGCCACTGGCATTAAATGCTGGTAACAAAAAGGAGAAAAAATATCATAGAAGAGGCAAAAATCAGTTTCGACACCATCTTAACACAAATGAAACAGAAAACAAGAGGGCCATGATGGCCCTTAAATGCTCACCTGAAAACACAGACTTTTAGAAGTCTCCATCAAGTGACAAAGAGTTATTTACTAAATAAATTTTTGGTGACTATTGGGCCATAGGTGTGGGTATCTACTGCGATTTCTAGGATTTTACCTCATGACATACTATTTGACTCCAGTTACAACTTGCCCAAGATTTCATGCAGGCAAACACACTGGTCAAGTTGAGTAAAGAGTGTGCCATTAATGTAACCTTATGTGCGTTCACAAGGTTTTTCAAAGATTTCGCCGAGTGACCTACTTTCAGACCCCACATGAACCAGTAATGAACACATCTAAGACTTTATGCAGATTAACATTCTGGCCAAGGCTGGGGAAGTCTGTGCCATAGATGTGGCCTCAAGCATGTCCACGTGTCTTTTTTTTAATTTTACCAAGTTACCTAGTTTTTAACCCTACATGACCCATTTACATACTCATCCAAGATTTCATGCAGGCAAACATTTTGCCTAAGTTTGCTGAACAATCACAATGTGGACAAACAGTTTTGATTTGTGAGTAAATTGTGAGTATGACACCCACAAAGGGTTAACATTTTATAATTGTGAGTATGACACTCACAAAGGAGTAACATTTTTATAATTGTGAGTATGACAGCAACAAAGGAGTAACATTTTATAATTGTAAGTATGACACCCACTAAGGGGTAACATTTTATAATTGTGAGTATGACACCCACAAAGGAGTAACATTTTTATAATTGTGAGTATGACAGCAACAAAGGAGTAACATTTTATAATTATAAGTATGACACTCACAAAGGAGTAACATTTTATAAGTATGAGTATGACACCCACAAAGGGGTAACATTTTATAATTGTGAGTATGACACTCAAAAAGGAGTAACATTTTTATAAGAATGAGTATGACACTCAAAAAGGAGTAACATTTTAAGGCTGGGTTTTTTATCCAAAGAAGGGATGCAGGTATAAATCCAATACTGATAATTAAAGGAAGCTTGAACCAGCCACAACCCTTTACCAGCCATTAACTAAAAACATTAACAGACACATGTATCAAGATCATCACAGAAGATGCCAGCATAAACAGGTAACAGGATCACCACAAAAGGTGTCAACATTTGTACGGCTGATTTCTAAATGTTCAGTAAAGAATCTAAATATATGTTTCAGCATCCTTTAAAAATATTTTATTAACCTCATAATGGGTCTCGAAGTCTTGAAAAAGAGCTCAACATTTGCATAACTTCTCTAAATAACTTCAATAAATGTTTAAATCTGCATAAAAGGTTCCTTTAAAAGTTTCTTAGAATATCTGATTTTTGTTGAGAAATATCCATTAAAGCAGAACATATTTTCCTATTCAGAATATTTTACATCCTTGAAAATCTCAACAACTCCATATAACTTAGAAATGTCTGTAATACAGAATGCTGTTTTGCATTAAGATGATTCCTCAAAATTCTTGTCCATCATTTTTATCTAGATAGGTAGAGTCCATGTTACTTCAAATGTCAGTTTTATGCAGATAATGTTGTTACAAAAATCACTTCAAAGAAAAGATCAATACAAACCAGGGCTTTTTTTTTTTCCTTCTTTAGTAGGAGCCATTTACAAGCACCTTCCCGGTAGAAATTTTTTTTTTCATCATGCAGTTTTCCCCAAATAGTAACTTAACATCAAAATTATTCATTCCCCTTTGAAAAAAGAAATCATGCCATTTCCCCCAAAATTGTAGAGCATGGGTCCCTTCCCCTGGAAGTGAAAAAAAAAAGAGTCTTTGCCAGCAAATATTGTAATCTTTTATACAAGCAATTATCCATATATGTTTTTATTTTAGAGTTCTTTTAATTGCTTAGTTGAAAAATCCCAACAAAACGTTAACTGCACATTTATACTGAAACATTTCATACAATATAATGTGCTGCTTTTATTATGGCTAAGTGCACATTAACTACAGCCATCCAAATCGTTACGTACCAGTATCTGCCAATTTTTCCAGTAAATTGTATGAAAACAATAACTAAATGAATATTAATGAATACATTTTCAAGGCTCCAGGAATATGGGATACAACTTTAATGTGTTTTGTCTCTAAGACTATCATAATTTTTTTACAAATTAAAATCCTTGTTTGCATAAAATTAAGAGTCGCCAGGAAGCAATTGAAATCAGGTTGATCAACTTTGGTTATTTTCTGGAGCATTTGTTGCCATTTTGTTGTTTTTTCAACGAGGCTGAGTATGGAGCAAATAAAATAACTGAAGTGGGAATATGTTCCGACTACATGGCATCAAACAATCATGAACTATTTGTTTTCAATATTTATTATTTGTGTTTACGACAATTATTTTTGTCAGAGCAAGGACGTGAAACAATAATAGGTATTTACTCAAAACAATATGCTGAAACCATACACAACTTTTTTTACCATTTTAATAATTATTAATAACATTAATAAAGAACAAAACTTAAAAAATATGGTTTTAAATAATATTAGCTTGAAGAATCTGAAAATTACTTCAACACACATTTTCTGACATAAAGATACATATACATTTAAAACAAACCAAAACAGTTTCTTCTATCTTGATGTTAGTTTTTTATTGTCACCAACTTCTATAACATCCTAATTTGCTTTTATTACATTCATTAACTGAACATACTTCTTAGAAAAAAGGAAACAATCAGGCCTGCCCACAGTCACTGCTGTCTTATTTAGGACTAGACAAATCTCTAATGAATCTGGGTGAACCAATCAATTAAATCTCATTTGATTTTCTTCTCTTTTTCTCGATTGATGTTGACGGGTAACTGGTTTAAGATCAGAATGTACAATAAAAGCTTAACAGCAGTATCTTGCATATAAATAAAATACAAAATCATAAACAAGAAGGTCACGATGGCCCTGTGTTGCTCACCTGAGTGTCTTAGATGGGAAATAATAATGGGCATGTAATACCAGCAGTGTTTTTATTTATTTGTTTGGGTTTCACTGCACACTGACACTTAACAGGTCATACGGCGCCAAATACAAAAAAAGTTAAACGCGAATAGAGAATAATCAGGTTAAAACTAAACTATGGCAGCAGTGTTTACACAGGACAGAAAAATTGTTACAATGTGATAGGGAAGCTGACCTTAAAATCAGTAAAGGAAAGAGTCTACATCTGCAGTAGGAGAGCGACAGTCGCAGGGATGCGACAAAATGGTATGCGGCGTTCATGCAAAACGGCATTTTGGTAAATCCAAGTATACCGAATGGTAAACCAAAAACAATCCTTTTGTTAATGCCCTTAATGAGTAGAATCATGTTACATTTAAAAATGTAACACTCCTAATTCACATTTTGACAAGGATAAATTATTACTGACATTCTGAAGCACATTAGGAAAATTTTACAAATATATGAAAATGAAAGTTTTAAGTCAGGCAAAAATTCACTACACATGTTCGTCTATTTACTGCTTCTAAATTTCCTTTATGAACACCAAAAGAATATGTAATTTTTAAATTTTTACAATAAAATATTTAAAAAATGCTTGCAGAAGTGTCCTGTTTCTATTCAAATGCCTGATTAGTTTTGCATGTAAACATTCACAAACATCAGCCCAAATCTTAAAATAGAGACAGCCTTTCAATAAAATGATTCTGTATGACACAAAATTGACAGTGACTAGCATGTTTTCAAACAATATAAGAATAATGTTTATTTAATTTTGATCCTCCAATTTTTAATGATTTTCGTGTTTTTTTTTCAATTGGTTTTACATTTGAACTTTTGTATCTTTTTAAAGAAATAAAGGAAATTTCACTGAAATTGACATACATGTGTAAAAGGAGCACATGCATGACGCAAAAACCCAATTACCTTAACTATTGTCTCGACCTTGTCTGTTATGATTGTGCCAGTAAATGTTTTGCTAACAATATAAATGTTTAACAGCGATCGACATTGAAAATTTGTGTTCTGAATGGAATATCGAGAAAAGAAACAATATTAATTTCATTTAGAACATTTTTTTTTTCTGTTTATTTCATCCTTTTTTTATTCTTGTAAATTCTTATGCCTCAGCAATCATAAAACTAAATTGAGTTTGAACTACAATACAGAGTGAAAATTATTATAATGGTCGATTTAGCAATGTCAAGCTATTTTAGTGGAGGGACTCGAACCCACATTGAGGCTAAGCAGTCATTTTTAAGTTTTTATGATAACTTTTAAGTCAGAGACTTAACCACTACGTTATAGGTCCCCACATAATTTTATTATCTCTGTACTTACTAAGGTTGAATATTAAACTCTTCTCCCGCTGCATTTCTTTGCTGAAATCTTATTTAATTCATAAAAACTACTTTCATTTAGGTTTAGTCTTTTTCCCCAAGACTCATTTGACAAATAACCTATATCCCAATAAGAATGCCTCTTGTGGAATCTACTTCATTGCTTAAGCCTAAGCAATTCATGGTAAGCAGTCTGTGAGCTACGACTTGCACAGGTTCCGAATATTGACACAATTATTATCAACACCTGCCTGGGAACAAATAAAAACAAGGCCAGCTTACTTTAAAGCCAAACTCCCATGAAACAATGCAACTGGTACAAAACAATTTAAAACAAGCAGTATATGGCAGAGAAGACTGACCCCAAAACAATATCTATTTATCTCTTTTTTGGTCAGACTATGATCCTAATAAGGAGATAAGTTCTGGTTAAAACCCATAAACGGCTAAACATAACTTATGTCAAAAGTTTTTTGTAAACATTGTGTCAGTCGTGGTATTTAATAAAACTACATAAAACATGCATGTAACAAGAAACAGTGGCACAGGTCGAAAAGCATTGGAGTGGCATACAAAAGGTCCTAGGTTTGAATCATACAAAGATACAGCACTTTTTGTATTTTGTATTCATTACAGTTTTTGTCATATTTGTTTATTCAATACTTTTTTTCATTTTTTTTATTTTCACTGACTAACATACTAACAGCTCCTTAATTTATAGACAAATTAGTTTCCTAGCTTTGTTTTTATTTTAAAACTGTTATGTAAAGGTCAAACAATACATCTGTGAAGGTTACCATGGCTTTAAGGTGAGTGGAACAAATATATAGCAAAAAAGCATAAAAAATCAGCCATATAAAATGATGGCCTTTGAACTATAGTTGTATGCAAAATTGGCAAATCCCACAAAATTAGCTAATCCCATGGTGACTAATAGCACGTTATGTCAACCCGCTATATGGCAATGCTGACCAAGGCATAATTATGCTGTGGTTGACATTGCCATATCAAGGGTTGACAATAAATGCTATGACCCTATGTGGATTGTGAAATTTATTTTCTTATACCAAACAAATAACTTGCAAATATAACAAACATGGTTTACACTTTACACATATTTTTTACTGCTACCACTTGCCCTTGTATTTGGCGAGTTATTGGCATCATCTTGAGTAATGAACACCCATGGAAAAAAGAACTCCAAGCAATATGATACGATTCTGATGTCATCAAATGACTGATTTGGTGGACACTTGAAACACTTTGAGATCTAGTTAGCGCTTATTTTCTTAGATATTGGAAAACCAAGTTTTGTTAAAAGACAAATGTCAAGGCAATTTGATGACATCACAGGGCATTTTCTTTACATCATATGACAATATTAAAAGTTATTGACCGCAGCATCAATGAAAATATAACATGTGACATCACATAAGGTATAATAATAATAATGAATATGTGGTGTCTTACAGTACTGAAAATCATGAAATTGACAAACGGAACGGAGTGGAAATGGAAATGAAACGTTTTTCGTTTCCTGTTGAAACGGAAACGGAACGGAGTGGAAATGGAAATGCAACGGAGCGCTACAAACGCTTGAAACGGTGTAAACGGTATAAACGCTATAACCGGAGCGCTTGGAACGCTAGAAACGGTAGAAACGGAAAAATCGGAATGCTCGTAACGGTAGAGTTATTTTCACTACCGCTTCAAACGTTTCTAGGTCACCCGATTATTTATAGTAACATTTCAACCGTTTCTTGGTACGAAATAAATTTAAACGAACACAATAACTGGCTTCAATTTATCAACACAAACGCGCTTTTATATGTACTCTGCAGAAAGAAATAACATAAATTATTATCAAAAAATCGTATTTATCAAACTTGTACATTACAGTTCCGAAACCGCACGAGTTGTCCAAGTCATCGTGTACCGTCAAAACAGAAACTGCACTAAAAATCACTCCGCACGATAAAACACGCAATTTAACTATAATATTGCGTTTCTGTCGAAACTGATGTTTTAATTAATTCCAATGAATAGCTTAACATCCGCCTTGGATCGACATTCTTAGTCTTCATTGTTTGGCATATGAAGATAGTGTGTACACAGCTGTCATTACACGTATGCGCGCGCAATGTCGCAGCATTTCCCGAGTTTGAATTTTCGCTAATTACTTTGTAGCTGCATGGTCCGTTCCCGGATCAACTACGCCAATCATTTTTGTGTGAACATACTTGCTTAAAGTATTTTTCATTTACAAAGAATGCATTGCGTGGTACAAAATAAAGTTACTTAATGAAATTAAACCTCAACCAAAAGAAGGTAACACATCTCATATAACACAAAAAACATAAAACAACTACACATAAAACAAACAAACAATGCTATGTATTATTGCAAGGTGTGACCCAATCAAGAACCAATAACATCCTCCCCGGCACTCAGAGCCAATGACAAGTATGATCCTAAAGTTCAACTTCTGAATAACCATAGATTGCCAAATAGTGCACGTATACAATCATCGATTGACAGTTAAATGAAACAACCGTGATAAAAACTTACATCACGATAAATATTAAAGACATAATAATCATTACCGCCATTAAATTCACCTGATCACACATGATCATCATCAGGATCCCATATTACTATATAATCACCACTAATCATCATCAAAAGCAGCATCACCGGCATCACGATCTACATCATAATCGTCATGAGCATCAGCATCACCGTAACTGTTATTACCATTTACATTATAATCATAAACAGCATCGGTATCACCGTCATCATTATCAGCAGAAGCAGCAGTAGCAGCAGCAGCACCATCATTTACATCATCATTACGTTAGTTACTGGGGTATGGATATGTATTTTATTTTATCTTGCCTCTTTGTCAAGCAAAGTTTCTTCTGCTTCTAATCTTAATTGTTATATATCTTATAATGAACAATGTTGTAAATTTGGACAATAGTATCAAAATTCCTATTTCTAAATGCATAGTTCCCATAATGCGCTGTTACATATATAGGATTAATCGGAATTCGTGGACCGCGATTAAGAATCTGCATACAACTTTTGACTTTACTTGACTTGCAACTATTTGAATGAGGCCTGGCTACGGCTCATTTTCCCATTCATGTCTTGAATGTTCTATGCCAAAATGTGGTCTCTCGGGTACTTAATTTTTGTACCCATTTAAAGATAGAAATATATTAATTTAAAATATATCGTTTTGTAAATTGATATTATGTTTCTCCATGTGCGTGGGTAGGGTTCATGCCATCATAAAGTTCTACTCTAATTGAATCCCTAATTTTAAGACATGAGCGGACACCCCAACTAATTAAGCTAATTGGCAGTTTTATGACACCTTGTTTGTCTAGTGGACAGGAAGTGTGACCGTGTTTTGGCGTCTTTTCCACTTCGCAAGAACACATGCATCCTCTATGCAGCTGTGTTTGAAAATGTCACCTTATGGTAGTCGCGTGGTTTATGACCTTCACCTTTTAAAGAGCAATATGCATTGACTTACGCGAGGACAACAAAAAGGACAAAACACTAAGGTGCACGATATCTTTTTTGGCTCATAAAAGGACCTAACGCTATATTCAGTAGTACCCACAATGGTGCACCCTTTCCCCACCCACTATTTTTTAGTTTAAGAAGAGGAAACGTGGATGTGGGGATTGGGGATTTCTTATAGTAAATACTACATTAATTGTCGTGTTTTTTGTAAATAATGTTATCAAGAGAAGACACATCAAGGAACACAGTCTAATGTATATTTTCATCTCGTGTTTATTGCAAATGTATTATTTTAATGGCTCGCCTATTCTTTTGTAGTTAATCCATACCTTAAATATAAATAATACCTTTATAAAAGTGTTTATGATCATTAAAAGGACTAAAAAGTTTTTGTAAGGACATTTATATAAGTAAAAACATGCGCAGTCTGAAATATTACTACATAGTACAGTTTCCTCCCTCCACTATCATTCCTTTAGAACTTATATTTATGCCGCGAAGGTAAATCGTCAATAACGTTGCATATTTTTTCATAGCACACGCCGTTCACGCGTACTTACCATTTTTAATCCCTAAACAGTACCCAGCGTTCACACCCTCTCTCTCTTCTAAATGGCAGCTTGAAGACAATTATCGATCGATATCATGTTGCACAGTATTGAGAGAAATAATAGGTCGGTCAATTTGAAACAAAAAAAAAATCTTTTCGGCGACTTCAAATGATAGTGACCGGCGATTGTTTCCCAGAATATTCTTTGATGTTGCAGTGTTAGCCAGAGAGCCCTCCTCTCCAGAAAGAAATTACACCGCATCTAATGATTTATTTGTTCACCGCATTTATTTGTTACAACCTTGGAGAAATTAAAATCACATTGATATAATTAGCGACTTCATGTTATAAGTGCGTGAACAATATTGTTAACAGCCGTTAATTGGCGCTAATATGTGCAAACCGAAAACACAACAACACACACTTGTTTCTAAGAAAGTTGTTTGTTCTATGAGACTTTATGTATGTGCCTGTTTTCGACAAAACAACATGTTCATGTTTGTATGAGATAATCATTTTAACCATGAAATGTGACTGTAGTGAGTAATACTTATCTAAAATTATTGGATATTACACGTTACTATCAGCGAGACGTTAAATCTAAAGTCCGCCATATAACAAATATCGGAAAGGGGCAAACATTCGCCTTTTTATTTTGGCAGTGGGGATGGGGGTAAACGCTGGGCCTTTTTATTTGAAGGACCTTTTTATTTGAAGGGGAGAGGGGGTGGCAAACGTCCGGTCTGCACTTATAGGCCCGGGGGCAAACGTCCGGGGGTAAGTTTTAAAAAACATTGTGTGTGATATCGTCTTATTTTAAGGTCGGATCACCATTACGCTTTTTTTGCGGATTAACACGTCACAGAGAAGTTAACTTTTTAGGATACTGGGTGTGTGTGGACCATATTTGAAAGTTATTTCTTGTTTGTTTATTCCGGGATATGACGTCTGGCGAAGACAAGTAGGTAGGCATCTTCTCAATACTGCACTCCCTGAATTTTGAGGATTAATTGCAGGTGCTGGTTGTAAAGGGTATTTTTTGTCTGCAATTTCCCTCCGGGTGACTGACACTGAATATCCTCGTCGCAAACAATCTACTGCCGATTCCTTTATATGTGATGGAAGACTTTTGCCTCTCCCTAGAATGTTTACTTCTTTCGTCATTTTGCAAACACACCGGAAGTACTTTACCTTTAGAAATTTATTAAACGAAATTTTTAGTCAAAATCGGAACGGAGCGAAACGGAACGCTTGAAACGGTAGAAACGGAAGAAACGATAGAAACGCTGGAAGCGTTTGAAATGCAGCGCTGGAAGCGAATAAAACGAAACGGAAACGCAACGGAAGCGGAATGGAAACGGAGCGGCAAACGCTTCCAACTGAAATGGAAACGAAACGGAGTGGAAACGGGAAAATTGTCAATTTCGTGATTTTCAGTACTGTAGCAAGTGAGGTCAAAAGTGACAGAACTTTATAGATAGTTTCCACATCAGTGAAAATTCCTTGTCTTGACAGCCATCCTTGATGGTAACTTCAAGGGATTTTCATATGAACTGTATTGAAGGGTAAATTTTATTTTCTTGTAATTTCTTCATTTGTTGTCCGAAAATTAAAAGCCATACACCATTGGAAAGCTCTTGAAATTCATATTTTTAGAATACAATATTTTTACAATTGATAAATGCACACAGAAATAAAAAAACTATTAGCTCATACTTAAAACAAAATGAAGAGTGTATCAATTTCGGTGAGTTTAATACAGCACGTATTTCCCGATTTCGGCCTGCATAAGCTTCTGCCCACAAAGATGGCTGCCTTAAACTGACTTATCAGTGTTGATGACATCACATGGAAACTATCTATTGTATATGACCAAACCCTTGTTTTTTTAATATTAATAATGTCTTATTTTATTTTTGCACAATTGTAGTTGTATAAGCCAACAACTAAGAAACAGTATGATTGTTAACAGTTGCCATAGCAACAGAACCTGGGTTTATTGCTGAAGATAAACTTTATGTTATAAAAATACTGGCATATTTTTACACTTATGATAGGTCTTGATTATAAATTGTATTCAGGTCTAAGACAAACTTTAAATATCTCATGGTCTATAATGACATGAACTAATATTACTTTTTATTTAGAATAGTATTTCTTTTGTTGAGAATCATATAACAAAATTTGATTAAATTAATTTAATTTAAATAAACATAAATATTGTTAGAAATTTAAAAAATTACTAATCTAAAACATTTATGTGCCTAGAGAAATGTGCAGTTCCTTTGAAAATTTATTTCCAAATCACACATGAAAACCATATGAAAGCTGGCAAAATGTGCTATTTAATTCCATGTTAGGAATATACAACTAGAAAGCATGGAAATAAATAAGCACAGACCAAATAACAAATTCTTACCTTGCTGACCTACAATAAAAACAATAACCTCCAACTTCTCTTGTGTCTCTTTCTAGACTATCCTGTCAGAAATCTCCTCAACTTTGCTCCATTGTAAGTCCTTAATCAACAACCACTGCAGGAACCCTCGCAGAAAAAAAAAGCACTTTTCTAAAAAAATAAAAACTGTCAAGACACAAATTTCCAAAATCTGTCATAAAATCAATGTCCTCTAGATATGATATCCAGTTTGTTGGTATTCCAAGAAAACAACACAGTGTAACCCAAACTGGCTGTTTTTCTTCAGATAGTTTTTTTTTTGCCGTCTACAAAGCTGCCTGCTTCATTTATTGAGCCAGGTTCAGCTGTGGTATTAAACTGAGAATCAGCTAATGAAAGGAAATGATTGAGGTTTTGCACAACGGTGGTCGACCAAGCTCTACGCCTGCTTAGTACTAATTGATAAGACCTGAGAAAACAGGGTGAATACAGATCAGGTGGTTCTGATGAGCGGTAGACTGATCCAAGTCTGTACTAATTGGTGCTAAGTCTCATGCAATATGTAAAATAATCCTGGGATGTAGCAATTACTTTCCAACTTTAAAAATACTATGGGATATTTGAAAGTATAGCAGGTAATGGCTTATGAAAGGCATGAGTGGCATAATGCAGCCTGGACAGAGCAATCTGATGGATGATAAGCACAGATGCTGTATTGGAAAGTCAGTTCCTTGTAATTAAAATTGCTGAATGTATTTTATAACTCGGTGTTGCTAAGACTGGTGTAGTTATGGAGTGATGCCTCAGCTGTATTTGAATTCTTGATTTATTCTATATCCATCCAATTTCTTTTATCATTCAATATAATTGGTTTATACCATGTGATCATTCTGCACGGAGCTGTATTGGACAGTACATTGTCCAAATATATTACGTTATTGGACAGTAATCTTAACATCTCGGACATAAACAATAAATGATATATAAGAATCCGGTTTTGAAATCGATGTATAGAAGTGTTTTACATTATGTATTTTATATAAAAAGGATAGTACGAATCATGCACATCGAAAAACAAAATGTCAGCAATCCATTGTAAACAAAAGAGCATCTAGCAGAATCCTGTCAGAGGAAGACATAAATGGATATAAAATTAACCTGTTTTATTTATGTCTCTGTTATTTATAAATGCAAATAAGTTCTAAAAAGTTTGTGTTGTTTATAAACCCAAAGTAGTAATAACAAAAGCATAATCAAGTGTATAATATTAAGTCAATAACAGAAATTAATGGATTTAGAATAAAAGGGTCATTTTACACTTAAGTGTCCAATACAGAAATACATTTGGACAAGTGCCCAGACTGAAAAGCCATATTGGATGAGCCATCTGTATTAAAATTCTAGATTTATTGAATATAGCCTTATCGTTTCCTTGGTTGACAAAGGTGACGGAACAGGGGCTGCAGGAGCTGCATCCATGTCCCCACTATCTTGACAAGCAGCCTAATGTTTCATAAATCACCTGTCATCATCTGTACCAATTGGTTCCATCAATTCTATCACTCAACATGTGTTGACCTTAACAAAAGTGTAACTTTAAAATTTGTTAGCTAGGACAACAGAGTTTCTTTAGAGTTTGTGGAAAAGGCAAACGTCTTACTTTAGATTTGTTTACATAAACTTAAGTTTCACTGTAAAGTTTGTTGACATTGACATAAGTGTTTCTGTGTTTGTTGACCTGTACAAAAAAAAGTTATCCTAGTTTGTTGAACTGGACGCACTTGTTACTGAATTTGTGGACTTGGATAAACATGTCACTTTAAGTTTGTTGACCTGGACAAAATTGTCACTTTATGTTTTTTGACCTGCGTAATGCTGCGTTCAAGTGTGTTGACCTGGACAAAATTGTCACTTTATGTTTTTTGACCATAAGTGTGTTAACCTGGACAAAATTGTCACTTAAAGTTTGTTGACCTGTACAATGCTGCTTTTAAGTTTAAGACGCACTTGTTACTGAATTTGTGGACTTGGATAAACATGTCACTTTAAGTTTGTTGACCTGGACAAAATTGTCATTTATGTTTGTTGACCTGTGTAATGCTGCTTTAAGTGTGTTGACCTGGACAAAATTGTCACTTTATGTTTTTTGACCTGTGAAATGCTGCTTTAAAGTGTGTTGACCTGGACAAAATTGTCACTTTATGTTTTTTGACCTGTGTAATGCTGCTTTTAAGTGTGTTGACCTGGACAAAATTGTCACTTTATGTTTTTTGACCTGTGTAATGCTGCTTTTAAGTGTGTTGACCTAGACAAAATTGTCACTTTATGTTTGTTGACCTGGAAAAAATTGTCACTTTATGTTTTTTGACCTGTACGATGCTGCTTTTAAGTTTGCTGACCTAGACAAAATTGTCACTTTAAGTTTGTTGACCAGGACAAAATGTCACTTTAAATTTGTTGACCTAGACAAAATTGTCACTTTAAGTTTGTTGACCTGGACAAAATTGTCACTAAGTTTGTTGACCTGGACAAAAGTGTCACTTTAAGTTTGTTGACCTGGACAAATTGTCACTTTAAGTTTGTTGACCTAGACAAAATTGTCACAAGTTTGTTGACCTGGACAAAATTATCACAAGTTTGTTGACCTGGACAAATTGTCACTTTAAGTTTGTTGACCTGGACAAAATTGTCACTTTAAGTTTGTTGACCTAGACAAAATTGTCACAAGTTTGTTGACCTGGACAAAATTGTCACTTTAAGTTTGTTGACAATTGTCACTTTAAGTTTGTTGACAATTGTCACTTTAAGTTTGTTGACCTGGACAAAATTGTCACCTTAAGTTTGTTGACCTGGACAAAGTGTAACTTTAAAGTTTGTTGACCTGGACAAAGTGTAACTTTAAAGTTTGTTGACCTGGAAAAGTTTTTCTTAAAAGCTTGTGGAAATGGCCAATATCTGACCAAAGGTTTGTTTACATTGTCTAAAGTTTTACTGTAAAGTTTGTTGACCTTGAGAAAAGTGCTTCTGTCTTTGTTGACCTGAACAAAAAAGGTGACCTTAGTTTGTTGAACTGAACAGAAATGATACTAAATTTGTTGACTTGGACAAACATCACTTTAAGTTTGTTGACCTGGGCAACAGTGTCACTTTAAGTGTTTGTTGCCCGGTAGAAAGTTGCTTCTTAGTCTGTAAACCAAGACACATGTGTCATTCAAGTTTGCTGACCTGGACAAATTAGTCATTCTAGTTTGTTGACATGGACAAAATTGTTCTTAAGTTTGTTGTCCTGGACAAAATTACTTTTAAGTTTGCTGACCTGGACAAAAGTGCTTCTAAGCTTTCTGTCATTGACAAAAGTGCTATATTAAGTTTGTGACTTTGCCAAAATGTTTTTTATTGACTTGGACAAAAAAAATGCTGCAAGTAGACATTATCCTCACATTATTATTACCATCAAATGCAGACATAACGCACATACTTTGGGAAAATCTTTGGCAAGATCCTGGTACATGTTATATCTTATATGTAACATAAACCAAAATATATTCCCCTTAAGTCATCTTTATACCAAACATGGATATTTGAAATCAATCAAACTGGATGAATGCTTGTAAAATTGCACTGGAGCAGAAGATCTGTCAAAGCCTTCTGATTTATTTGATTTAAACGCAACTTTAAATCTGACCAATAGAATCGTTTGGAAGATTGATTCCACCCATGCTTCCCAATAAAGTGCAACATTTGGCAATAACTGATACTGAAACCTTATTTACTGGCTCACAAATACATGCACAGAAAATAAGGTGTACCAATAAATCTCTGCAGCAAACAGTGCAAACAGTGTAGTTCATAGAAAGACAGCTCTAAGCAGAAGCTGGCTGATCTGGATTTATACAGTTTGCCTAAGTATGCTTCATTTATGCTAAGAAGACTAAGAGCTGTTTTTTAATCATACTGCCTCCTAGATAAAGTTTTAAACTATAAAACCACAAAACTATTGTCTGAAAATTGGAATGAAACACACTGAGTATTTAAAGCAGGTGTCTACCACAGAAGAGCAATTATGTTTTTATCAAATTATATTAACATATTGAAAAAAAAGAACTTAAAATGTTTAAATGAATTTTAAACTGACATCATTTAACAGTAACTTATCTTGGTCTCACTTATATATTTTACAATCTTAGTATGTACCAGAATTTAAACTTTATATTTTATAATCAATATTAAACCTGATTGTATATAGTGGTATTGTAGAATATCTGGATAACAGTGAACTGCCCTACAGACACCCATACTGGCAATATGAGACCAGCTAGCCGAAAGGCAAGGAAAGAGTACTTCAAAGGATCTGACAGATACTGGCCTAATGCAGCAATGGTGCACAGGAATAAAGGAAGTGGAAGTCAAACTTCAAGAAACAGGAAAAGCACAGGCTTTAAAACAATGAAGAATTGCCTTTTTGCAAGGAAGACCAGAAGTGGTACTTGATTTTGTCAGCATTTAAATGATCAATGATCGAATGATATGATAATAGTGATACATTCCAGCTGCCATGGTCCTATGTGTGAGTAAGTCACATTGGTAAGCTTTATAGTTACATGACAAATATACCTGCAGTGATTGCTGTACAGCCAATTTACTGCAAAGGAGTTTGCATATATTCCTCTTTCAATTTGTGAAGGCCTATTACTCTAAACTGTCCTATGCATTGTTACCTCTCTTGTGGGTAGGTAAATGGTTTATAGAAATTGATTCACATTCCAACATGTTTGAATATTGAGTTCTAGTCAATGTGCCATGGAGCCCATACAATTGTAAGAGACAAGCCAAGAGGTTTGACAAAAACAGCAACAACTCTCTGAGAAATCATGAAGCTGAAGATTAATTTAGAAATAAATTAATTTTCTGTCAAATTTCCTTGCTTCCATGACATTTCAGCAAGGCAATAACACATGAAATCTGATTGCCAGTTCTTAATGATAATTATTGGCATAGCAAACATCTCTTGAAATAAAACATGTGTCAGAAAGAATTTACAATGTTTTGAAGATTTTACATTGCATAAAGAAAGATCATTTACAAATGACTTTACTTAATATATATCTTAAGTGTTCTGTATGCCAAAAGTTCATATATGCCAAAAAGGAAAACAGGAAATTAACCATGTACCTCAGTTATTGCTGTGTTAAGTTCAGTTAAACTTTACACATTATGAGCTTCTTATATGACTAGGTATTGGAGTTTTAATAATGCTGCAATCTGCTGTGTTGTATTTGTAGTAATGTTAAAAAGTCTGCTTGTTTTGTTAGTTTTCAACAACATGGATTGGGTTTTCAGATGAATTTAAGTTAGAAAAAACAATTGTTGTGAACAGCAAGTACGTATCACCCATCAAGATGGTCCATTTGTAATGTGCAAGATGGTAAGGATAAACCCCAAGTGCTGCCAGTTATCTTTTTTATTGTTTATTTTGTTTTAGTAAAAGTTATGATTATGTTTAACATATTTGATTTTGTTGCCTTTTTTACAAAAATAAAGATCCTTCATACAGTTTTGGCAACTGTTAAGACGTAATGTCAAGTAGATGGACAGAACCTTAAATGTTAATATGTGTTACTTTGGTTTAATGATTATCAAATTCTTTTTCTAAATTGAGATCTGATATGTCTGAGTAGATAAAAAAAGCATCTGGGAATAAATTGTGTTGAAATTGGGTTAGTTGTTTCTTGATATATTAAGAATAGAGGGCTAAATTACCAGCTGTTCATGAAATAATAAAATTACAATGTGGAAGATACAATAACACATTAATAAGTTGCAAAAAGGTCAGTCAAGGTCAGTCAAGGTCAAGGTCAGTCAAGGTCAATCTATGTCAAGGTCAGTCAAGGTCAGGGTCAGCCAAGGCTCAGAATTAATTTACTTTAGACCAGTATATGGAGCAACAGAACAGACAAAATGTATTATCAGAAAATACTAACCATGCCTATATCATATGACAGCATCTTTAAGCGATCATGATTAAATATTGATTTTGTATTTTTTATCTCATTTTATTAGTTATACAACTGAAGGATTGAATAGATTTCATTTCCTGTTTTAAGCATCATCTATAGTAAGCCAAATACATTTGTGCTTAACCCCTAACATTTGCTTGATAGTTAAAAGATAATGGCAGCAAACAAAAAAAAAGAGTAAAATCTCAAACAATGTAAACATACTGCATCAGCATCAGTATCTTTATCACACATTTGATAATCATTTATTGAATAAAAACAAGTTGTAAGACAAATATTAACAAAAATGATAATAATGCATCAATGACCATGCCTTCATAATACAAAATTATTTGTCAAGCACATGTTGATAAATGTGATCATAGCGTATCAAAGTTCATGTCTTCATTTCACAAAATTATTTGTCAAACCCATGACAGGCTCTCTTCAACATTGCTAGACAAATTACCTCCTTCCACCAGTCTTTAATGGGAAGTTTAAGGAAATAAATGTCAGCTTAACAGAACTGAGATACAACAATGAGTCTGGGTTATATAAAACATGAATTAAGATAGGGCATACACAGCAGCTCATAAGGAGCCCCATTACAACACTATCAATCAACTAGAACATTGCCGAGGGCACCAGCGGCCAAGCGGTTTAAGTCATTGACTTGTAACTCCTCAGCCCTCACCGCGTTGGTTTGAGTCCCAGTTTGAGTGAAAGTTTTCATATAAAGATGTTTTTCAGCTAACCTGCGGTGCACTGGCGGTTCTATCCAGATGGAAGTTTAGGGCTCTTCCTCCACCAAAAATTAGCTGGACGTCACCAATTTGACCATAATTGTGTTGGTGAAATGTAACAAAAACAACAACAACAAAAAAAGAACATTTCAGACTATCTATCTATAAAATGCTCAGGGTTTAATCCATATCTCATGAACAAATGTTGATTGTTCATCATAATTAGTGTAATTTTGTTTGTATATACTATTCTTTAATCAGTTTATAATGTCTGGTGTAAGTTTTTACTGTTATTTTTATTTGTTCGATAGAAAAAACCTAAAAAATGAAAAAAATGTCCTATGAAAAGAGAGGTTTCCTTTAAAAAAAGATATAAACATAATATTTACTATCACTTCCCAGTTGGATGAAGCTGATTATCACTTCGGACCATTGCGAGAAGTACACGACTATTAATCCTATTCTTCACCATGTGGTGAGTGGTTTCATTCAATTCATTTATTAATTAATCAGTACAACTGTCATATACTTAAAGGGATGCATTGAAACAATAATGAAAACATGTGCAAGGTATTTAGTTTGTTGGTCATGTAATATGTGAAAGCAATCCCAATAAATGCAAACAGCTTGTTAAACATGTTGAATGCCATGTTCACAGTGTTTATTGGTATAGCTTTTTTTCCAGCAAGTTTGATGCTCTGCATCAATTTTTTCTCATCATATTTATAACAGCTAATCTCAGCATCCCTGAGCCATTATCTCAAGCCTTGCCTCACACTATCACGTTTAGCACCATAAACCCACATGAGAGGATTAATCTAAAATATTGATTGGTAAAATATAAAGATTGAGAGCCTGTACTGTATTGTTCCAAGAGACAGAGTTGAACAATGCTGTGTGCCGCACCAATCAAAGTGCAGACAACAGACAAGTTTCTTGGTATTTGTATGCTAGACTTAACATGCTGCCAATGATAGAAATGATTGAGATTATGTTCATGTCAATGATAAAATGCTGTATTCACTGATGTAAAAGCTCATGAACAAATGATCTTTTATCCCATGCCAAGTACAATTGCCCAGAATGTGCACAATGGTCTTAGTTGGGTTTTACTTGGAGCATCACAGATTGCACACTAGTCTAAGGCAGGTTTTACATGGTTCATCACAGGTGCTCAAAGACAGGTTTTACATGGAGCAACACAGGTGCTCTAAGACAGGTTTTACTTGGAGCATCACATGTGCACACTGGTCTAAGGCAGGTTTTACATGGAGCATCACAGGTGCACACTCATCATCACATGTGCACACTGGTCTAAGGCAGGTTCTACATGGAGCATCACAGGTGCACACTGGTGTAAGACCGGTTTTACATGGAGCATCACAGGTGCACACTCATCATCACATGTGCACACTGGTCTAAGGCAGGTTCTACATGGAGCATCACAGGTGCACACTGGTGTAAGACCGGTTTTACATGGAGCATCACAGGTGCACACTGGTCCAAGCCAGGTTTTACATGCAGCATCACAGGTGCACATTGGTCTAAGGCAGGTTTTACATGGAGCATCACAGGTGCACACTGGTCCAAGGCAGGTTTTACATGCAGCATCACAGGTGCACATTGGTCTAAGGCAGGTATTACATGGAGCATCACATGTGCACACTGGTATAAGGCAGGCTTTACATGGAGCATCATAGGTGCACACTGGTATAAGGCAGGTTTTACATGGAGCATCACAGGTGCACACTGGTCTAAGGCAGGTTTTACATGGAGCATCACATGTGCACACTGGTCTAAGGCAGGTTTTACATGGAGCATCACAGGTGCACACTGGTCTAAGGCAGGTTTTACATGGAGCATCACAGGTGCACACTGGTATAAGGCAGGTTTTACATGGAGCATCACAGGTGCACACTGGTCCAAGCCAGGTTTTACATGCAGCATCACAGGTGCACATTGGTCTAAGGCAGGTTTTACATGGAGCATCACAGGTGCACACTGGTCCAAGGCAGGTTTTACATGCAGCATCACAGGTGCACATTGGTCTAAGGCAGGTATTACATGGAGCATCACATGTGCACACTGGTATAAGGCAGGCTTTACATGGAGCATCATAGGTGCACACTGGTATAAGGCAGGTTTTACATGGAGCATCACAGGTGCACACTGGTCTAAGGCAGGTTTTACATGGAGCATCACATGTGCACACTGGTATAAGGCAGGCTTTACATGGAGCATCATAGGTGCACACTGGTATAAGGCAGGTTTTACATGGAGCATCACAGGTGCACACTGGTCTAAGGCAGGTTTTACATGGAGCATCACATGTGCACACTGGTCTAAGGCAGGTTTTACATGGAGCATCACAGGTGCACACTGGTATAAGGCAGGTTTTACATGGAGCATCACAGGTGCACACTGGTATAAGACCGGTTTTACATGGAGCATCACAGGTGCACACTGGTCCAAGCCAGGTTTTACATGCAGCATCACAGGTGCACATTGGTCTAAGGCAGGTTTTACATGGAGCATCACAGGTGCACACTGGTCCAAGGCAGGTTTTACATGCAGCATCACAGGTGCACATTGGTCTAAGGCAGGTATTACATGGAGCATCACATGTGCACACTGGTATAAGGCAGGCTTTACATGGAGCATCATAGGTGCACACTGGTATAAGGCAGGTTTTACATGGAGCATCACAGGTGCACACTGGTCTAAGGCAGGTTTTACATGGAGCATCACATGTGCACACTGGTCTAAGGCAGGTTTTACATGGAGCATCACATGCACACTGGTGTAAGGCAGGTTTTACATGGAGCATCACAGGTGCACACTGGTATAAGGCAGGTTTTACATGGAGCATCACAGGTGCACACTGGTCCAAGCCAGGTTTTACATGCAGCATCACAGGTGCACATTGGTCTAAGGCAGGTTTTACATGGAGCATCACAGGTGCACACTGGTCCAAGGCAGGTTTTACATGCAGCATCACAGGTGCACATTGGTCTAAGGCAGGTATTACATGGAGCATCACATGTGCACACTGGTATAAGGCAGGCTTTACATGGAGCATCATAGGTGCACACTGGTATAAGGCAGGTTTTACATGGAGCATCACAGGTGCACACTGGTCTAAGGCAGGTTTTACATGGAGCATCACATGTGCACACTGGTATAAGGCAGGCTTTACATGGAGCATCATAGGTGCACACTGGTATAAGGCAGGTTTTACATGGAGCATCACAGGTGCACACTGGTCTAAGGCAGGTTTTACATGGAGCATCACATGTGCACACTGGTCTAAGGCAGGTTTTACATGGAGCATCACAGGTGCACACTGGTATAAGGCAGGTTTTACATGGAGCATCACAGGTGCACACTGGTATAAGACCGGTTTTACATGGAGCATCACAGGTGCACACTGGTCCAAGCCAGGTTTTACATGCAGCATCACAGGTGCACATTGGTCTAAGGCAGGTTTTACATGGAGCATCACAGGTGCACACTGGTCCAAGGCAGGTTTTACATGCAGCATCACAGGTGCACATTGGTCTAAGGCAGGTATTACATGGAGCATCACATGTGCACACTGGTATAAGGCAGGCTTTACATGGAGCATCATAGGTGCACACTGGTATAAGGCAGGTTTTACATGGAGCATCACAGGTGCACACTGGTCTAAGGCAGGTTTTACATGGAGCATCACATGTGCACACTGGTCTAAGGCAGGTTTTACATGGAGCATCACAGGTGCACACTGGTATAAGGCAGGTTTTACATGGAGCATCACAGGTGCACACTGGTATAAGGCAGGTTTTACATGGAGCATCACAGGTGCACAGTGGTGTAATACCGGTTTTACATGGAGCATCACAGGTGCACACTGGTCCAAGGCAGATTTTACATGGAGCATCACAGGTGCACACTGATCTAAGGCAGATTTTACATGGAGCATCACAGGTGCACACTGATCTAAGGCAGATTTTACATGGAGCATCACAGGTGCACACTGGTCTAAGGCAGGTCTTACATGTGCATCACAGGTGCACACTGGTGTAAGACTGGTTTTACATGCAGCATCACAGGTGCACATTGGTCCAAGGCAGGTTTTACATGGAGCATCACAGGTGCACACTGGTCTAAGGCAGATTTTACATGGAGCATCACAGGTGCACACTGATCTAAGGCAGGTTTTACATGTGCATCACAGGTACACACTGGTGTAAGACTGGTTTTACATGGAGCATCACAGGTGCACACTGGTCCAAGGCAGATTTTACATGGAGCATCACAGGTGCACACTGATCTAAGGCAGATTTTACATGGAGCATCACAGGTGCACACTGATCTAAGGCAGATTTTACATGGAGCATCACAGGTGCACACTGGTCTAAGGCAGATTTTACATGGAGCATCACAGGGGCTCTAAGACAGGTTTTACATGGAGCATCCCAGGTGCACACTGGTCTAAAGCAGGTTTTACATGTGCATCACAGGTGAATACTGGTCTCAGGCAAGTTTTACATGGAGCATCACAGGGGCTCTAAGACAGGTTTTACATGGAGCATCACAGGTGCACACTGATCTAAGGCAGATTTTATATGGAGCATCACAGGTGCACACTGACCTAAGGCAGGTTTTACATTGAGCATCACAGGTGCACACTGGTCTAAGGCAGGTTTTACATGGAGCATCGCAGGTGCACACTGGTGTAAGACTAGTTTTACATTGAACATTACAGGTGCACACTGGTCTAAGACAGGTTTTACATGGAGCATCACAGGACAGGTGCACAATGGTCTAAGACATTACATGCAGTATCACAGGTGCTCTAAGACAGGTTTTTCATGGGCCAACACAGGTGCACTCTGGTTCAAGATCTTTTTATATGCCGGTTTTCATCTTATTTAATATGATAATATAAAAGAAATAGGCTTAGCGTCTAGCATAAGCTTTTTGACAAAGTTGAGCAGTAAAGTGATACATTTTTATATGTCTTGTTTGAGAATGAAAGCTCTACTTTTTCTGAAAAAAAAATTCATCACTGATGATGACAAATACCTCCAGACACGGCTTTGTTACAGTAGCTGAAATATGTTTAATAAATATAACAAAAGTGCTCTAACTTTGTAGAAATCAAGAAATTACAGTAGCTAAAATATGTTTCATAAATATAATGAAACTTTGTAGAAATCAATCCAGACATGATGTGCCAACGAAAAAGGTAATTGGGCTTTGTACTTCCCAGTCCTGCAAAGTGTCATCATAATTTGAATAGTATCCAGTAACACCTGTGGCAAGTCTTCTCTACAGACAGACCTACAATAGAGAGACAGACAGAAAGACCTGACTCCAATGTATACATGTACCTGATATTTGGAGTTATAACACATTCATATTGATCCCTTGCATATAATTGAATAAAATAACTCTCAATCAATATTAATCTCCGAGTCTAATAAACAAAACAACTCTTGTTGTTTCCAGGCTCTAACAAAACCTCCATGGCAACCATTTGTCCTAGAATCCATTAGCCTGCCTCTAAATCAACAGCACCCTATGTGAACATTAATCAACTCCTATTGTTTGTCCACATTATACATAATGCCAGGTTAGGCAATATCTACATCTTACAAATGATGTCAGTTTAAATTTGGAGAATATTTTGCTATAGAATGACATACTGGGCTTTCTTGACATATCCTATTATTTTACTGCATATAACAGTTATTGCACATTATTAAATTTGCAATATTTACTGCACATAACATCTGCATATTGTTTTTACTGCACATTATTATATGGCATATTACATTTATTGCACATTATGATATCTGCAATATTGACGGCACATAAAATCTGCACCTTATATTTACTGCACATTATTATATGGTATATTATATTTATTTCACATAGTGACATATGCACATATTTACTGCATATAATAACATACACACATTATATTTACTGCATATAATTACACTGCATATTATATTTATTGCACATTATAACATCCTCACAATATATTTACTGCACATTATTACCACCCATATAACATTTATTGCATGTTATTGTATAAGCACATACTTGCTGCACATTATAACATCTGCACACTGTATTCACTGAAAGTAATATTTATTATACATTATTATAATGCACATTACATTTATTGCACATTACTTGAAATAATTATAACTGCACATTATTATCAATGCACATTATATTTACTGCATATCATTAAAACCGCACATGATTTCAAATGCATTTTATTGCAAATGCACTTTATTACAATTGTGCCAAACATAGTATTACCATGACAAATCAAACATGTTTTTGGACAACAAACTTTTAAGTAGGATTCATAAATTGTGTTGCTAAAGCTTTTTGTTGTTTTTTATGTTTCTCAGTTTAGTTTACCAAATATTGATTTACTACATACAGTTGCATCCAGGTGTAAGTAGCTCATACCACTACTATTTATATGAAGTATATTTATGAAAACAAGTTTTGAAAATTTATCTGAAAACTAATTAGTAACATTTTGAAGTCTCCATTGATATTTTGTCAACTTTGTTTTTATATATTTTATTCATATAACAGAAAGATGCTTTAATGTAAATTTGAGCTTAGATGTAGAATTATTTTCGTGGATTCTATTGAACAAAGTCACTAAAAGAAAATAAATCAATTACTTCAAAATGTTGTATAACTAATGTAATGCTATACCATTTTATACTATTGGGCCACAAAATACCTATAAACATGAAATTCAATTACCACAATCTAAGTGTTCCTGACATAAAAATACAGCGCTTTGATACCAGCATCATGTTTAAGATAAATATTGAACCATTAACTTAAACCACCAAACAATTAAATGTATTGTTTACCAATTAAGTACCAATTAAATGTCCTCTGTACAACTTTAGAGGACCATATCACCATCTTCCCCCATTTGATTCAAAATGCTTAAACCGTCATCTATCTAAATAATGGTCTTCACCATTAATGACAGAAGCTCGATGACAACAATTTGTCCAAGAATCCATTAGCCTGCATCTAAATCACCAGCGCCTTGTTAAAAACATCAAGCTAATTATTAGTCCTTGCTGTACAGAATTACAGGTTAAACATCTTTTAGAGCTTATAAATCAAGTCAGGGATAATGTGCCTTAAGCGGAAGATTGCGTGAAATACTCAGCTGGTGCTTTTGCTTTTGTGTTTTACTTTAGGAAAAATATATCGCAGCAAAATTATGCCGATCATTGAAGTATCGGCCAGTTAGTCTAGGCAGACCCACATAAATATCTATGTTTAAGCACCAAAGAACCTCAGGTCAGCTGGAAGACTTCACATCAAGTCCTTTGCTTTATTTAACCATTTATTCAAGCCAATGAAATGAGAGACATAGGAGTGAAAGGATTTTTGAGTCTGTAACTCTATCCCAAGATCAAGGGGTCACCTTACATGGTGCTAAGCAATGATTGATCAGGGTAGGCTCTCACCTTACATGGTGCTAAGCAATGATTGATCAGGGTAGGCTCTCACCTTACATGGTGCTAAACAATGATTGATCAGGGTAGGCTCTAACCTTACATGGTGCTAAGCAATGATTGATCAGGGTAGGCTCTCACCTTACATGGTGCTAAACAATGATTGATCAGGGTAGGCTCTCACCTTACATGGTGCTAAGCAATGATTGATCAGGGTAGGCTCTCACCTTACATGGTGCTAACCAATGATTGATCAGGCAAGGCTAAAATATTAACCCAGATCAGTTTCCCGCATGATTGTATACTGTCTGCCATGCATCTAGCAAATATGTACAGAAACCATTGCCTGTAGGTGATAGAATTTTATTAGGTTTTAGTATAGGCTGTTAACAAATTTGGATGTTTTTTGTGGGGACAACATGTGCATTGTTTAATGTTTATGCAGGGGTTTATCCTGATTTTTTCACGACATAGTGAACCTGAATTAATAAGTACAAAGGCCTAAATTATATTTTTAATGCATTTTTTAAGACATTTTGGATGTAAACACATGCTTACTTGTCTTATCTGTAGCAATGGACACATATGTGACAATATTATTACTACTGCCCCAAAGATGTGACATCGATTATAATATGTAATAGTTGAATCTTCAAAATGGGCTGTTTTATAAACTACATGAATGTGTGTACACTTTTAAAAGTCTGAAATTGTATTTTTCAATTTTTTTTCTATCAAGATATTCTGACAAATTCTATCCTTGTTTAAAACTACTGATGAGTTGGAAGATATGGCAGCATTCAAAGGAAACGATCAGTATGACATTTGTCAGTGGTTGCATCACTGTCACTCTGGAACCTCTGCCAGGAAATACTGTAGCAGAAATATCTGCCTGGAAAACAAGTGTCCATGGTTGATAAATGGCTTGGATACATGGTCCAAGAAATGTGTCTACTAGTCTACTGAGTCCAACATAAGACAGATCATATCAACTTTAAAAGTATGAGAGAAATGTTTATTTAATAAGATAAAATTAAAAAATTATATGTGCTATTTAATTTGTATGGTATTGCTACCAGCACAATCCAAATTAAAACTTATTAAATTATTAAAATTCTCCAATATTAAAGTTATATATGGTTTGAAATTTCAGCATCAAATTTGGTGCAAATAACGTCTTAGATACATTGACCCGCATTTACTTTTGTCTGTGACCCTTATTTCATACATAACAATGGCTGATGAAGGAAGTATTACTTGAAAAAAAAGGAAGGCCAGCTTTCACAGATTCAGAACAAAAAAGATCATTAACTTGTAGGATGGAACAGCACAAATCTAGAAATCACCTCAGATTGGAAAACACTGATGACTTGGAAATGCCCAGTGAAATAATCGCTATTATTGACTATGGTAATGAAAGCGAAAGTAAGATTTAAGTCATGGATACTTTTTGGTTATTGAGAACAATAAACATTATATTTTACTTGTTTGAGTATATAAACATTCACACTACAAGATTATATGAGCTAATACACAGTATTTGGCAAGAGAAAAAGGTCCATTTCAAAGCCATGTATGACTTCAAAAGCAAATAAATATCAGGAAATCAAATCAAAATATCATATGACTTCCTGTCAAAGTCTGATTTCTTTTGAGAAAAGAACACAAAACACAATTAAAATCTTTTGGAATCAAACTTACATAGCAGTTGCATGGACTCAATGACACGCGACAATTGCAGCAATGAAGTTTAATAATCTTCTAGGACAGTCAGTAGCAAATGTTTATGACATAACTAAACATGCATTATAAGACATTTCAATTTCAAGAACATTTTTTTGGTCCAAGGCAGTGTCAGTAATTTTAGCACTGAGAGACACTGAAAGATGACCACTAGCCAGGAAAAAGAACATCAATAAGGATGGACAAGTTGAGGCAATTCATAAACAATTGGAATATGTCCCGCCAACAAAGAAGACTTCCAAGTCTTTCAAGTCATATTACTTCTTGTTGACCTGAAGGGAATTGAGTATATTAAAGTTATATTTTGAGAAGTTTAAAGCATACAGCTCAGAATAAGTACCAAAGAAAATAACACACTACTTCATTAACATCTTGGATGCGTTGCAAATGTGGATTCACCAATCCTGGTAAAAAGTGTCAGCTGCAGGTATGGGAGGCCTTGAGTCCGATCCTGGGCTGCGACAAAGTTGTTAAAAATGGTAGTGGTAAGCTCCCTTGCTTACACTCAAGCAATAAGGGTAGTTCCACGACAGGTTGGTTCGGTGTCAGGATAATGTAACCGGTTGCGGTATCATGCCAGGTGCTCAAGGCATGCTATACACAGTGAAGGCAGCACTATATCTGCTTAAAGTGGACAACATCTCCAGATATGTGAAATACTGTTGGTTGGACGATAAACCCAATATAAACAAACAAATGTGGATTCCATACTGCTCTTGCTGAACAGGTTATGGTGAGGTTAAGTATTATGTAATGTTGGGTGGAAGTGGGGCGGGGATACATTCAGTAGAGGAAAATCAATTACACAGTGGTATGTGTATATGAAAAGAATACAATGGAAAGCTGTTAAAGCAGTGCACACATTACTTAGGCAAACCTCATACAGCCTTCTAGAAAGAAAGATATTCCTCATTTGCAGACTTCCTTAGTAAAAAAAACCTTGACAAAAGACTTGGAAGCCATGGCAACAGACATATACTCAATAATGTGTAAATAACTAAATACTGTGTTTCACTTAGCTCTTAAATGGATTACATACACTGAAATTATCATAATATTGTTGTTTTTATGTATGCTTTATTTTATCATTACATCACATCACCCTGACAACATTTTGCTATCAAATACAAAAATACAAAAATATTATTATATATTACGATTATGATGTAATAAGGTATCTGCTTGCAGTAAGAATTCCCTTTGATAGACTGTTGTTTGACATTATATATATATTTATATATATATATATATATATATATATATATATATATATATATATATATATTTATATATATATAAAACAACAGCAATTAAATGGTCATGACTGCCTCTAAATGATTCCCTCTCCATCATCAACAATTGTCATGACAATCAAACCGACCAACCCAATAATTTTTCATAGTAAACTAAATACTGATGTTTTTTTTTCGAATTTTATTTCCCAGAAACAAAAATCAGCCAATGACTTTAAATAATCAGTACACATCAACTACTGCTAGAACAATTAATCAAAATACTTGGTCTGTTATATTGAATTAGTCAACAGTTTACTGCCCTTGATGTCAAATGCACCACAACATTAAACCTTATGAAAAGAAGGATAATATGATGAGAATGCTAGAGAAACTTTATGTTTACAATCAAAATTTTGAACCAAAATTTAATTAAATTTTTATTATTTTATGATTTACTTACATGAAGCTATTTGCTATTGAGTATTCTGAATTTTCCTGTATTTTTTGCCTTTTCTGTTATTCAACTTTGATTCCTATTATGTTCAGAGATGTTGCTTGTAATAGAGAACAAAAATATTAACATCATAAATTTCATTTACAATAAGCAATCCCCCCATAAAAATGCATGAACTAAAATTCGAAGATATCATGATACCCAAGGGAACTAGATGCAAGACAGACTTTCAAACACAATAAAACTGGTATTTCAGCAATATTAGGGCTAGCTATATATATCATAAAAGAATTTATCCTTTTGTATTGAAAATTTTTTAAAATTAGTGAGACCTTATAGCTTTCTAGCAACTCAGAATCAATAAAACAGTTCCTTAAAAGGTCACAGCACTGAAATATAATCATGGTTATGAACACAGACCTCTTGTAATGAAACACCAAATATAGGGCTATCTAAACATGTAACAAATTGAATTAACACTTAGTTTGCTAAGTTTAAATTGATCTTTGGCAAATAGTGTAGAATAAGATCTGTCAGCAATAGGAGGCACTGTCTTGTCTGGATCTACATCATTTGGCACACTGAGTTACTAGCAACATGACTTTTACCTGAAGTTGTTATAAGAAATAACAAATAAGAAATAACAAAGAATTAGCTTAAACTTTCAAACGAAAGTAGCAGGTGTGGAGAGTTCAAACAGACTTCTAAGAGAGTGTCTATTGTGGTGCAACTTAATCACAATAAAATAACAATTTATTAGCTTATACCATGGACTTTCAGTGTACACAAACTTAATTTCTGTTAATTAAGTCACTGGTAGTTGCATTTAAAAAACATAAACATTGGCTCTCAGACAGAAGCATGTATATAAAATAAAAGACAGAGTGTAACACAGCAACTGATGAAAAATAGTGCAATGACTAATGATGATGAAGCGATGTGTGTTCCCACAAGAAATGGAAACACAATAAGGAACTGTTGTTATCATTTATGATCTGTAAGTCTGATGATACAATGACAAGGTTTCTTTAAGTGTCATTCTTTTGGGAGAAAAGATACTGGCGTTTCTTAAAAAGAGAAAGCTCCCAGGGTTGCTTTTTTTGCATTATCTTAAAATGGGAAAAAATAATATGTATGCATTGATAGAATTCTTCAATCATTAATGACAAAGCTGGGGTTTTTTCAAGGTTAAAAAACATGCAGTGTCCATAGCAACTCTGGTGCCAAGTCAGCAGAATTTTAAAGCGAAATATGAACCTTTTTTTTGTTTCATCTTTTTGAAACACTATGCTATGACCAATTATGGTGTTAATAGTGACATCCAGCTATTTTGATGAACGAAAACTCCAAATAAATGTCTGGTTAGAACCACCGGCCCCCACAGGTCAGGTGGAAGACCTTCTCACATTAATTCCTTCATCCAGAATGGGACTCGAACACATGTGGCGAGGGACTAAGCAGTCAGGAGTTACTAGTCGGCGACACTACATCACTACACTATGGGCTTCCCCACCATCAACCTTTTTACCGTTTCAATGGTATTATGTTAATTTTTATCTCCAAGCACTGCAAGCACTGGGGTATTCAATGCGTCACAAAAATGGTCAAATTGTTAGACAATAGGAAAATACTTGCGCATTTGTTTGTTTGTTTGTTTATTAGGTTTATCGTCCCACCAACAGTATTTCAGTTATCTGGAGACGGTGTCCACCTGAAGCAGATATAGTGCTGCCTTCACTGTGTATAGCATGCTGTGAACACCTGGCATGATATCACACCCAGTCACATTATCCTGACACCGGGCCAACCAGTTGTAAAACTACCCTTATATTTGCTTGAGCGTTAGCAAGGGAGCTATACCACTACCATTGTTAACGACTTTGGTATGTCGTGGCCCGGGATCGAACCCGGGGCCTCCCAGACCTGGAGCCGACACTCTACTGATTGCGCTACTAGGTCCGGTCAAGATTGTGGTACAGTCTAAAGTAGTTTACTTTGTGTTGAATTATATAGTCACATTTACATCTGATTTAACTAGACTGGACATACTGCTGTGAACATTCAATGACTGTACTCCAGCAGGATTCTAATTACATGACTGTTTCTTTTCACATTCCATAATAAAAATATGGGGAAATATTTGTTATTGCACTTGGAATAACTGAACTCTGTAAGGTCAGTTACTTTCCCCAGGCGGTTACATTGTAATGCATGCTAATTATCTCTTGGAAATGAATGAAATTACCTTTAAAACTAATGATGATTTCCAGGGTTCCCACAAATTTTTGCTGGTAAAATTACAAACTTTTTCAAGGTTTTCTTTTTTTATTGAATTCCTTTTTTTTCCAGCCAAGGATATCCATACATTTTAATGTAAACGTACAAAAGGTGTTCACGGTTGCTGTATTCAGTTTGCTGTAATTGTACCTGCACTTTAAAACCAAGTAATTTGACCTTAAAGTCAGGCTTTGCAAGTGAGTTGCGTACTGAAGACTGGCTAGACCACTGTAGTTAATGTTTACATCCATTATTGACAGCGTATTTACATTATATCTCAGCTATCCGACACCAATTTCGTGCCTAAAAAGGCTTCGCAAAAATGCAGCAGACATCGTGAAACATGATCAAATAAATGCTTGCAAAACTGTCCTATTTTACTTACACATTATGATAACAAATTGCTGATTTTGTACCCAAATCGCTTTGTATTTTTCCCAAGTTTTCCCGATTTTGAACAAATATCGTAAAAATCATGGCATTTCCTTGACTGGGAATAGAATTTTAAAAATTCCAAAGATTTCCCCATTTTTTTGGTGGCATGGGAACCCTTGATTTCTTATCATTTTCATTCTTACCACAATTCTGTACCAATTACATTTTTTTTTCAATGGGAAAAGCTTAATACATGGTGTACACATGTCTCATACAGACAGGCATAGCATGCTAACAGGAAGAGCATTCCCATCCAACCTCTGACAAACATCATCATTGGCATGCTATACTTTTTTTAAAAACAAAACAAGATCTAAGAGATTTTATTACAAACTACCGGAGACAATAGCCTTATTATTGGTGACATTTGTGCAATTCCTGATCAGCAGGAGATGGCAAATCTGGATGAACATTATTTGCCAAAACAATAATACAAATTATGAGAGAACAGGAAGTGTATTATCTCCAATCTCTGATGTACCTAACACACAAAGGACCATGATAACCTTCAGACTCACAGCAAATGTTGCATAACAATGTCTCACTTGGGTTAAAGGGTCCCCCTCGGGGAACAATACATCACCAGTCTAGAGGTGTGTAATGATACAATATCATAACAAGCATCAGATGTCATGGGACCATGTCATGGGACCATGTCTCAGATAAAGTTGTAGGAAGAAAAAGAAACAAAACTTCTGTCTGGCAAACTGATTGAGCCAATCTGTTGTGATTATTGTCTACTATCTGTCTCAAGCAAAACATAGTTTACAAGACAAAGTGAAACCTGTGACAGGATCTGGATATAAAGTGTATACAACTTGTCTATCTTTACTTACCAGTTCATTTATTTCTGACTTATTTTATAAATAACGTAATATACATAAAACATAAACATAAAAACATTAAATAAAGATGACAAAAAGTTTGTTTAAGCAAGCAATAGTATGTTGTGTTGTGTTTATATGGAAAACCAAAATAACATAACTCGAAGTATTATCAAGAAATACAAATAAACAAATTCACTTATATAGTAAAATAAATATAAGATGTTTGTGTTGACATTTATTTTGAGAGAAAGAAACTGATTGGATACACTGCATGACCTAAGAGATCCTGAAAATTGTGATGCCCAACAGTCCACATTTGGGTAAGAACAGTGACAAGTAAAGTCTTCAATTACAAGTGTATTTTTTGCAAAATATAAAATGTTATAGTCTCCTAAAAGTGTTATTATATTTTTATTTAGATAAGATTTTTTCAATGTATCAAGGATAACAATTTTAAGAATGAACCAACAGTCTACAAAGCAAGTACAATATCAATGATCCCACTATTCATACAGGTAACTTTCGGCTTTTTTGTGTCTAAAAAAAGGGACAGGTCCTGAGCCTTTAAGAAGGGGAAAATTTCACAGCATTTAAATAAAAAAAGGGAAAAAATGTTCATATTGAACTTCTTATCTGCAATCATATATATTGCATATTTATTACAAGGTCATCTTCCTCTTTTTCTTGTTTTTTAACTCCTCTTCTAGATTATTAAAGTCCAGTTCACTCAAGCTTCCACTGCAGTCACTAATCTGCACCACTGTGTCTAATTGTCACATATTAAAATATTTTTTAATTTTATTGGAGGTGAATTTTCATTTTAGTAGAAAAACTTCAGTTTATTGTCTGTGTGTAAACTGCCCCTTCTAGATAATGTAAAAAAAAACTGTGTGATGTCATGATATAAAGCAAGTGACCATAAGATCATGCTTGTGTCAATGCAAAAATGTCTTAACTTTATTGGTTAAATAAATTTAATGGTATTAACCTTTTAAAAACAGAATTAAAAATGTTCAAATCTTGTCAAAGCCTCGTGTCCTTTTTTCTGATTGGTGGTCAAGGGTAGTGTATGTGACTGTGTTATAAGAAGGCACATGACCTTTGACCTGTGTCTGTTGATATAAAAGGCACATGACCTCTGACCTGTGACTGTGTTTTAAAAGTTACATGACCTTTAACTGTACTATGAAAGGCACATTACCTCTGACCTGTGACTGTGTTTTAAAAGGATGACCTTGGACCTGTGACTGTGTTATGAAAGGCGCATGACCTCTGACATGCGACTGTGCTATGATAGTCACATACCAATAACCTCTGACCTGTGACTGTGTTATGAATGACACATGACCTCTGACCTGTGATTGTGTTATAAAAGGCACATTACCTCTGACCTGTGACTGTGTTATAAAAGGCTTGTGACCTCCGACCTGTGACTGTGTTATGAAAGGCACATGGCCTCTGAGCTGTGACTGTGTTATGAAAGGCACATGACCTCTGATCTATGACTGTTATGAAAGGCACATGACCTTTGACTGTACTATGAAAGGCACATTACCTCTGACCCCTGTGAATGTGTTATGAAATTTGACCTATGTGTAACCTCTGACCTGGAGATTGACAGATAATAGGCAGTAAGCCAGCCTTCTTGTTCTATATCTGCCGATAACCAATATGATCTATGTTATTTGCTTACAAGTACATGCAAATACATATTGCTAGAGACCTCACAGCATTTGCAGTTCCTGAGCCTGCTGGAAGCTGGTTGACCTGGACCTACAATGTCTTTCTATACCTGATCAAGTCTAAGGTTGGGCATTATAATTAAGGACAACCAGGAAATGAAGATAGGGCATGCAAGGTCTAACCCATCCCTGCTGCAGTAATCTGACCCAAACAGATAAAGCACACATGCACTTTTAATTTCCTACATAACAACTACATTTTTTTTTCTGAAGAGCATTGTTTCATACGATGGCCCTGCCTTTCTCACAACAGGACCTGGGTATACTTAAAAGGTGGTATCCGGCAGTTTGCCTATATATATCAAGGTCACGTAACAATACCTTACCACTGCTTCGGGAAATTACTGTATCATTTCTGCATAAACTCATACTTTAGTATATTTAAATATGGTTTTGAACACAGCCTACGTTGTCAGACAGTACAAATCACAATAACAATACTCTAAAAGTTAAATTATTCCAAATCTATCAATATGTACGATATACCAACGTCAGAGCGGATAACCCGGATGATGATATAACGTATTCTTAAAAGTGAGTTGTCACATGGTTTTTCTTTTCTTGCTTTCACTGCAGCGTGGCTCAGATAGAAAATATCTGTTTGCAAGGAGGAATGAGAATTTATGTTTCACTGTACACACTTATCTAGGGCTTCAATGAACAGCATTTTCAGGCAACACTGGCTTATTTGGATATTTGAGGAAAAATAGTTCGGTACAAACTGCCAGATACAACAATTAAGACTAAATATACACAATCATGAAACTCGTAAATTTTTCCAGTAGCAAATCTTTGTAGGAAGTATGCCATCAAGATTCAATACAGACAATGATTCTGAATGAAGATTTTGTGATTAGGTCTGAAATACAAGCAAGCTTTGCAATAAATTTGTCATAGCTTTGTGTGATACTATTATCTCTATTCAACATCAACATAATGTTCTCTCTATACATGATATCATATAGTAAACTTTTTATATCTAAATGGTTTAATATGTAAAAAGCAGTTATTTAAGACAATATACAGATGTTTCCATAGATCTTGAATTTTTCCATATTAAATATCTTATTATTAGTGTCATTCTTGATCAATCTTAACAAATATATTTGTTTTTGGAAGTATTGACAACTCATGTTGATATCACAAGATTTTAGGTCATGTTGAGAACCATAGATACCACTAGAAATCAATAAAGTGCTGCCATCCCTCAGACAGCAGTACAAAGTTAACATCATACCAAATCCACCTGATCATGATGCCTTGTCGACCAGTTCTGGAATCATGCATCAAACTCAATGCAATAGAAGTTTACAGAATGTCAGTATAATTTCTGGAAGATTTTTAACTTGGTCATTGTTATACCTCCAGCATCAAGACTGGAATATATCTAACCGCCTAGTGCATTATGTTGTTTTTTTTTGTTTTGAAATACATTGCAGCTACCAATTATGATCATAACAGATAGCTACGTCCATTTATTTGGTGGAGGAAGACCCCAGACAAATGTCTGGGTAGAACCCCTGGCACACCGCAAGTCAGCTGGAAGTCCTTCATCCCAAACAGGACACACACCCACACAGTGAAAGGCTAAGCAGTCAGATGAGTTACAAATTCGCAACTCTACCACCATGCCACAGGTGCCCCTAGTGCAAATGGGTCTTTTAACTCAAGTAAAAGCTAGACAAACCATCTATGTGAAGCAATACTACACCCATCATTCTAAATGCTTTGCTTTGCCTGACTGCTATCACCCACCCAGAAAAACTGCCACCTCACTGACTGCAGTACATATAACATAAACACACTTATAAGAAATCAACATGGAAGCCTCTCAATGTAAATATATCAACAAATACTTCTTGAAAGCTGGATCCTCTTACAGCCTTTCACCCATGTGGAATTTGTTTTATTATTTACCCACCTGTGTGCCTGAAAAGTATAAGGAATGAGAAAAACAGAGCAAGGTAAGGCGGAGACCTGCATTGATTCATTATTGTAGATGTGACTTGGGGAATCTGGGATTTTAACTGTAAAGGTGATTAAACAACAGCCTGAAAGGACAACATACTGACAACTTTAAAAGCCAAGTATTGAATTTGAGTTGAATGGATAATTCAATATGTGAAAATATAAGTGGACTCATGTATTTGTTTCTACTAATATAACTCCTGACTGTAAAGCACAAGCTTACATCCTTCATTGGTTAAAACTGTGTTTTTTATTGTGTACGAAATACCTGTGGCTGTTTTTATTGTGGCTCAATAACATGTCAAAATGTCACATGACTTTCACTTTACAGACAAGAAAAGTCGTTGACACTAGGCATCAAAGGCGATGCAAAATGTTAGAGATGTAAAGATTAAAACAATATGGGAGCAAGTAACAAAGATTCTTGAAACGTTATGATTTTTATTTGGAAGTTTTCAGTATAATATAATTTTTCGAGAAAAAGCCTGTTTAACTTATATTCCTGAGACCATAGAATGGTTTAAAACAAAATGAAAAGCAAAACCTGACATCATAGGTTTTCTAAAGATGTTACATATGTAGAAAAAACGCAAATTAACTATAAAACTAAAGGGTACTAGCAGAAAAATGCACATGTGCAGCAGCCTCACATTACACATATAAGTATTGTTCAGATAATATTTTTCTCGAACTTAGCATGTGTTTTTTCAGTATCTTATTGTTTATTTTCAAAGATATTTGGAAAGTTACTGACACACACAAAAAAAAGATAAAATAAAAAAATAGAACAAAGTTTTACCGAATTAGGACCTGTATTGATCAGGTTTAGAAAGTCCGCAAAACAAACTTTCCCTATATGCAAATTTCAGTGAGCATTCCATAATATATGCATCGCACTCCAGCGCATCGCCAATAAAGAACAAAATGGCTGACACTAGTGACAGTCAGTATAAGGTTTTTACTTACAATCGGTAACATTCATCATGTGGCATTCCCAACATGCTTTGCAAAAGTAGTGCAGAATCTAAAAATAGTATTTAAAGGTTACATTGCCCTATAATGAAAACACTCTGCAAAAAAAAAAAGGTAATAAATTTAATGAAACAGATTATTTACTGTTGCCACATGAGATTCAATAAGTTTAATCAAAATAACATTTTTCATAAATATGATGTTCATCTGGATTTGGCCTTTAAAGAGAAAGGAATGCTTAAAATACACACAGCCTAGCAGAAATATAACTAACAATGATGTTTTACAATACCACATTCATTCAAGAAAAAAATAACTGACATGTTTCAACATTCATTCAAGAAAAAAATAACTGACATGATACAACATTCATTCAAGAAAAAAATAACTGACATGATACAACATTCATTCAAGAAAAAATAACTGACATGATACAAGATTCATTCAAGAAAAAAATAACTGACATGATACAACATTCATTCAAGAAAAAAATAACTGACATGATACAAGATTCATTCAAGAAAAAAATAACTGACATGATCCACATTCATTCAAGAAAAAATAACTGACATGATACAAAATTCATTCAAGAAAAAAATAATTGACATGATACAACATTCCTTCAAGAAAAAAATAACTGACAATCTATTGTCAAGATAATCAAATTGTTAAGAAGTACAAGATGTCAGCTATTGTGTGTTCTTCACAATACAAATATTTTTTGCATAAGAATCCTTATATATTTAACTAAGCAAGAAAAGCTTTTTATATGCAAACTTTTGTGGGGTTATGCTCAATAAAATGGAAAATATGCTATTGATGTCTTTTTTTTTATTAAGACATATATTCATAAAGTCAGATGAACTATCATAATAAATTTACAAAGGATGCGCTGCATGTGGGGATGTGGTGGTTCATTTTTCATGGCCAGCATTATACTTAAGAGCTGGCTCTTCTTCAGATAACTGGAAAAATAATACTTAGTTTCAAATCTGCTTGCATAAATTTTATTCCTATGGTATTTTTTATTTCATATTAACTGCAAAGATGTTATTGTAAGAAGTACATTGCCTTTTGATTTGTGTCATGAATTGGTCATTAGTACCTTTTTGTTCAAAATGTCAAAACTTTAAAGTTTGACATATTTTGACCAAAAGAAAAAATACATTTAAAGAACACATGGTAATATAAAATACATTTAAATAATAATTTTTATTTTTATTAAATATGATATAAATATGATAAACATAAACAAATCATTCTGTTTATGCAACAAGATTTGAAACTAAGCAAAAGAAGTGATGGCTGTTATTTTTTTCCATTTATCTGGAAAAAAAACACAGCTAATAACCTTATAGATCTTAGAAACAAATATAAAAACAAACATGTTTAATTAATAAAAAGAAAATAAGAAGCACAAATGTGTCTCCAGAGTATTTTCTGAACTTCTGATGTTCCCATCATCAAAGAAAGTGATACAAGATTTTCTTTACAGAAGTTTTAATACTGTGCAGTCTGAGGCCTATGGGAATAGAAGAGGATTTAATATCCCAGATAAAAGATGCCATAGACATTGTATGTCTTGGATTTCTTTTTAACTTTCATAATCCTGTTACAACTTAAACATTAGATACTGGTTAATATTTGTTGTAAATAAATAAAATCTTTCAATTAAATGAGCACACCTCCTAGAAAACTGGGCTTCATGATTAAACTTTAGTTTTGTCTTTTTACATAAATAAGAAATTAGAATAAATTTTCCATTATAAATTTTAAATCACTCCTTCCATGCTAAGTTAAGTTTCTTATTTACAGCCGTTTGAAAAATACATTCAATGACAATAAAATAGTTAATTACGAAAATATAACTACACCAGGTTGACCTGGAACATAGGACTACACTTATACAGTGCTCCCTTTCTTAAACAACATCAAGCAGAAAAAGAGAAATTGGTTGCTTAAGAGAGGTTGTTGCTCTAGAGAGGTAACCCCTATATATGCAAAAGAATATTAGTATCAGTTTTTTTAGTTTTCATTATTTATGTAGTTCAGTTTATTGGCTTGAACTGATATGGTTATGCATTGTGCAATTATTATAATTTTGTCATTTTTATTTGTTTTTACTTGTATAGATAGATAGATAGATAGTTTAGATAGATAGATAGACTGATGGAAGGAAGGATGGATGGATGGATGGATGGATAGATGGATAGATAGATAGATAGATAGATAGATAGATAGATAGATAGATAGATAGATAGATAGATAGAAGATAGATAGATAGATAGATAGATAGATAGATAGATAGATAGATAGATAGATAGATAGATAGATACATGTACCTTGTTTTGTATAATTATTTTTAACTTTTTAAGTTAGTCAATTTTTATTCTGTGGTACTTTTTCTTTACATATTGTTATGTTGTTAACAGACAGCAACAAGACAAAACACATTCACATTTGAATATGTTTAATCAAACTATAGCAATATTTAGAAAACATGTGATGGGTATTTATAAGAAAACTCGCCATTATGATGTTCACACTAATGACAAATTTATTCCAGAAGTCAAATGTTCCGGAATTACCACACCTACCAATCAACAAATGATTGGAGCAATTAAAAGGTCGCTTCTCTACACAAAAAGACCTTGGTTTACCTAACTTAATTGGCCTACACTTACGTAAAAACACAAGAGAAACGTGTGAAAACAATGTTAGTTTGAACTTTATATTGAAGTTTATACTAAGTGATTCCCATCAACATGGGAATATGGGTACATGCGGGAACTAGTCACAAATAGCTTTTGTTGCTTATTTTTTTTAAATTTCCGATATCACTCGGCATAATAAAAGATGCCGGCGGCTAACAACAACTGGCGAGACAAAACATCGGCCACTCAAGGGAGGGAATTCAAACAACACAGAAGTGAAAATGAGTGACAGTAGCCGTTTTAGAGAATTGTCGTTCTTGAGAGGGAAAAATATGTTGAAAACAACAGGTGGTACATTAAACAGACATCTAAGAGAGGTATTCATATAAGAGAGGTGAACTTCATTTCTGCAAGACATACAGCCTTAATTCATAATGTTAAGTTAACCTGCCTTAAAGCTCCATGTTGGCAATGTTTGCAGTCTTATAACGCCAAGTTGTCAATCTGTAAAACCTAATGAACCCATGTTGGCAGAATGCACTTCCTAGTTTCTTTATGTCTATAAGTTGTATGGCCATATAGCCTCATGTAAATAAGTTATAAGGCCATTTCCATGCCAAAAGACTCCATGTCAGTAAGTTATACTGCCCAATAAATCCATGTTGGTAGTTTATACAGCCTTATAACTCCATATCAATTCATCAACTTTTAAAGCCAAATAGCTTGATGCCATTAACCTATAAACCCATCTGACCTAAAAGTTATATGTAGGCAATTTAAAGGGCATACAAACAGTATTTGTGTGGTTGTTATGCATCTACAAAACATAACTTCTACCTGATGAACCCTTTTAATATGGCACCACAGGTACTTAAAAAATCAATTAACAAATGCTTGACACATGAACATGTTATAAAGTTTTTATATTTTTATGTGTAAATTTTATTTGAACATGCATGTTGATTGAGACAACAGTCCCCAAATGTAGTTAAATTATTCAGGCTTACTGTCTTGGCTCTAAAATATCAGAACTTAACCTTTTAATGTATGCTCTATCATGTAATTGTCCCACGCGTTATAGGAATAAGACCTAGCAAGAAGATCAAAAACATTTAGTTACTCACATATCACTCGTTTGCAGGTTCTATTGCAAAATTAGACAGTAGTATACTTCTGTTTTGAATGCTCAAATATTTGTATAGAATTGGTACCAAAATAATTAAATATTAAAGAATGAGATGTCAAATTTAAACTGAGGTCTTTTTTTATTTGAGTTATAGCTAACAATTAACATCTACATCTCAAAACACTGTTTGAAAATTTGAAAGTGTTGTAAAAAAGCTACGTAACTAGAAACCGAACATGATAAACAATATTTAGGTATTTTATTCAACAGTAGTGTATGCAATTCTAAATCTATTCTTATGAAAAACTGAAGGTAAAATCTGCAAAAGTTGAAACAAGTGTGCTCTTTTAAATGCCCAATTTTTTATAAACAGGTAAACACATATATGACAAAAGTTAAAAAAAACACCTTAAGTAAACTATTTATTTATTGTTAGATGAAATGTGCATGTTTAAAAAGATTTACACTTAAAGCATTTTGTACTAACATCATGTGAGAAACATTAAAAAAATGGAGCTAAGTTGTTGTGACGTCGAAAATCTTCATCTTTTTATGTTGTGTACTTGACATCATTAAGCAAGGTTTGCCATAAGGCTCTCAATGATACTGCTAGAGCATACCTTAAGCTCTATTTGGCTTTATTGCAAGATCGAACTTTAGGCTAAATTGCTAGAGCACATTTTAGGCTAAACTGCAAGATCACACTTTAGGCTCTATTGCAAGAACACACTTTAGGCTCTATTGCAAGAACACACTTTAAGCTCTATTGCACGAACACACACTAGGCTCTATTGCAAACACACACTTTTAGGTCCTACTGCAAAAGCACACTTTAGGTCTTATTGCTAGTGCACACGTTAGACTATATTGCTATAATGCACTTAGGGCTAAGCAACAGCACATCTTTGGCTTGATTGCAAAGCACACTTAAGGCTAAAATGCTAGAGCACATTAATTTTTAGGCTTGATTGCAAGAGCATACTTTAGGCTAAATTGCTAGAGCACACACTAGGCTTGATTGCAGGAGCACAATGTTGGCTCGACTGCCAGAGCATACTTTAGGCTTTACTGCACATGCACTCGATTGCTAGAGTACACTTTAGGCTCTATTGCAAGAACCCATTTTAGACTCAACTGCAAGAGCACACTTTGAACTCTGTTGCTGGAGCATACTTAAGGCTCTATTGCTGGAGCATACTTAAGGCTCTATTGCTGCAGTACACTTTAGGCTCTACTGCTAGAGTACACTTTAGGCTCAACTGCTAGAGCACACTTTAGGCTCTACTGCTAGAGCACACTTTAGGCTTAACTGCTAGAGCACACTTTAGGCTCTACTGCTAGAGCACACTTTAGGCTCTACTGCTAGAGCGCACTTTAGGCTCAACTGCTAGAGCACACTTTAGGCTCTACTGCTAGAGTACACTTTAGGCTCTACTGCTAGAGCACACTTTAGGCTCAACTGCTAGAGCACACGTTAGGCTCTACTGCTAGAGCACATTTTAGGCTCTACTGCTAGAGTACACTTTAGGCTCTACTGCTAGAGCACACTTTAGGCTCTACTGCTAGAGTACACTTTAGGCTCAACTGCTAGAGCACACTTTAGGCTCTACTGCTAGAGCACACTTTAGGCTCATCTGCTAGAGCACACTTTAGGCTCTACAGCTAGAGCAAACTTTAGGCTCTACTGCTAGAGCACACTTTAGGCTCATCTGCTAGAGCACACTTTAGGCTCTACAGCTAGAGCACACTTTAAGCTCTACTGCTAGAGCACACTTTAGGCTCTACTGCTAGAGTATACTTTAGGCTCAACTGCTAGAGCACACTTTGGGCTTGATTGCAAGAGAACAATTTTGGCTTTATTGCTGGAGCATACTTAATGCTTTCAAGGGTATTGCTAGCGCAGACTTTAGACACTCAGCAGTATTGTCAGAGCAGCCTTTAGGCCATCAATAATTTGCAAAAGTTGTGAAGCTCCCTTCCAAAGATAAACAATGGGCTCTTAACAATGCATGCTGGCATACACAATACACCCCTCAATGGTATTACATTGATGAGTTTTTTTCTTTATATTTGCATGGGCATATAATTATAAGGTAATTGAAGGTTTTACATGATCAGCCATTTAGCATTAGTAGTTGTAAAAAGTTACAAGCAGATTAATTAACAGGATTATTCAAGAAAAACATAAAAAATAAATAGGAAAAACAGCATAACTTAACAGAAAAAAGAAAAAAGAAAATAGATTTCAGAATTCACATCTGGTTAATTAAAAAATTCTCATCAGAAACCATTGAAATATCTCTTCACATATAATGACAATTCCTGAAACTCGCATATCAGATATCTGGGCCATGTATTTAAACTTCTGTGCAATGAATCAATTCTTACCCTGGTGTATAGAAGTAGGGGAGTATGTGTTTTATCCAATGATAGGAGCCTGTATTCACTGCAAGTAGGACAGTGACAAGAAAATCAAAGCACTTAGAAACACTGTTTGGGTGATGCAAGATTTACCATGTAACTGATTACATGTGTGCAAACATTGAACAAAACTATTCCATAGTAAATCAAATGTACAATGCATTGGAAATTGGAAAGCAGGCAAGTCTTCAGATGCAACACCTCTTCTACAATATAGATCACATCAGAGTTATTAACATTAGGCAGAAACCATTTAAGTAAATATTCAATATTTTCTATATGATTTTGCATTTTAACTTAAGTTTAAAATAAATCCTTACACATGCTGCCAGATTCATCCAAAATATCATGAATTTGAAATTAACTACCAGTGCAACCTATTACATCTCTTTGATCTAAATCTAAAAATCCAGAGTGTTCCATTCCTTTTAACACATGCAGAAGCTTAAATAGACTGAAATGCTGAGATGAAACGAATGACCTGTCATTACACAACCTGGTTTAGAGCCATTGGGGCAGTGAGGTCCAGCGCAGGATATTGCAAATATCTTGGTATAGTAGATTATATATAGACAGTGTAAAAAATATTCCTGCGCTGTGATATTCGTACACAGCATTGTTTGTTTACAAATCTGAAATTCATGTATATATAAATTACACAATATAATGAACTTGATGTTTAAACAGGAAAAAATATTAATGATAACATTTGAAGAAAGTCCTGGACACAACTTCCACGTCTAGTTTCCTTAAACATACGTATTTGTCCTCTACATGCACTACTTTTTCCAAGGCATGAATAACTGTCCACGAGAAGTCAAGGTCATGCAGGGTCAATCCTGTGTGCTTCCAAAATCCTGCTGATGATGCTTGCTTAATTTAATCCTGAAGACGAAGACGTATCTACTACAAATCTTGTGATTAAGCTTACAGATCTATATTCTTGTTTTCCCTAAGTAAGTTCAGTTACTATTCTTAAAGTTCTGGGGAAAGTTACTTTGTGCATTGTTTTATCTGTTCTTGATAAATAAATACAGCAAAATAAATGACCAAACTTCCATGGCAACAATTTGTCCCAGAATCCATTAGCCATTAGCAAGCATTGTTACTACCAGCACCTTGTGGACATAAATCAAGGGTCAATTTTCTGTTCTCTCTAAGAAATTACAGGTTATATAATAACTTCTGCCTCTGAATGGAGTCCAGACTTTGTAGAATATGTCACAGCGATACAATTACGGTCTTTATAATACTGTCCAGCTGTTTCAGTGAAGCAAGATGCCAGACAAATGCCTGGGAAGAACAATTGGCACACTGCAGGTCATTTGGAAGATCTTCCAACATAATGTCCTTATCCCTGACCGGGACTCGAACCCACACAGAGAGAGAAGTTGGATGAGTTAAAAGTACTACTAAGTCATGGGCATCCTGACCTATTAATTTGAGCTTGCCTCATGATGCCTTACAGAAGTTTCTTGGCATATCCCGAAAATACATCAGTACAACAAATGTGCCAAATATAGTAAAATCATGACAAATCAAACAGGTCTTTTTTAAGTTAATTTAAGTAAGAATTATAAATTAGGTTGCTAAAGTTTGTTGTTGATGCAATATTGACCTCTTGGTATACAATTGGGCAGGAGACAGTTTATGCAGCTATCACAAAGACATGGAACATGTATCATTTTATATTCCATTACCTATGAAAATATTCAATCAATCAACATTAAAAAAAAAACCACAGTAAAAAGAAGTTTTGTGATTAAGTTTTTTATCTGTTAACTTTTCAGCAAAACTTGTGCTATTCTCTGTCTGCTGAGCATTAATTTATCAAGTCTAGGCCGACAGTATAAACATGGAGCATTAATTTATCAAGTCTAGGCCAACAAGGTACACACGGAGCATTACTTTATCAAGCCTAGGCCAACAGTATACAGATGGAACATTAATTTATCAAGTCTAGGCCAACAGTATAAACATGGAGCATTAATATATCAAGTCTAGGCCACCAGTATAAACATGGAGCATTAATTTATCAAGTTTAGGCCAACAATGTAAATACTGAGTATTAATTTATCAAGTTTAGGCCAACAGTGTACACACAGAGCAATAATTTATCAAGTTTAGGCCAACAGTGTACACACAGAGCATTAATTTATCAAGTTTAGGCCAACAGTGTACATACACACTATGCATTAATTTATCAAGTTTAGGCCAACAGTGTACACACTATGCATTAATTTATCAAGTTTAGGCCAACAGTGTACACACGGAGCATTACTTTATCAAGTTTAGGCCAACAGTGTACATACACACTATGCATTAATTTATCAAGTTTAGGGCAACAGTGTACATACAAACTATGCATTAATTTATCATGTTTAGGCCAACAGTGTACATACACACTATGCATTAATTTATCAAGTTTAGGCCAACAGTGTACACACTATGCATTAATTTATCAAGTTTAGGCCAACAGTGTACACACTATGCATTAATTTATCAAGTTTAGGCCAACAGTGTACACACTATGCATTAATATATCAAGTTTAGGCCAACAGTGTACACACAGAGCATTAATTTATCAAGTTTAGGCCAACAGTGTACATACACACTATGCATTAATTTATCAAGTTTAGGCCAACAGTGTACACACTATGCATTAATTTATCAAGTTTAGGCCAACAGTGTACATACAAACTATGCATTAATTTATCATGTTTAGGCCAACAGTGTACATACACACTATGCATTAATTTATCAAGTTTAGGCCAACAGTGTACACACTATGCATTAATTTATCAAGTTTAGGCCAACAGTGTTCACACGGAGCATTAATTTATCAAGTTTAGGCCAACAGTGTACACACAGAGCATTAATTTATCAAGTTTAGGCCAACAGTGTACATACACACTATGCATTAATTTATCAAGTTTAGGCCAACAGTGTACACACTATGCATTAATTTATCAAGTTTAGGCTAACAGTGTACACACGGAGCATTAATTTATCAAGTTTAGGCCAACAGTGTACACACGGAACATTAATTTATCAAGTTTAGGCCAACAGTGTACACACAGAGCATTAATTTATCAAGTTTAGGCCAACAGTGAACATACACACTATGCATTAATTTATCAAGTTTAGGCCAACAGTATAAACATGGAGCATTAATTTATCAAGTTTAGGCCAACAGTGTACACACTATGCATTATCAAGTCTAGGCCAACAGTCTACACACTATGCATTAACTTATCAAGTCTAGGCCAACAGTATACACACACTATGCATTAATTTATTAAGTCTAGGCAAACAGTATACACATAAAGTCTTCATTTATCAAGTCTACGCCAACAGTGTACACACAAAGCCTTCATTAATCAAGCTAGGCCAACAGTGTACACTCTATGCATTAACTCATCAAGTCTAGGCCAACAGTGTACACACTATGCATTAACTCATCAAGTCTAGGCCAACAGCGTACACACAAAGCCTTCATTTATCAAGTCTAGGCCAACAGTTTACACACTATGCATTAACTTATCAAGTCTAGGCCAACAGTGAACATACTATGCATTTACTTATCAAGTCTAGGCCAACAATGAAAACAGGGAGCATTAATTTATCAAATCTAGGCCAACAGTGTACACATGGAGCATTTACTTATCTGGTCTAGGCCAATAGTATAGTTTTAGATCACCCAGATTCTTTGGGGCTGTTGTATCAAGATCTATATTTGGTACCGAGCATCCTGTAAGATGTTAACAATGCTTGCAGATGTTAGCAATTTGCTAATTAAAATTAAAACTATTATGAAGATGATTAATACCGCTAGATATTGCAGTTCTATTTTTTAATGTTATCAGTGTTAGTTTTGACAATCATTGTAAGTTTGACTTGAATCAGACAAATTGTTGGCAAAGAAAATCACAAACTATTGTATCCAATCATTATAAAAAAAAGGGCCAATTAAAATAATGTGAAACTGACATGACAATGCTATGAAAAAGCAGTGCAACTAGCATTGTAACTAACAAGTCATGTAAAGAAAAAGAAAAATATGACCAATAGTAGTGGCAGGAGAGAGAGGAGAGATAGTGAAAAATATTATAAAGGGCCTTAACTCAGTACACTTGGAGCAGGACATGCTTATGATATGTGCAAGTAGAGTAGGTATTAATAACTGTTGTGAAGTAATATGAAAATCTGACAAATGGCAGCTGCGAAAATGTGATGACAAGTTATTTAAAAAAATATAACAAAGGAACAAAACTAAACTAAAGCTGGTCATGACATTCCTAAAATATTGGTTCTCGCAGTAATAATAAATAAAAACAAGTTCAATCGTTGCCTAATAATAGCATGAATAAATTTTATTAAACAAATACGCCAAGGGACCATAACTTGTCTAAGTGAAGCCAGACATAACATGCAAATGATATGCGCAAGCAGGCTTACCAGTCCAGTACTGTTTCATTAAAACATACAGTAGCTGAAAAATAGGGCAGACAAATATTTTCTATAAATAAATATTTCTACATCTCAACTGCTTATTGCATGGGTTCAAGTCCAGGTTGGGGCAATAACTTTCATGTGGAGAGGTTTTTCAGCTTACCTGCTGTGCACCGGGGGTTCCTCCACCTATAACTAGAACTATCGCTGAATGTGATTCATACCCCCACCAATGTCCTTGACAAAGCTGGTACAAGGGTAAGATGGGTTCTGCACATTGCCCAGTTGGGGTGAACATTTGAGTCAAGTTTGAAGAAAATCCTTATATTAGTATAGGATTTATAGGGCAGACACAACATATTGTCTAGTATTGATTGTAAGTAAATTAAAAGACTTAAAAAGGGGTATAACTTTGTCAAAATGCAATACAGAGTTATGAAACTTGACCTGCATATCTTACTTGTGATACGTCATATATCTTTTAAGTTTCAAGCCAATACCTGTACTATTTACAGAAATATTCAAGTACATGTTAAAATTTAAGAACATTTTCTAAGTCAATTTTGACCTTCAAGTGTGACCTTGACCTTAAGCCGGCACAAAGGTAACATGGGTTCTGCACATAACCTTGTTGAGTTGAACATTTGAGTAAAGTTTGAAGAAAATTCTTCCATTAGTATAGGATTTATAGAGCGGACACGACATATTGTCTAATACTTGATTGTATGTAAATTTGAAGACTTAAAAGGGGCATAACTTTGTCAAAATGCAATACAGAGTTATGAAACTTGACCTGCATATCATTATTGTGACACTTCATATATATTTTAAGTTTCAAGCAAATACTTTTTCTAGTTTCAGAAATATTCAAATACATGTTAAAATTTAGGAATATTTTCTAAGACAATTTTTGACCTTCAACTGTGACCTTGACCTTAAGCCGGCAAAAGAGTAACATGGGTTCTGCACATCCCCTTGTTGAGGTGAACATTTGAGCCCAGATTAAAGAAAATATTTCAATTAGTGTAGGACTTACAGAGTGGACCCGACATAATGTCTAACATTTGATTGTTTGATATTTGACCTTCAATTGTGACCTTGACCTTGAGCTGACACATGGGCAACATGGGTTCTGCACATCCCCTTGTTGAGGTGAACATTTCAGCCAAGTTTGAAGAAAATCCTTCAATTGGTATAGGATTTATAGAGCGGACACGATAATGGAGACGGACGGACCGACCGACGGACAGACGCGACAAAGTGAATCCATCGTAGCCCCTCCCCACCCCCACACATTTTGTGGTGGGGATATAATTATTAAAAAAAAATACAACAAAGGAACAAAACTAAAATCAAGCTGGTCATAACATTCCTAAGATATTGGTTCTCGCAGTAATAATAAATAAAAACAAATTCAATAGTTGCCGAATAATAGCATAAATAAAATTTATTAAACAAATATGTCAAAGGACCATTACTTATCTGAGTGAAGCCAGACATGACATGCAAATGATATGTGCAAGTAGGCTTAAAGTCCAGTACTGTTTCATTAAAATATACAGTAGCTGAAAAATAGGGCAGACAAATATTTTCTATAAATATTTTCTACATCTCAGCTTCTCATTGCATGGGTTTGAGTCCAGGTCTGGGCAATTTCTTTCATGTGGGGAGGTTCTTCAGCTTACCTGCTGTGCACCGGTGGTTCTATGGTCTTCCTCCACCTAGAATTAGCTGAACATCTCCAATATGAACATAACTGTGTCTGTGCAAAGTAACAAATAAACAAACAAATGCCTTGTATTGGTGGTATGATAAGTACAGATTGTAAACAAATGTGGCAATTCAAACTTCATGACTCTCCCTTTGAGTACAAGTTAAACTCGATTTACAGCTTACAAATGGAATCAGGAAAATAATGCAATTTAAAGGAGACTGTGTAACTTTCGACAGATTGTTTATATGGCATTGACTTTAACCTGAAAAACCTGAAAGACGACCACGTTTGTTTATGTTGTGAATACACCATTAAATGTTCACCAATCAACTAAAACATATCAAGTCCAGACATATAATCTTCCCCTCGTACCAATGAGAGAGACTTAGGCTTCCAGGAGATTATGGTGCTAGTAAGATTGTGGTGCCAGTGAGGGAGATTGTGGTGGCCAGTAAGGGAGATTGTGGTGGCCAGTGAGAGAGATTGTGGTGCCAGTGAGGGAGATTGTGGTGGCCAGTGAGGGAGATTGTGGTGCCAGTGAGGGAGATTATGGTGGCCAGTGAGGGAGATTGTGGTGGCCAGTGAGGGAGATTGTGGTGGCCAGTGAGGGAGATTGTGGTGCCAGTGAGAGAGATTGTGGTGCCAGTGAGGGAGATTGTGGTGGCCAGTGAGGGAGATTGTGGTGCCAGTGAGGGAGATTGTGGTGGCCAGTGAGGGAGATTGTGGTGCCAGTGAGGGAGATTATGGTGGCCAGTGAGGGAGATTGTGGTGCCAGTGAGAGAGATTGTGGTGCCAGTGAGGGAGATTGTGGTGGCCAGTGAGGGAGATTGTGGTGCCAGTGAGGGAGATTATGGTGGCCAGTGAGGGAGATTGTGGTGCCTGTGAGGGAGATTGTGGTGCCAGTGAGGGAGATTGAGGTGCCAGTGAGGGAGATTGTGGTGCCAGTGAGGGAGATTGTGGTGCCTGTGAGGGAGATTGTGGTGCCAGTGAGGGAGATTATGGTGGCCAGTGAGGGAGATTGTGGTGCCAGTGAGGGAGATTATGGTGGCCAGTGAGGGAGATTATGGTGGCCAGTGAGGGAGATTGTGGTGCCTGTGAGGGAGATTGTGGTGCCAGTGAGGGAGATTATGGTGGCCAGTGAGGGAGATTGTGGTGCCAGTGAGGGAGATTATGGTGCCAGTGAGAGAGATTGTGGTGCCAGTGAGGGAGATTGTGGTGCCAGTGAGAGAGATTGTGGTGCCAGTGAAGGAGATTATGGTGCTGGTAAGATTTTGGTGCCAGTGAGGGAGCTTATAGTGGCCAGTGAGAAGATTGTGGTGCTAGTGAGATTGTGGTGCTGGTAAGATTGTGGTGCCAGTGAGGGAGATTGTGGTGCCAATGAGAGAGATTGTGGTGCCAGTGAGGGAGATTGTGGTGCCAGTGAGAGAGATTGTGGTGCCAGTGAGGGAGATTGTGGTGCCAGTGAGAGAGATTGTGGTGCCAGTGAGGGAGATTATGGTGCTGGTAAGATTTTGGTGCCAGTGAGGGAGATTATGGTGGCCAATGAGGGAGATTATGGTGCCAGTGAGTGAGATTGTAGTGCTAGTGAGATTGTGGTGCCAGTGAGGGAGATTATGGTCACTGGGAGATTGTGGTTCCAGTGAGGAGATTGTGGTGCCAGTGAGGGAGACTGCGATCACTGGGAGATTGTGGTGCCAGTGAGGGTGTCTGTGGTCACTGAAAGATTATTGTGCCAGTGAGGGAGACTGTGGTGCCAGTCAGGGAGATTGTGGTGCCAGTGCAGGAGATTGTGGTGCCAGTCAGGGAGACTGTGGTGCCAGTCAGGGACATTGTGGTGCCCGCTATTGTGGTGCCAGTGAGGGAGATTGTGGTTACTGGGAGATTGTGGTGCCAGTGAGGAGTTTTTGGTCAATGGAGATTGTGGTGCTGGTGAAGGAGATTGTGGTCAGTGGGAGATTGTGGTGCCAGTCAGGGAGATTTTGGTGCCAGTGAGAAAGACTGTGGTGCCAGTCAGGGAGAGGGTGGTGCCAGTGAGAGATTGTGGTGCCAATGAGAGAGATTGTGGTGCCAGTGAGAGATTGTGGTGCCAGTCAGGGAGACTGTGGTACCAGTGAGGAGTTTTTGGTCAATGGAGATTATGGTGCCAGTCAGGGAGACTGTGGTATCAGTGAGGAGTTTTTGGTCAATTGAGATTGTGGTGCTGGTGAAGGAGATTGTGGTCAGTAGGAGATTGTGGTGCCAGTCAGGGAGATTCTGGTGCCAGTGAGAAAGACTGTGGTGCCAGTCAGGGAGACTGTGGTGCCAGTGAGAGAGATTGTGGTGCCAGTGAGAGAGATTGTGGTGCCAGTGAGAGAGACTGTGGTGCCAGTCAGGGAGACTGTGGTGCAAGTGAGAGAGATTGTGGTTCTTATGAGGGAGATTGTTGTGCCAGTGAGGGAGAATGTGGTGCCAGGCAGAGATATTGTGGTGCCATTCAAGGATACTGTTGTTCCAGTGGGAGATTGTGGTGCCAGTGAGGGAGATTGTGGTTCCTGGGAGATTGTGGTGCCAGTGAAGGAGATTGTGGTGCCAGTGAAGGGGATTGTTGTGCCAGTAAGGGAGATTATGGTGCCAGTGAGGAGATTGTGGTCACTAAGAGATAGTGGTGCCAGTGCGGGAAACCGTGGTGCCAGTCAGGGAGATTGTGGTGCCAGCTATTGTGGTGCCAGTGAGGGAGATTGTTGTTACTGGGAGATTATGGTGCCGGTGAGGGAGATTTTGGTCACTGGAGATTGTGGTGCCTGTGAGGGAGACTGTGGTGCCTGTGAGGAAGATTGTGGTGCCTGTGAGGAAGATTGTGGTGCCATTGAAGGAGATTGTGGTGCCTGTGAGGAGATTGTGGTGCCTATGAGGAAGACTGTAGTGCCAGTGAGAAGATTGTGGTGCCTGTGAGGAGACTGTGGTGCCAGTGAGGAGATTATGGTGCCAGTATGGGCGACTGTGGTGCCAGTGAGGAGACTGTGGTGCCAGTGAGGGAGATGTGGTGCCTGTGAGGGAGACTGTGGTGCCAGTAAGGACATTATGGTGCCAGTGAGGAGATTGTGGTGCCAGTGAGGAGATTATCATGCCAGTGTGGAGATTATGGTGCCAGTGAGTGAGAATACAGTGCCAGTGAGGAAGTTTGTGGTGCCAGTGAGGGAGACTGTGGTGTCAGTGAGGAGATAATTGTGTCAGTGAGGAGACTGTGGTGCCAGTAAGGGAGACTGTGGTTTCAGTGAGGGTGACTGTGGTGCCAGTGAGGGAGACTGTGGTGACAGTGAGGGAGATGTGGTGCCAGTGAGGGTGACTGTGGTGCCAGTGAGGGAAACTGTGGTGCCAGTCAGGGAGATTGTGGTGCCAGCTATTGTGGTGCCAGTGAGGAAGATTGTGGTGCCAGTGAGGAGACTGTGGTGCCAGTGAGGGAGACTGTGGTTTCAGTGAGGGTGACTGTGGTGCCAGTGAGGGAGACTGTGGTGACAGTGAGGGAGATGTGGTACAAGTGAGGGAGATTGTGGTGCCAGTGAGGGAGACTGTGGTGCCAGTGAGGAGATCATGGTGCCAGTGAGGAGACTGTGGTGCCAGTAAAGGAGACTGTGGTGCCAGTGAAGGAGACTGTGGTGCCAGTGAAGGAGACTGTGGTGCCAGTGAAGGAGACTGTGGTTCCAGTGAGGAGACTGTGGTGCCAGTGAAGGAGACTGTGGTGCCAGTGAGGGAGATTGTGGTGCCAGTGAGGAGACTGTGGTGCCAGTGAGGAGACTGTGGTGCCAGTGAAGGAGACTGTGGTGCCAGTGAGGAGACTGTGGTGCCAGTTAGGTGACTGTGGTGACAGTGAGGGAGACTGTGGTGACAGTGAGGGAGACTGTGGTGCCAGTGAAGGAGATTGTGGTGCCAGTGAGGGAGACTATGGTGCCAGTGAGGGAGATTGTGGTGCCAATGAGGTGATTGTGGTGCCAGTGAAGGAGACTGTGGTGCCAGTGAGGAGACTGTGGTGCCAGTGAGGGAGATTGTGGTGCCAGTGAGGGAGACTGTGGTGCCAGTGAGGGAGACTGTGGTGCCAGTGAGGAGACTGTGGTGCCAGTGAGGGAGATTGTGGTGCCAGTGAGGGAGACTGTGGTGCCAGTATGGGAGACTGTGGTGCCAGTGAGGGAGATTGTGGTGCCAGTGAGGGAGACTGTGGTGCCAGTGAGGAGACTGTGGTGCCAGTGAGGGAGATTGTGGTGCCAGTGAGGGAGACTGTGGTGCCAGTATGGGAGACTGTGGTGCCAGTGAGGGAGATTGTGGTGCCAGTGAGGGAGACTGTGGCGCCAGTGAGGGAGATTGTGGTGCCAGTGAGGGAGACTGTGGTGCCAGTATGGGAGACTGTGGTGCCAGTGAGGGAGATTGTGGTGCCAGTGAGGGAGACTGTGGTGCCAGTGAGGAGACTGTGGTGCCAGTGAGGGAGATTGTGGTGCCAGTGAGGGAGACTGTGGTGCCAGTATGGGAGACTGTGGTGCCAGTGAGGGAGATTGTGGTGCCAGTGAGGGAGACTGTGGCGCCAGTGAGGGAGACTGTGGTGCCAATGAGGGAGACTGTGGTGCCAGTAAGGGAAAATGTGGTGCCAGTGAGGGAGACTATGGTGCCAGTGAGGAGACTGGTGCCAGTGAGGAGATTGTGGTGCCTGTGAGGGAGACTGTGGTGCCAGTGAGGACATTATGGTGCCAGTGAGGAGATTGTGGTGCCAGTGAGGAGATTATCATGCCAGTGTGGAGATTATGGTGCCAGTGAGTGAGAATACAGTGCCAGTGAGGAAGTTTGTGGTGCCAGTGAGGGAGACTGTGGTGTCAGTGAGGAGATAATTGTGTCAGTGAGGAGACTGTGGTGCCAGTAAGGGAGACTGTGGTTTCAGTGAGGGTGACTGTGGTGCCAGTGAGGAGACTGTGGTGCCAGTGAGGGAGACTGTGGTTTCAGTGAGGGTGACGGTGGTGCCAGTGAGGGAGACTGTGGTGACAGTGAGGGAGATGTGGTGCAAGTGAGGGAGATTGTGGTGCCAGTGAGGGAGACTGTGGTGCCAGTGAGGAGATCATGGTGCCAGTGAGGAGACTGTGGTGCCAGTAAAGGAGACTGTGGTGCCAGTGAAGGAGACTGTGGTGCCAGTGAAGGAGACTGCGGTTCCAGTGAGGAGACTGTGGTGCCAGTGAAGGAGACTGTGGTGCCAGTGAGGGAGATTGTGGTGCCAGTGAGGAGACTGTGGTGCCAGTGAGGAGACTGTGGTGCCAGTGAAGGAGACTGTGGTGCCAGTGAGGAGACTGTGGTGCCAGTTAGGTGACTGTGGTGACAGTGAGGGAGACTGTGGTGACAGTGAGGGAGACTGTGGTGCCAGTGAAGGAGATTGTGGTGCCAGTGAGGGAGACTATGGTGCCAGTGAGGGAGACTGTGGTGCCAGTGAGGAGATTGTAGTGCCAGTGAAGGAGACTGTGGTGCCAGTGAGGAGACTGTGGTGCCAGTGAGGGAGATTGTGGTGCCAGTGAGGGAGACTGTGGTGCCAGTGAGGGAGACTGTGGTGCCAGTGAGGAGACTGTGGTGCCAGTGAGGGAGATTGTGGTGCCAGTGAGGGAGACTGTGGTGCCAGTATGGGAGACTGTGGTGCCAGTGAGGGAGATTGTGGTGCCAGTGAGGGAGACTGTGGTGCCAGTGAGGGAGACTGTGGTGCCAATGAGGGAGACTGTGGTGCCAGTAAGGGAAACTGTGGTGCCAGTGAGGGAGACTATGGTGCCAGTGAGGAGACTGGTGCCAGTGAGGAGATTGTGGTGCCAGTGAGGGAGACTGTGGTGCCAGTGAGGAGACTGTGGTGCCAGTGAGGAGATTGTGTTGCCAGTGAGGAGATTGTGGTGCCAGTGAGGAGACTGTGGTGCCAGTAAGGAGACTGTGTTGCCAGTGAAGGAGATTGTGGTGCCAGTGAGGGAGACTGCCAGTGAGGAGATTGTGGTGCCAGTGAGGAGACTGTGGTGCCAGTGAGGGAGACTGCCAATGAGGAGATTGTGGTGCCAGTGAGGGAGACTGCCAGTGAGGGAGACTGCCAGTGAGGGAGACTGCCAGTGAGGGAGACTCCCAGTGAAGGAGACTGCCAGTGAGGAGATTGAGGTGCCAGTGATGAGATTGTGGTGCCAGTGAGGGAGACTGCCAGTGAGGAGATTGTGGTGCCAGTGAGGGAGACTCCCAGTGAGGGAGACTGCCAGTGAGGAGATTGTGGTGCCAGTGAGGGAGACTGTGGTGCCAGTGAGGAGATTATGGTGCCAGTGAGGAGATTGTGGTGCCAGTGAGGAGACTGTGGTGCCAGTGAGGGAGACTGCCAGTGAGGGAGATTGTGGTGCCAGTGGGGAAATGTGGTGCCAGTGAGGTAGATTATGGTGCCAGTGAGGGAGACTGTGGTGCCAGTGAGGTAGATTATGGTGCCAGTGAGGGAGACTGTGGTGCCAGTGAGGGAGATTGTGGTGCCAGTGAGGAGATTATGGTGCCAGTAAGGGAGACTGTGGTGCCAGTGAGGAGATTGTGGTGCTAGTGAGAGAGATAACTGTAAATCAACTGTGTTTTTTTAAATATCTGTTGCAATTGTATTGCTTATTACAACAACTTAAGCAATTAAAATATGTTTATATTTTGTAAAGCACATATATGATATGTATTTTTAGTTGGGTTATTATAGAAATAGGAATTATGGTATAGTAAATAGTATTTATTTTTATGTTTGAGTTGTTTTAAGACTTTAAGTGTTGAAATACTATGATTCTTTACATGATAAATAGACCTTTAATAACTAATTTTATTTCTTTTTTAGGTTTTCCTTTTCTTCAATACAAAATATAAGCTACAGAATCTGCACTGAGGTAGTTGCTGATATTTATAATTCCCAGTCACCATATATACAAAAAAATACATTAGTTTATAATCTAGGTTTGTTAAAGGAACATTTACATAATAATTATGCATAGAATTCAGAGGTAACATTTAATAAGTATGATGTTTGACAGTGGTTGAATCACTGCGACTGAACCTCTGGAAAATGTCGACAAACTATTTTCATAGAAATATCTGCCTTGAAAACAAGTGTCCATGGCTGATTAATTGCTTACAAGAGGGATTTCTTAACCTAGAACGACCAATATTCCTCATTTCCTTAGTAACTTGGCAGAGAAAGATGCTCACTTAAGAAATAATGAGTTTCAGTTAGCATCTTAAAATGCATCACATGCACTAATATCATCTGGGTAACTTTGTCAGCTGCATTGAACACTTAAGGTTTGTTGTCAATTTATTGAATTCTTAGATTGCTGTGAAAAAAACATAAAACTTAATATGTAAATAGCATATAGATCTTGATCAGTCAGCTCCCAATGGCTGCGGTCTGGTCCGGACCTTCACTACTTGCTTCTGAATCTCAATATAAGATATCTTAATTCAAAGTTGTCAATAGCTAAGAATTAAGTATGGATTATAACCAAAATAAACTGGTCAAGAGTTCGATAGCTTGTCTCTATGTTTCAATGGTAAATGCAAATAAAGGAAATGTTAAAATTCTAAAAAGATCAAGTATTGATGAAATGCTTTCCCAGTTTAAAAATGTTCAAACAAGTTTTAAGTTCATTGATGATGAATACCCTGATACTGTCTCGCCACAGTTACTGTAACCCTGTCCGAGTGGAAGTCTTTACATTCCATGTTCATTTCAAAGGAATTAAATAAATTGTAGAAAACCTAAATGGAAAGCCAGCCAAAAGTAGCCCCAAAATAGTGATGAAAGACTATCTACAATAACTAAATGAAAAAAAAGCCATACCAAAGTTCAAATAAGTCAGTCATGATGTGCCGACAATACATGGTACAATATCAGACTAATAATAGCCAAAAAACAGCGGACAAAATATATTCAATAAATATAGCAGACAAATTATATTCAATAAATATAGCAGACAAATTATATTCAATAAATATAGTGGACAAAATATATTCAATAAATATAGTGGACAAATTATATTCAATAAATATAGCGGACAAATTATATTCGATAAATATAGGGGACAAAATATTTTCAATAAATATAGCAGTCAAAATATATTCAATAAATATAGCGGACAAATTATATTTGATAAAAAAAGGGGATAAAATATATTCAATAAATATAGCGGACAAATTATATTCAATAAATATCGGGGACAAAATATATTCAATAAATATAGCGGACAAATTATATTCGATAAATATAGAGGACAAAATATATTCAATAAATATATAGCTGACATTATATTTAATAAATATAGTGGACAAAATATATTTGATAAATATAGCGAACTAAATATATTCAATAAATATAGCGGACAAATAATATTCATTGAATATTGTAGACAAAATATACATAAAAAATAAAGTGGACAAAATATATTCATTGAATGAAAAGGACAAAATATATTCATTAGAGAAAGTAGTCAAAACATATTCAATACAGGGCTCTTATTTAATATTTTTCAGTAGTGGAATTATTTTTGTAAATTTCAACTCGCGAAATCTTAAGTTCACTTGCAATTTTCAATTCACCCTTTTGCTATGATAATTAAGACATATATATATATATATATACATGTTTTAAAAAATACCATTTGTTGACATAGCTTTATTGTTGTATTATCATCATGCAACTGTGTAATAAAGGAGAATATCAAATATATTGTTACTCTATATTGCTTTATTTCCTTTGCCCATAGGGTGAAACATTCGGCCACCATCCACACTGCCCATTGAGGACTGAGGTCACCTTTGTTTAATGTAATTTCACATACAATGATCCATTCACTCAGTACTGAGAGAGCACCTCCACTTTATCCTTGCATTTCATCATAGAAACTGCTTATTTGCAAGCAGTGTAAATTAGTGGGTTAAGTAAATGATCAGCAAAATGTGGCTTTAGACTCCCCTTTCAGTGTCCTGCTGGCTAAATATCAGCCAAACACTCAAAGGATTTTTACCTCTAACTTCTGACTTCTTAAAACATAAAGTTTAAGGTCCTTCAATTCATGTTCTGCAGAATTAATACTACATCCCACATTTACCAAAATGGTGTTTTAAAAAGATTATAATTATTATCACCATCTCTATACAAAATGAAGACTTGCCTTTCGTCATCACTTGGCCAGATATTTGGATCAAACACATGATAGGTAAGAAACAGAGGATTTGTTTCAACATTGTTAAGCCTTCTTTGAATACAATCTGTCACTGACCGCACAATCCTCTTCCTTTCATCTGCTAGAAAGTCATTGTCAATAACATTTAACAAAGTTTCACCATAAAAAGAATTTCCATTTAACAGATTGTGTCTATATTGGGTCAAACAGTCTCCATCGCTATTGGCAAATGACTTAAATATTCATTAGCACTTTTATTTTGATAGTAGCCCTTGATAAAGTAACATATTCTGTTTGAAACTGAAGAGATATTTTGGTAATTTCAGTCTCATAAAATGAATAGACCAAACATATTTATACTGCATCATTTTTTTAGAATTAGAATGCCTTTGGCCTTGGCTCTGTACTCATTCCCAAATGGTAGAATCTTCACAGTAACTCATCATATAAATGACAAATCATATAAATGACAAGAATTTTCCAGTTTTTATCATTTATGAGATTGCCCTCAGTGTATGGTCCCCCCACCTTGCGCCATTGCATCAATCTGGTATTGTAAACTGGGTTTCCACAAAGTCTGCAATTTCACAGGCTTCCCTAATCCTATTTGCAGAACCTTTATAAAAGTTAAAACATGATCATCAGGACTTCAACAACAGTATCTCCTTTAAAATAGTCACTTAAAGCTAATTCCAGCCTGTGTGCTGGACACCACATGGCTAGGATCCATGGAACCTGACCTTTGATCCTTTATTTGTTGTCATAACAGAGGCTCCATCAGAACAAAAAACCACCAGTTTTCTGTTTGTAGTCAGGCATTTCAAACTCATCAAATGCAGCATCAATATCAGACATAATTCCATCAGCCTTTTTATTTAGAGGTTCTACAAGCTTTAGAAAGCAAATCTTAAGCTGGAAATCATCAAGTACTCTTACCATTATTACTTCTTTCTCAGAGTTAAAATTGTCAGTTGACCCAACACTGTAAATACTGAGGATAGGATATTAAGGCCAGTATTCACCAACTATTCTTAAGTAAGAATTGCTCAAGTCATGGATTTCAATCCACAATAGCTTCAACTTGTATTCAGCTATATGTCTGTATTTTTGCATGACAGTTTAGCATTGTTACATTGAGCTTAAAATCACATTAAACTTTATTAATAAGCTAATTTTTGTTCAGTGACTTTCTACTTCTATCTCGGTATCTTCAGCCAGACTGTCAACATTGCAATCTAGGTTTGTCATACAATAGGAAACATATCCAATGTTCTGTATACTTTTTACAATTGGCATGTCCTATACAGGCAAGGCTATTACATCAAGTCTAATGACCATGACCAGTCCTAATTTCTGTATGGCTGTTAGGCTAAATCCAGATCTAGGACCAGTAGAGTCTACTCCTAAATTTCTATATGGTTGTTAGGCTAAATCCAGTCCTAGGACCAGCAGACTCTACACCTAAATTTCTATATGGTTGTTAGGCTAAATCCAGTCCTAGGACCAGCAGATTCTACACCTAAATTTCTATATGGTTGTTAGGCTAAATCCAGTCCTAGGACCAGCAGACTCGACACCATAATTTCTATATGGTTGTTAGGCTAAATCCAGTCCTAAGACCAGCAGACTCTACTCCTAAATTTCTATATGGTTGTTAGGCTAAATCCAGTCCTAGGACCAGCAGACTACACCTAAATTTCTATATGGTTGTTAGGCTAAATCCAGTCCTAGGACCAGCAGACTCGACACCTAAATTTCTATATTGTTGTTAGGCTAAATCCAGTCCTAGGCCCAGCAGACTCTACTCCTAAATTTCTATATGGTTGTTAGGCTAAATCCAGTCCTAGGACCAGCAGACTCTACTCCTAAATTTTTATATGGTTGTTAGGCTAAATCCAGTCCTAGGACCAGCAGACTCTACTCCTAAATTTCTATATGGTTGTTAGGCTAAATCCAGTCCTAGGACCAGCAGACTCTACTCCTAAATTTCTATATGGTTGTTAGGCTAAATCCAGTCCTAGGACCAGCAGACTCGACACTTAAATTTCTATATTGTTGTTAGGCTAAATCCAGTCCTAGGACCAGCAGACTCTACTCCTAAATTTCTATATGGTTGTTAGGCTTAATACAGTCCTAGGACCAGCAGACTCTACTCCTAAATTTCTATATGGTTGTTAGGCTAAATCCAGTCCTAGGACCAGCAGACTCTACTCCTAAATTTCTATATGGTTGTTAGGCTAAATCCAGTCCTAGGACCAGCAGACTCTACTCCTAAATTTCTATATGGTTGTTAGGCTAAATCCAGTCCTAGGACCAGCAGATTCTACACCTAATTTTCTATATGGTTGTTAGGCTAAATCCAGTCCTAGGACCGACAGACTCTACTCCTAAATTTCTATATGGTTGTTAGGCTAAATCCAGTCCTAGGACTAGAAGACTCTACTCCTAAATTTCTATATGGTTGTTAAGCTAAATCCAGTTTTAGGTCCAGTAGATTCTACTCCTAAATTTCTATATGGTTGCTTGGCTAAATCCAGTATTAGGACTTTCACTGAAAGACACAAAGTAATTCAGTTACCTCATACCCATAAACAGATTCCAGGACTTTAAATTGAACAGCACTAAGAGGTGCTGATTGTTTGAGTCACTTGTAACAAATACATAATCCCTTGACTACAAACACTTTTGAGATGCTACAACAGCATTCCTGCATGCTGGTAGCACTGACAATACTAGCACTATATTTAGATTTGCATGGACCTTACAAAAATTGTTTATGTATTGGTGAGTTTCTGTAATGTTACATAAACATAGCATCCAAAGACAAACTTTTCGGATCATTCAGAACAAGTTTTTCTGGCTATGGACTGTTTTGTTGCAAATAGATGACCTCAATTTGTTAACATGCTGTCCAAACATCAAAGGACATACCAAAGAGCATTCCTATATAATTTTGTAAGTTATTAAAAGTTTGGAAATTTTAATAACAAAAAGAAATAAACCAAAATCTCTCCTTATCTGCAATGTTTGAATGAAAGTAACGAATCACAAAAGTAAATATAAAAATAAATCAATAAAACAGAACGCTGTTTACCGAATTAGGACCCATATTTCATCAAGGTTAGAATAGAAAGTCCGCTAAACAGACTTTAACCATATGCACATTTCAGTAAGCATTCCATTTAGAGGCTTGCCCTCCTGCGCATTGCTGATACCTCTAAATAATCAGCCTCTCATCCTTTGGATTCACATAACTGTCAGGACATAGGACATATACGTGGAAACTTCTTTCAGCTGACCCAAAGTGTGTCAGTGGTTCTACCTTGGATGTAACTCTACAAAAGTCTCTGGATTTCCAGTGGTTCTACCTCGGATGTAACTCCACAAAAGTCTCTGGAATTTGCTTATGACCAGAACTGCATCAATGGGATGTAATAAAGAAAAACATCCTACAGACAGACATAGCCTGGAAATAGGAAGTGTATGTCGTCCAATCTCTGATGGACCTAATGAAGGAACATGATAACCTTCAGACTGACAGATGTTACATAACAATGTCTCACACCTGGCATTTGTCTCCCGCTGGAAGAATGCGTCAATAGGCAATCTTCAGCTCAATGCTGCATTATCACAATCAGCATCAGACATGGAAACCTGATGGAACAATGTCTTTGATTTATTTACAGTAAACAAAACGTCTGTCTTGCAACTGATTGAGACAACCTGTTGAAATTACTGTTTCTTTTAATTTCATACCTTGTTGTTAACATTCTACAGAAAAAGTGACCGTTTTAGTACATAAAATAGCTTTTTGTGTAAGTATTTCATAAGTATATTAAAGCTTTCTGCATTCAGTATGTTTTACCTAGCAGTAGTATATTGGCCACCACCATTTACAGTAAGGCATCTGTCCAAAATATAACTGTAAACTGTAAAATAAAATTGATCACAGGTCTGTTTATTAAAACTGATCAGGTGCAATACACCAATCCACTTTATATGAGATTTTATGGCATTGGCATGAATATAAACATGTTAAACATAACATGCACAAAACAAAGAAAAAAATCCATTTCAAGTCAATTATACTTAGCCACAGCTTGACAATCGTGAATTTTTCTGTCTCAATTTTTGTTCCAAAATGCAAAACTTTATTGAGCCTCACTAAATAATTGCATAAAATATTATATCTAATTAACAGATTAAATCTGCACATGTGGTACAGTACTGAAAATCATGAAATTGACAAACGGAACGGAGTGGAAATGGAACGTTTTTCGTTTCCTGTTGAAACGGAAACGGAACGGAGTGGAAATGGAAATGCAACGGAGCGCTACAAACGCTTGAAACGGTGTAAACGGTATAAACGCTATAACCGGAGCGCTTGGAACGCTAGAAACGGAAAAATCGGAATGCTCGTAACGGTAGAGTTATTTTCACTACCGCTTCAAACGTTTCAAGGTCACCCGATTATTTATAGTAACATTTCAACCGTTTCTTGGTACGAAATAAATTTAAACGAACACAATAACTGGCTTCAATTTATCAACACAAACGCGCTTTTATATGTACTCTGCAGAAAGAAATAACATAAATTATTATCAAAAAATCGTATTTATCAAACTTGTACATTACAGTTCCGAAACCGCACGAGTTGTCCAAGTCATCGTGTACCGTTAAAACAGAAACTGCACTAAAAATCACTCCGCACGATAAAACACGCAATTTAACTATAATATTGCGTTTCTGTCGAAACTGATGATTTAATTAATTCCAATGAATAGCTTAACATCCGCCTTGGATCGACATTCTTAGTCTTCATTGTTTGGCATATGAAGATAGTGTGTACACAGCTGTCATTACACGTATGCGCGCGCAATGTCGCAGCATTTCCCGAGTTTGAATTTTCGCTAATTACTTTGTAGCTGCATGGTCCGTTCCTGGATCAACTACGCCAATCATTTTTGTGTGAACATACTTGCTTAAAGTATTTTTCATTTACAAAGAATGCATTGCGTGGTACAAAATAAAGTTACTTAATGAAATTAAACCTCAACCAAAAGAAGGTAACACATCTCATATAACACAAAAAAACATAAAACAACTACACATAAAACAAACAAACAATGCTATGTATTATTGCAAGGTGTGACCCAATCAAGAACCAATAACATCCTCCCCGGCACTCAGAGCCAATGACAAGTATGATCCTAAAGTTCAACGTCTGAATAACCATAGATTGCCGAATAGTGCACGTATACAATCATCGATTGACAGTTAAATGAAACAACCGTGATAAAACTTACATCACGATAAATATTAAAGACATAATAATCATTACCGCCATTAAATTCACCTGATCACACATGATCATCATCAGGATCCCATATTACTTATATAATCACCACTAATCATCATCAAAAGCAGCATCACCGGCATCACGATCTACATCATAATCGTCATGAGCATCAGCATCACCGTAACCGTTATTACCATTTACATTATAATCATAAACAGCATCGGTATCACCGTCATCATTATCAGCAGAAGCAGCAGTAGCAGCAGCAGCACCGTCATTTACATCATCATTACTTTAGTTACAGGGGTATGGATATGTATTTTATTTTATCCTGCCTCTTTGTCAAGCAAAGTTTCTTCTGCATCTAATCTTAATTGTTATATATCTTATAATGAACAATGTTGTAAATTTGGACAATAGTATCAAAATTCCTATTTCTAAATGCATAGTTCCCATAATGCGCTGTTACATATATAGGATTAATCGGAATTCGTGGACCGCGATTAAGAATCTGCATGCAACTTTTGACTTTACTTGACTTGCAACTATTTGAATGAGGCCTGGCTACGGCTCATTTTCCCATTCATGTCTTGAATGTTCTATGCCAAAATGTGGTCTAATGAGGGCCCTACCGGGTACTTAATTTTTGTACCCATTTAAAGATAGAAATATATTAATTTAAAATATATCGTTTTGTAAATTGATATTATGTTTCTCCATGCGCGTGGGTAGGGTTCATGCCATCATAAAGTTCTACTCTAATTGAATCCCTAATTTTAAGACATGAGCGGACACCCCAACTAATTAAGCTAATTGGCAGTTTTATGACACCTTGTTTGTCTAGTGGACAGGAAGTGTGACCGTGTTTTGGCGTCTTTTCCACTTCGCAAGAACACATGCATCCTCTATGCAGCTGTGTTTGAAAATGTCACCTTATGGCAGTCGCGCGGTTTATGACCTTCACCTTTTAAAGAGCAATATGCATTGACTTACGCGAGGACAACAAAAAGGACAAAACACTAAGGTGCACGATATCTTTTTTGGCTCATAAAAGGACCTAACGCTATATTTAGTAGTACCCACAATGGTGCACCCTTTCCCCACCCACTATTTTTTAGTTTAAGAAGAGGAAACGTGGATGTGGGGATTGGGGATTTCTTATAGTAAATACTACATTAATTGTCGTGTTTTTGTAAATAATGTTATCAAGAGAAGACACATCAAGGAACACAGTCTAATGTATATTTTCATCTCGTGTTTATTGCAAATGTATTATTTCAATGGCTCGCCTATTCTTTTGTAGCTTATACCTTATATATAAATAATACCTTTATAAAAGTGTTTATGATCATTCAAAGGACTAAAAAGTTTTTGTAAGGACATTTATATAAGTAAAAACATGCGCAGTCTGAAATATTACTACATAGTACAGTTTCGTCCCTCCACTATCATTCCTTTAGAACTTATATTTATGCCGCGAAGGTAAATCGTCAATAACGTTGCATATTTTTTCATAGCACACGCCGTTCACGCGTACTTGCCATTTTTAATCCCTAAACAGTACCCAGCGTTCACACCCTCTCTCTCTTCTAAATGGCAGCTTGAAGACAATTATCGATCGATATCATGTTGCACAGTATTGAGAGAAATAATAGGTCGGTCAATTTGAAACAAAAAAAATCTTTTCGGCGACTTCAAATGAAAGTGACCGGCGATTGTTTCCCAGAATATTCTTTGATGTTGCAGTGTTAGCCAGAGAGCCCTCCTCTCCAGAAAGAAATTACACCGCATCTAATGATTTATTTGTTCACCGCATTAATTTGTTACAACCTTGGAGAAATTAAAATCACATTGATATAATTAGCGACTTCATGTTATAAGTGCGTGAACAATATTGTTAACAGCCGTTTATTGGCGCTAATATGTGCAAACCGAAAACACAACAACACACACTTGTTTCTAAGAAAGTTGTTTGTTCTATGAGACTTTATGTATGTGCCTGTTTTCGACAAAACAACATGTTCATGTTTATATGAGATAATCATTTTAACCATGAAATGTGACTGTAGTGAGTAATACTTATCTAAAATTATTGGATATTACACGTTACTATCAGCGACACGTTAAATCTAAAGTCCGCCATATAACAAATATCGGAAAGGGGCAAACATTCGCCTTTTTATTTTGGCAGTGGGGATGGGGGTAAACGCTGGGCCTTTTTATTTGAAGGACCTTTTTATTTGAAGGGGAGAGGGGTGGCAAACGTCCGGTCTGCACTTATAGGGGCGGGGGGCAAACGTCCGGGGGCAAAAATGTGTGTGATATCGTCTTATTTTAAGGTCGGATCACCATTACGCTTTTTTTGCGGATTTACACGTCACAGAGAAGTAACTTTTTAGGATACTGGGTGTGTGTGGACCATATTTGAAAGTTATTTCTTGTTTGTTTATTCCGGGATATGACGTCTGGCGAAGACAAGTAGGTAGGCATCTTCTCAATACTGCACTCCCCGAATTTTGAGGATTATTTGCAGGTGCTGGTTGTTAAGGGTATTTTTTGTCTGCAATTTCCCTCCGGGTGACTGACACTGAATATCCTCGTCGCAAACAATCTACTGCCGATTCCTTTATATGTGATGGAAGACTTTTGCCTCTCCCTAGAATGTTTACTTCTTTCGTCATTTTGCAAACACACCGGAAGTACTTTACCTTTAGAAATTTATTAAACGAAATTTTTAGTCAAAATCGGAACGGAGCGAAACGGAACGCTTGAAACGGTAGAAACGGAAGAAACGATAGAAACGCTTGAAGCGTTTGAAATGCAGCGCTGGAAGCGAATAAAACGAAACGGAAACGCAACGGAAGCGGAATGGAAACGGAGCGGCAAACGCTTCCAACTGAAATGGAAACGAAACGGAGTGGAAACGGGAAAATTGTCAATTTCGTGATTTTCAGTACTGTACTTCAGAAGATTGTGTAATAGAATCAAAATGGTCAAACTGCTTTCAAAGTATTTTAGCCATTTTAAGCTCAACAACATATTCTTTAACAATGCATGCAATTAATAATGTTATGTCTCAATTAGTCATTTATTTCATAAATATGTTATACACAATTGACATACTTAATTGCAATTCTCTGTCATATGGTTTGAAAATAGTATTAGTATTCTTTGTGAAGAAATTTACTTAAATACAGATGCTTACTGCCAGTTGTTTTACTTCAATGGGATATATTTAATTACACTTTCTGTCCTTGAGAAAAAAAAAATTCAGATTTTGCAAACCAGGTTTAAGCATAAAGGTCAGTACTTTTGTTGACTGAATGTTCCAAGGTGGTAACTGCTGGTTTTTCCCTTTTGTGTCATAGCTTGTCCCATTGGTATTGTCACTTTTAAATTGAGTGTGTCCTTTTGTCTAGAGTAACTTCAAATATATACAGTAATTCTTATAGACTGATTCATACTTCCCTATAAATATTCCACTGATTACCTTGTTAGGGATGCAATCACTTAAAGGTCATATATAATGAAACTGTCACTTTTACTTATGTTATTGTCACATTTAACTTGTGTGTGTGTGCTTTTGTCTAGTGTTCAAATATATATGGTAATTCCCATAGGACTGTTTCATATTTTCCTATAAAAATTACACTGACTAATGGGATGGAGTCATTTAAAAATAAAAATACAAACAGTGAGCTGATTTTAGAAACTCAATGTTTTGTGATGCATTTAATGGTCAAAAGTCAGCGGCTATAGAGGTAGGCATAAATCCATACATGCATTCCTCCCTTATGATGATGTAAATGTTGATCATGGGTTAGTGGGACATGCAAGGGATACATGGCCAAGACCCTGTCAGTCTGTCACTGCATTAATTAGGCTTTGTAAAGGAGGTAAACAGTTCACTGTGCAGTATTCAGGTGTAACTCTCCATCTAGCCACCTATGACCTACTCATCAACCCAATGTTGGTTTTCATCAAATTTTCTAAGGACAAAAATTTTAACTAAAATTGTGAAACTTAAGCAGCAGCTGAGATTCTGGAAAAAAAATATGCTTTTTATGCCAATCAACACAGAGTGTTGTGTTCATTATATATATAGGGCTGTTTTCTGTTCCAACAAAGTTTCCTACATAATATTTAATTTAAACACATATATAAAAGAATATTGAAGACAAAATGCAGTGCCCATAGTGTTCAATTTTCCAACCAAGAAAAACATTAGGCATAAAGTGACCAACTCTTCTCCAAGTAATTAAGGTGTTAATCAGTCACTCTGTTGGGTGGCTCCAAAGGAGTAGTAACATCCGTGAACTGTCACCTTTGAATGACAAACTCTCATTAACTGCTATAGGTGGTATATATGACAATTATGGCTTATGTTTTCATGAGCTTATTAAAACCCATTAATGTATTGGACTGTCACTTAACACTGGTTCTTCATGAAAGGCATCTATGTCATTTCTTCTGTCTAGCTCTAGTCCGATTCATCAGGGACAATCATGATAAACTGAGACAATCAATTTTAGCTGCCTCAATATGTTGTCCAATATGACTTGGTTTTGTGACAGGTACTCATAAGTCACATGCATTGCAGGTGGATCATGATGTACGCCAAAATCAGGGGCAGATAATCATTTTAGACTAAATAATGTGCTGCGAATGTTCAAAGCTATTTATGCGTTATTTTATGACAATATTAAGATGAAAGTTTGTTAAAATATGTTTTCTCATTTCCTTTTACCATATGAGAACAAAAACCCGCTGTACAATTCACTTGTTCATACATGTGAACTCTCCTGCTTTTGGAGGGAGACTCTCTCTCGTAAGGTTCAGAATTATTTGAAAATGAGGGGTGTTTTAAACATTTACAAAAATCTCCCTACTTTTAATGAGTTAACCTCCTTCTCTATTTATATGAAAAAAACAAATCCCTACCCCTTGCAAGTGATAATCTCCCACTTTGGCCTCAGTAAAAGTTCACATGTATTCTGGGATAGTGCAAAAAATATACAACTTGTGATTAATCCTCACAAAAACCTTAAAACCATGTTGACATGTGTCACTGGAATACTTAGACTCAAAGTCACTACAATACAAATAAAGTCTGGAAAAGGACTTCATTAGATTTGTAGCCATTATTTACTAGCCATTTAATGACCAAGTTGTTAGATTTAGTAATTTAATCTTTACAACCTAGACTGTGATAAAACCTAGACTGATACATACAAAACTGATTTGACCTTATGTCATGGCATGGTTTAACTTACAAACTAACTGCAGGTTTCCATCTCACATTTCAGTTCATTATACATGATTGAATAAAAAATATAATGGTAAATTATTGCCTTTTCTATTATAGTTTTGCCAACACTTAACAGCTGGTTGCTAGAGCTCTCATAAGCTTTACTGTTTCCAATATTGTAGAGGATGGGTTTTTTTCTTGAACACTTCATTTACATTTTGTTCCATCACGATGTATTAATCTAACTGCACCCAAATGCCCTTTATATTGCTGTTTCAGGACCTTAAGGTAAACACGTTCATTTTCAACAACCCTCATCTCTTCACTACATATTAAAATGTTAATCGAAAGTTATTAATCATCCCTGAAATGATGATGGTATAGTTAAAATTGATATATTGCGTCCAGGAAAGTATATTGTCAGATTAATGTACTGTTGTTTTAATAATGTGGTTTAAAACAATAACAGATTGATTTTGTATCAATGAGAGTTCTATGTACTCTAAATTACTGTTACTTTATGCTTACAACCTACCATTCAATGAAGAAGCTTACTTGTCATACATGTGAACTCTCCCACTTTAGGAAGGAGACTCCCACTTTAATGTTCAAAATTACTTGAAAATGAAGGGTGTTTTATTCATTTTCAGAAATATCCCTATCTGGAAACAGATAACTTTCTTCTTTGTTTATATGAAAATAACAAATCAATCACTTTACAAGTGAAAATCTCCTACTTTGGCTTCAGACAAGTTCACATGAAATACTTGTATATAAATCAACAAAAATAGTTGATCACATGCCTTTTTACTACATGGAACTCACTCTCTTGTTTACCCATCTGTACAAAATGTGTATCTTGAATATTGAAGTGTTAGCTCACAGCTAGTTAAATTAGCATTTTTATCATTTTGTTAAAAAAAAAACGAAACTTTGTTGAACTTCAATTAATATTGGAATAAAATTGAACCTCCTAGCACTGTATTACTGAGATTGGAAGAATCAACTTTTCACTTTTGTTTCACCATTTTCAACTCAACAAACCAGTATATGTTGACATTGTGCATGTGGTTATTTGTGATCCAGTTTCAAACTCATCCGAGATTTTGTGTATGTGGTGATCCATGATCCAGTTACAAACTCATCCGAGATTCTGAGTATGGTTGGTACGTGTTTGTTTGTCAGGATTAACATCACACCAACAGCATTTCTGTTATTTCGAGACAGTGTCCACTTGAAGCACATATAATGCTGCCTTCACACTGAAAAGCAAGACATAAACACCTGGCATGATACCATTCCCAGTCACAATGTCCTAATACCAGGCCAACCATTGGCTTGAGCTGCAAAAGAGCTATAGTACTACCATTTTTCTTTTGACATTAGTATGTACATAGCCTGGGACCTCCCTTACCTCCATGAAGTGATAAAGATTGTGCCATAAATGTCACCTTTAGTGTGCTCACAAGAATTTGACCAAGTGACTTACTTTTTTGACCCCACTTGTCCCAGTTACAAATTCATCCAAAACTTTCAAGCAGATATTCAGGCCAAGTTTGGTGATAAGATTGGGTCAAAACTGTAGCCTCTTGTATGTTCACAAGCAAACTGTTAACGTCCCATGATGCTCAACAGATTTTGAGGCACACGTCAATGGACGGAAAGGTATCAGAAGCTAAAATCAAACATGTTTAATTACTAAAAGTAAAATCACGAGTACAACAATGAGTCTCCACAGTGTATTATCTGAACTTCTGATGTTCCCATCATCAAAGAAAGTGATACAAGATTTTCTTTACAGAAGTTTTAATACTGTGCAGTCTGAGGCCTATGGGAATAGAAGAGGATTTAATATCCCAGATGAAAGATGCCATAGACATCATATGTCTTTGATTTCTTTTAACTATCTAAAAAACATTGCAATTAGATTGTGGCAATACTTGTATTTGTTAAATCACAGCATCCCTTAACAGACAATTGGGCAACATTCAATAAAAATACAAGAAAAGTTGTGGATGAGCAATGTCCAATATGCACAAAGAGCATGGAGCAAAATGCCCCATGATGATCAACAGATGACGAGGCACACAGGACAATGGACAGAAAGGTATCATAAGTTAAAAAATAATGCAAAATTTAACAAGACAAATATAACAGAGAATAAAAATAATAAATTATAGCGTTTATTATCAAAATATATATTCGGCACCGTATGACCTATCAAGTGTCGGTGTGCCTTAAAACCCAAAATACAAATACAACATATATATTTTTCATTGCATGATTATTAATTACTAAGAAAAAGAACACATTCAGTCAGTTCAATATAACAAACAAACGACTAAGTGTTTTATCATAATTACAGGAAAATTTGCAAATTGAGACCAAAACATTTTATTCAAATCCTACTGGAAATCCCATAACAAGATTGTTGTAACATACTCTAAAGAAACTGTTACTTAGTCATTAGTATGCATAAAAATAGCTTCTTCTTTATATATGGCATTACAGAAATCTTTTAGAATATTCCAAAATTCACCAATTCATGCAAAACATTTCCAATTTCAGGGGTATGGTAATTCTCACAAATTTGTTGCAAAAAAATACATCTTGGCACCCATATACCCACTTAAAGTTTAGCAAGGGAGAAAAGCATCTTGGATTAAAAAAATTTTTTTTCAAAAGATAAACATTAAGCGCTTGATCAGTCCATCTAGAGAAGAATACTAGAACAAGAAAAGCATTGATGAAAAGCATTAAAGGTCGATGCAACAATGAAAATTAATATTTATTAGAAATTTAAAGATGACTGATTTAAATTATTAAGTAAACATTATAATAACTGGAATAATTTAATTCTGGTATATAAGGCTACTTATATGTACAATCCTTAAAAAAGGACAAACATGTCTTCATTTAAAAAGTATAACTGTCAGATGTACATTAATGTTTAGAAATTTAAAAAGTAAAAACACCTCAATTGCATGGAAGTTACAAATAAAGAATAAATACAAATAATATAAATAAAGAAAGAACACCATTTACTGAATTAGGACTTGTATGTTGAGAGCATGTAAATTGCGGAACTTCAGAAATTCGGAACATCTGGCCCATTTTCGCTTGCCTATTCTCTAGCGAGAACGAGAATGGCTGAGGAGATCCGATTACAAGTGCATTTTTATAGCGTCGCCAACAACTGATCAATGATCCTAATTAATATTAAGAATAATTAACATTTGTTAATGATCAATATTTTTTGTCTGTTTAAATGTTTCATTTGTTATATTTATCGTAAAAACAAGGAAGAAAAAAGTCACAGAAATTTTTATTCAACTGCAACAGCATTCGATCTCTGGAGACCGTAAACATCAGAACAAGTCCATAACAACTGCGCTATTCCACGATTGTCATCTGTGTGTGAGTATAATTGATATTTTGTATAATGTGCCACTACAGACGCTATCGATCTATTTTTAGAAAGAGAAAACATAAATTTTAAACAAATAACCAATAGTTTTCATAAGATTTATAAACATATTAATACAATGAACAACTTTACAAATAATAATAAAACTGCATACTGGCTATAGTTATATATAAAAACGTCATTTACTGAAATAGGACCTGTAGGTTGGGAATGTGTAAATTGCGAAACTTCTGGATTTCGGAACACCTTGTCCATTTTCCCTCGATCATTCGCTAGCTTGAATGAGTATGTCCTAGGAGATCCGCTCGCACGTGCAAAATATTTAAACATTCCATATATAGGCGGCGCGCTCCATCACGTCACCAATAAGTGTGAAAAAAGCCCTGTTCTCACTGATCCCTGTATGACACTGTTCATGCCAGTGTATAAAAGCTTGTATACCTGGTTAAATGGGGGGTGTATTATGTACAAAAATATTTGCAGTCAAATTACTAGATGTTGAAAACACTGTTTAGAGATGGTGCTTCCAGACTTTGACTTCTGTCTAACATAGTTTGTTGACAGTTTCAAATAATGTTGTCATACTGAGACCCACTGGTGTCCCCATCTCTGCTGGTAGCATTACAGCAATCCCCCATTGCAAGCTAAATTATACAGTGTCAATGGATTTTATCAAAATTATTTATTATTAATTTACAGAAGCATATGCATATTAATTTATAATATTTCTGTACAGTTACAACTTTGCTACTCTAACTGTCCCAAAATAAGTTTGAAGGCTGTTAATGTTTAGATTATTTCAACTCTAATTCTGTTTGAAACTTTGACTTTATGTCATACTTTTATTTGATTTTGTTACATCACATGACACAATTATGGTTATATTGGTGCCATCCAGCTAATTATTGGTGGAGGAAGACGCCTTAAATAAGTCTGGGTAGAACCACCAGCACACCGCAAGTTAGATGAAAAACCTCCCCACATGAAAGTTCTCACTCCCGGGACATGAGCCCATGCAATGAGGGGGTGAGAAGCATCAATCTTTTGGTTTTATTTAGGATATCCACTTATTACGACTCAAAACATCGCTGTTCCAAGCAAATTTCACTGTTTATTAGAATATAAACCTCGTATTCCTGGAATTTCCCCATAGTTAACCCATCCTTTACCATTGTTTGGCCCAGATCATCCCAGAGCTACAGTGTTCAATTATTAATAATATCTGTCCTGGTGTCTCCAGGTGAGCACTGGACGTGTTTAACATTTTAAAGCAACTGGGTGGGTTACCGGTTCTAACCAGATCACTACAGTAAATCCTGGTTTATCTCTGAAGCGGACATTTAGTGCCACCAGTAGTACTCCAGGTTGGACACGGTTTCTCCATGTTCACTAAACTGGGATATACAGACTCCTAATAAGAATGTATCATTAACGACCAATGACAATCATAATGATGATTATAACATTATATGCACCTGGTTTTAGGTGAATAAGCCTTACTGCTTTGTTTGTGCAAAAGCATAATATAAGCCTAAAAATGTCTTTGAATAAGATCAAAAAACATAAATAACAGCTAGGATTTTTCTAGGAGACCATACAAATCAGAAATGAAGCCCACAAAACTTGCAGTGATAAAGGTGAAATACAATAAATTATTCCAGAATTGATAACTAATCAATTAAAAATCCTCATCAGAAACCATAGAAATATCTCTTCACATATAATGACAATTCCCGGAACTCCATTATCAGATATCTGGGCCATGTATTCAAACTTCTGTGCAATGAATCAATTCTAACCCTGCTGTATAGAAGAAGTATGGGTTACTTATCAATATTCAGAGTATGTGTTCTATCCAAGATAGGAGCCTGTATTCACTGCAAGTAGAACTGTGAGTGACAAGAAAATCAAACTGATAACAGTCAGGGCAAGATGATGCTTGCTTGACTCAATCCAAAAAGACAAGTCTATTACAAATCTTGTGGCAAGGTAATCAATCCATTCTCTTAATCTCCTACATTCATAAACCTATTTGAAGTGTTTACTATTGAATGGAGAAGAACCCGGACATCATTCTCTTCCATATAAAGTTGCTACTATATATACAGACTAAAACTAAAAGAAACACATCTATGTGCACCTAATTGAGTTCAAAATTATGTCGGTTGTCCAAAATAAATGTCTAAAAGAAGTTTCTATTTTGGAAGGAATAGTTTACACACTGGACCCGCCATTAGTCTAAAGTGCCAGTTTGTAATTAACAACTATATAATATTGAAAGATGACTTGTAAGCACGAAGCCTAGGTAACATAGGACATAGAATGATGGATCATATTACCTGACAGGTGATATACAGTGTTGTCTATCACTGATTAAACACATACAATCAAGCATGCACAGGTGATTTTCATGTTTATCAGCTAATCAATCAGCCAAGCAATCAGGAAACATCAGACAATGCAGAAGCTTCTCAATAAAAGATGAAGTTACAAGGCCTTCCAGTTGAAATGAAATTGGCATTGTCTATTTTTTACCTTTTATTTAGTTCATAGATAGTTTCAACATCAGTGAAAATCCCTTATCTTGGCAGCCATCTTTGATGGTAACTTCAAGGGATTTTCAAATGAATTGTATAGAAGAGTAAATTTTAACTTCTTGTAATTTCTTCATTTGTGGTCCGAAAATTGAAAGCTATACACCAATGGAAAGCTCTTGAAATTCATATTTTAAAATACGATATTTTTACAATTGATGAATGCACACAGAATTAATACACAGAAATAAATAAAACTATTAGCTCATACTTAAAACAAAATGAACAGTGTATCATTTTTGGTTGTATTTCTTTAACCTTTTAAACTATCAAAATATAATTTTCATATTTAAAATACTTTATAAAAGCTGTTCAATTTGATATAAAATTCAATAAAATAGACTCAAAAATAAAAAAACACAGGAGTGAGTTTAATACGGCACATATTTCCCGATTTCGGCCTGCATTAGCTTCTGTCCACAAGGATGGCTGCCCTAAACTGTCTTATTAGTGCCGATGACATCACATGAAAACTATCTATTTGTATTCCTGTAATGCTGTATGAAACTAGAACAACAACTGTCACTATGACCTATACACTATGCAGTCATACAGGCGTTTATGATCTTTCTCGACAATATCATACATGTATCAAAACGTCTGCACCATAAAAGGTGAAATTAAAAACATTTTTTACTGAATGTCAACAAATTAACTTGAAAATACACACTTAAAAGTTTAAAAGTGTATACTAGTGATATATAAACTATTTTACCCTGTCTGTGCCAACTGACTCTTCCTCAGGTAACAACTGGCAAGACCTTTCAGCCATTCAGGAAACAGGATTTCCCCCACCCCACGTGATTCCATCATGATGGCCAGCCCAAGGTTAGACAAGTAAGTCAGTTGTTGGGGAGAAAGTGGTTATTTTTATTACACATAGTTAATGTTTCAAAACATATTAACGCTTTAATCACTGATATTTAAGTGAAACTGAGCTAATTTAGGAACACATCTATTATATAAAGTGTAAGTAGATTTGTGCATTTAACACATTTATATTGATGCTTAGCCTGTAAAAAAAAATGACATAAAAGTCATTGTTTCTGAGAGTGCTGTTCATTTTCTTACTATATAAATTCTACAGTTTTGAGATTTTTTATATTCATAAAATGTGGATTCATGACATCACGTTTTTTGACATTTTCATGCAAAAAATTATAAGTAATGTGCTATGGAGTAAAATTTGTGGATTATACGGTGAAAATATGCATTTTTTATATTCACTTGTTTCCATCCTTACTACTTAGGGCATTTTGCTGAACATTATCATCAATTACAAATGCATGTTTGTTAAACTCATTTTAAAAATATTAATGCCGTAAAGAGATCCAGCATCTTTTTCTTTACAAATCCATAAAAGCTAAATAGCAATTGCCAAACAAGTGACAATGTCCTGCACAGGGATTAAAACAATACACAAGGACATATGGTATACCAGTGCAAAATATACGTGCTGGCAGTTCTATGACCCCCTCCGCAGGCCAATAAACTCTTCAAAGATTTGTCAATATTGCTTACTGGCCCATTTGAATAGATTTATCAATAACAAACATACAAGCACTTATAGTAATTGTCTCTTTTTATGTAGGAATGTGATAAACTTAATTGAATATAATACAGTGTAGATATAATATTTAAGATGTAATGGTAAAAATTTGTGAAATAATTTAATAAAAATGCAACAACGCAATAAGCTCCATTTCAAAACTAAACTCGCACTTCATAAAATGAAGACCAAATAATACAAACACACTTTCAAAACAATACAACATGATCTCTTACATACATAGCACAGTGACTCATGCCTCAAAATGACATCTACTGTTTTTACATGAATATTCATTAAAAGTGTGACTCATGCCTCAAAATGACATCTACTATTTTTACATAAATATTCATTTAAAGTGTGACTCATGCCTCAAAATGACATTTACTGTTTTTACATAAATATTCATTTAAAGTGTGACTCATGCCTCAAAATGACATTTACTGTTTTTTACATGAATGTTCATCCCGCTGATGTTACTAAACAAAAAGACTTTTTTAATTATTAGATTTAAGGTGTACATACACTAGTATTTATTAAGTTTCTTAACCTTTTTCCAAAAGAAAATCTGTAGAGTTCTTTTGAATAAGAACAAAAAATATCATATCATGGAAGAGCCAGATTTTTATCAAATACCCACTACAATACAATGCAGAAATTGTCATTTTTCTTCTATATATAAATCAATCCAATTGGATGCGATTAAAAAGCTCATAAACAAATTGCAAAATACACTTAACTTGCATACATTTTAATGCAAATATCATCATTTTGGCCAAAGTTTGTCTAACCTAATTACATCAAAAACCCATTGCTATGGTAGGCGTGGCTACAGCCCATCTGAGGAAGAGTCAGTTATTTCTTGAAGAATGAAGCTCAGCTCCAAATTTACCTCAGAATGAATGAAAACAATAACTTCTAAAGTAATAAATAATAAAAATGAATACAATAATAAAAAATAAAATAAATAATAACAAATAATAATAAATTTTAAAAAATAATAATAAATAATGATATCTTAATAATAATAATAATAAATACAAGAACATGAACAAGTTAACAATTGTACAATAGTATTCATTATTTATGTTGACAGAGGTCGCTCAATGTGCCAAAAGGATAAATGCATATGTAATGAGAGACATAAGGTGATAGTGTCCCTCTAAATGCATATGTAATGAGACATAAGTAGATAGTGTCCCTCTAAATGCATATGTAATGAGAGACATAAGTTGATAGTGTCCCTCTAAATGCATATGTAATGAGAGACATAAGTAGATGAGTCCCTCTAAATGCATATGTAATGAGATATAAGTTGATAGTGTCCCTCTAAATGCATATGTAATGAGACATAAGTAGATAGTGTCCCTCTAAATGCATATGTAATGAGAGACATAAGTTGATAGTGTCCCTCTAGATGCATATGTAATGAGAGACATAAGTTGATAGTGTCCCTCTAAATGCATATGTAATGAGACATAAGTTGATAGTGTCCCTCTAGATGCATATGTAATGAGAGACATAAGTTGATAGTGTCCCTCTAAATGCATATGTAATGAGACATAAGTTGATAGTGTCCCTCTAGATGCATATGTAATGAGATACATAAGCTGATAGTGTCCCTCTAAATGCAAAAAGGTCCTCCTATTTGGATTACTCTGTTTTTATTCTAGTACTTTTTAGAGTTTATGTTGACTTTTATGCTTGCATTGTTATACTCAGATCTACTTTCATTAATAAAAAGTTTCATATTTAAAAACATATTTTGATACATATTTTAATGGATTTAGAGTTCATATTAATGCAAAAAGAAGAAAATTAACTGTTTATACATGGGTAGCATCTCCAAAAGAGCAAGGTATAAAGTCCAAGGATTCTAACTAAAAGGACCTACCTACTATGTGAAATTGCTTGGATATCAAACAAAGGAGTCAATTTAAATTGCACAAATATTCCCCATTGCAGATGTTGTTAGAATGCTATCGCAGTGATGGCAGCACTATATATCCTTCAAGAAAACATAATCTCAAATGAAAAACACAGCAGCAAGCAGCCACATTCAGCATGAAGACATTGATCTGAATCTGAATGGAGAAAAAATGTTCCTAATTGATACTCTCATGCAAAAGTGCCATTACTCTAAATGAAATTGAGCATTCAAGTTAATTGCTTATCTGCTTTAATTATGGAAAATGTTAGTAACAAATACAGAGAGGTTGTTTTTTGTGTTTATTTAGGTTTGACTTTAACTTATAAAACTACCAGCACAGATCAGGGGTGAAAGAGATTAAATATATCATAAAAGGCAATAAATAATAAGCGCAATGGAATAAAGTGAAAAACGAAAAAAATAGCCAGAATAATGAGCTGTCTGCTTGGGATCTACACTATTAGCTGTTGGGTCTCTGGCACTGTAGCTGTTGTCTTGGAACTGACCAATCGTCACAACTTCTCCCTATAACCTCTTGGGACCTGACCAATCAGAGAAGGCAGATATAGTCTGATTATTTAGGTCAGTCACTTGATTGTATTTATTGTTTTTGTAAACACAGCTGACCCGTTAGTGTTTAGTATCTATACCATATTGTATAACAAATATGCCTCGAGCTACTAGTCGGATGCTATGGGCGTGCGGTTAACGCAGTAGCCTTCCAATCCCTGGATCAAAGGTTCGACCCCGGCGGGAGCCGAATTTTTTTTCATATTTCGACGATTCCTATTTACACATAGGTTTGTTTATAAATACACCCCTTTTTCATGAGCCCACCATGTGTACGGTCAGTGAATTCTCCTTTTCACACATTTTAATGTATATGTTATCATATTATTTTTGTGTTTATAAAAAGTAATAAATAAAATGAACACATGCTGATGAGGAAAAAAAAAAGAAAATAGTAAAAAAAAGCACACACACATTCACACAAATTTAAATAAGGATAAATACAACCACTGTTATTAACAATGAAAGTACTATATTAACTAACTATAATAAACGTAATCTTTAAAATAAATGCTTCAACAAAAATAGTTTACTCCCTAGGTTGTCTCGAACTCACAATCTCCAGATCACAAGGCTTGTGCTTTAACCATTGCCCTATAGCTCTTACTTACTATAAACGAAGTAAACTACACAAATACAGGCATGATTTTAAGTTTGAAGAAAAAAAGCTGAAAAGGAAAATTAAGAGTTTTACCGGTTTAATAAAAGGTTTTACGGCCAGGGGTCTGGCCATCAGAAGCTCTGGGAAAAATGGTGCAAAATCCTGCATTCTGGGCCTCTCTCCTGAGCACCTTTTGATGTTTTTAAAATAAAGTGTTTTTTTTACAGATTTTTTCAAACTTGAAAAAAATGTTATGATTTTTCATGCCCAGAGCTAGATATTTTTGGGACACTTTGATATTCCATTAAAACTACATCCCAGTGGGGGAATTTTTTTTCAATAGATCCTTGTGTACAGAGGAAATATAGGTCAAACATTGATGTTGGTAATTAAAAAAATCTTTTTTTGTTCTTAGTTGCTTGTTAATATTCTTTTGTCATTATCCTAATGCATTGTTTTCAAATCTGGCAACTGGCTTAATTTCTTTAACAATTTTAGACCAAAGAAAAAGAAAATTATCTTAAACATGTGTATTCAGTATCAATAAGTAAGAAGTAAGTGACACAATAAACTTGATAACATTGATAACAAGTCCAACTGATTTCAGTGTTCAATATAAATTATTTAACCCTTTGTTTTGCTTTCTTTGCAGACTCAGAATGACACAGTTTCGATTTTTTGGTGGCCTTTGCAAAAAGTTCTTTTGCCTTCCTTTTTGTTAACACCTTATCTCTTGAAATGACAATATTCAATGTTCGTTTTCGCTCCTCTGATGCCGAACTGGCTCCCCGTCAACGTTTTTCTCGAGCCATTCCCATTTCCACGGGTTTTTAAGCCATTTATCCACTAAGAGCTTTGTATTTTCTTGCCTCTCCACATCTTCCGTAGCCATGATACTCACATGGCATTTGTAACCCAAACTCGTGTTATACGCGTTTAACCATTGGACAACGCTTCAATCTAAGACAATCAGATTGCGGCTCACATTTCACAAACCGGAAACATGCCGGTAAATGTAAAAAGCGGAACAATATCGACGAAACGTGATTTTGAATCCGGAGCGGAAATTAAAATTAAAAATCGGAATCGGATGCGACAAAAAGCGGAATTCCGCTTTAAAGCGGAATAAAATCATGCCTGCAAATATCAGCAAGGTACTGTCTATAACTAGTGATTTATGTTTATAAATTGCAAGCAGAAGTAAACAAGTGACTAAACTAAATATTTTATCTGTACTTTTGTCCTGGTCCATTGTTTATATTTGACAGCTTTTATAAACAGAGGAATAGAAATGCATTTTTTCAATAACATGATTTAAAGGTATTCATGCTAATGAATTAATAATTGTTTTTGTAACAGTTTATGAATCGTCTGATGGAAAGTACAGAATTTGTTTGGTCCATGAAATCAAAACAATAATTTATTAACAATTTCATAAAAATGAAGATCAAGCAAGCATTGCAAAAGTTTGTTTCATGAAGTCTAAGCATAGTAAATTAAGTCTTCCTTATTACTATAACTAACACTATACTGCCTTTTCTACAAAACTGCACTTAACTGTGGATGTTTTCAACATTCATGCATTTGACAGCTTAATATTTGTGGAGCTGACCCCTGATCTGTCTAACGATTGGTCAAGTAAAATATGACCCCAAAGATGCAATGACCTTAAAGTTGGGAGTTTCACTTGTAAATGGTATGTTGGACAGACCTTCAAATGTCATTATGGTGAAGGTTGATTGAATACATGTTAACAATTTTTAAAAAAAATATGGCCGAGAATAATATTTAACATAAATACCTGTGTAGTCAATTTGTAAAGATGACCTTTTATTTGACCTTGACCTTAGTAAAGTACTGCAAAAATTATGGATGTTACGGCTAACATTTAGAAATGGGATAAATAGACAGACAGTGCAGCTGCTATATGCAACCTTTCAGCGGCATAACAAAAAGATAAAGGATATGATCTGATGTGGAATCTGACAAAAAGTCACACTGAGAGAAAATAGTATTAGTTGTGTCCACTGGTATCATAATCATATCATTACTGCATTTTGCTCAGGCAACCAAATAAATGATATGCATCAGTTCCTGAAAAAATCCCACACCAAAACGATTGCTGTGACAAGCTCGTCACAAGTTTGCGACAAGTTTGCACAAGCTTGCTGCAAATCTTAATAAGATTGCATTTCTTTAATACTTTGGTTGCCGATGTGAGCACGCTCGTTTGCATGAAAATGAAGGTTGCGGTAATGTTTTGTTCGCACACTTCCCGCAATCTTTAATACCATTAAGACTTGACACAAACTGATCCCTAAAGCAATTCCAAACATATTCTTGCCATGAGATAGCTAGTTACCTACATAATATGGTCAATCCTCAAAAAAGAAGATAATGAACAGTAACAAAATAAAATGTATTAAGTAACAGTAACTCAGTCCTTCAAACTAATGGACAATATAAACAATCCCAAGCTTGGGCATCCCATAAACAAGCTACCAAATTCGATGTCAATATCTAAATTCTGACTAGACATAGAATGCAAACTGCTATTTTAAGTTTGAGCTTGACCTGACTGACCACAACAGCAATTTTAAACTATGTTATCATTTAAGACATCTACAAAATATTTGGTAATAATAGCTCAATCCTGAACTATGATCTAAGTGCACCCATAAAGCAAATCCAACAAAAGATCCCATTCCATAAGGAATCTATACACTTAATTTAGCTTCTTTCTTTTTATCTAATACCAAAGAACTCAGTCTTTTAATAACTTTTTTATTGTTGTTTTTCAAAACACTGGTTAAGTAGTCTAGTAGTCTAATATCTAATATTCCAACAAATAAAAAAACAGACAGTGAAGTATCATGTTAAAATCACTCTATCTTAAGTGTGAATGTGAATAAACATCATTTAATAGCAAGCATTTGATAGTATTGCGGGCAATACAGTAGTCCCCTACCGGTCCCTCAAAAAGTTCTTTAATTATCATACGCTCCTGTTTATTGCCATTTATAATTAATTTGAGGTTGAAGTCTGTATTTGTATAATTATGGCTTAAAAATGAAGTAATAAACAAGGAAATCTACAGATACATATAAAAGTCAGCTCAAACATTTATTTTAGTAATCACAGGATCCAGATTTTTTGTTGGACAAATGGACAGACAGACAGGGCAAATCTATAGTCTCCTCCCACCCAAACAGTAGTTGGGGTTCACATAAAAAAAAAATTAAAATGCGCTATCCAAAACGTCACGATTTTGCTGCAAGGTCATGCTGTGACCTTGACCTTCAAGGTAGTGACCCAAATCTTGTTCGCGACACGCCATCTCAATATGGTGATTATTTCTGTGAAATAGTTTTAAAATCTGACTTCAAATAACGAAGTTATGGGCTGGACACGATTTTGCTTCAAGGTCATGCTGTGACCTTGACTTTCAAGGTAGCGACCCAAATCTTGCTTGTGACACGTCATCTCAATATGGTGATCATTTCTGTGAAATAGTTATAAAATCCGACTTCAAATAACAAAGTTATGGGCCAGACACGATTTTGCTTCAAGGTCATGCTGTGACATTGACCTTCAAGGTAGTGACCCAAATCTTGTGCGTGCATATTGTACACATTGCTACCTATTAACATACCAAGATTCATGCGCCTAGCTTTAATAGCTTTTAAGTTATCAAAGGATCCAGATTTTTAACAGACAGACAGACAGACTGACGGAATGACGGACGGAGGGTAAACCTATAGTCCCCTCTGGTGTAAACACCGGTAGGGGACTAATAAAAATTTGAAAATCGATTTAATGGTCGTTTCAGTAAAAGTATGTTAGGAGCGAAAACATGAATGATATAGACAGGTGCGCACAATAATTTTTAATTTCATACAATATCTAATTCTGTTTAAGCATTAATAACATTTAATCAAAAATAGAAATAATGACCAAAAGACAGGAAAACTTTTTACAATAGCACATGCGCAGTCTAAATTTCCGCCGTGCCAATTTTCAACGAAGTGTAAAAAATGTAATGAAAAAGTTGGCTTTCCATCACTGGACTACTAAGCAGAAAGTGAGACATTGATCAGTTTAAACAATTTTAAGAAGCATCGCATTTTAAATCATGTTTTCTTAATGAAAGAAGATTAGTACATTAACAGTTTAGAATGCGAAATTCATGTGTCCTGTATTTTCAAGATAATCAACATTTCACATAAGTTTTCTTATCACAAATATATTCTGAAACTGATGACGTGTCCATAAACACTTATTCATCTACTGTATATTTAAATTATGCTTTAGTTAGAGTTGATAAGTTTCTGACAAGTTCCAACATGAGACATTTTTGTGATATTTTATATTATAGAGTGACCCGATTACTGGTAATATCCAGTTACCGGATATTTCTGAGTTTACACATGGATACATTCCTATTGGAATGAAAGGATATAAAACAGTTTTAAGTGGCTACACTATAAGGTTTTTGTATATGAATTTGAATATTTTTTGTTGTTGATTAGATTGTTGTGTTAAAAAAATAAATTTACGTGCTGACTAGTGTGAAACAAAATGAGGTCACTAGTCAGGGCTCCCCCTGGGTTTTTTTTGGTCCGAGCCAACCAATGAGCCAAATTTGAAAATTATGAGCCACTTTTTTATTTCATGTGCCATTTTTATGAGCCAAATTTACGCGTCAATTTTACTGTTATTTTTGTAGTATGTATATGTATGTTTGTTAACACGCAATTCTTTTTATTTTAATATACTTTTTGAAGTGTTATTGAATTGAGAATGAAAAAAAAAAATGTGAACTTTCTTTTTTACATTTTATTTACATAAACATTTGTATATTAATCATTAATTGTTATTACTCGACAATCCGGTACTGTCCAATTAATGATCACAACAAACATTCGGCTGGCTGTTTTATTATCGTCTCGCAAATTACACTAATCCTTCCCTGAGGCGATGTTTATTCGGCAGTTATGTACACAACATGTCAACACAACAATGCCCTCAAGGTATAAGCCGCCGCGCAAGCTTGACTGGCTATCGACCTTCTCCTTGCTAGCGAATCACAGTACGCGTAGAAATGGTTACCAGTCTTGGCTGCTTAGCGATAAACAAAAATAATGCTGAAAAATCGTGGGCCATAAGGATGCGCCAATTTTGAAAAAAATGAGCCACTTTTTTTGTTTTTGCGGCAATGGCGCATTTGGTGCATGGCAGCGGGAGCCCTACCAGTAAAATGAATAACCAAGATAACTTGTACATGAGGATGGAACACATACATAATTGACTATGTTTGCTTGTCTGTAAGTAAATTGTATTTTCTGTTTATAGTTTGAAACAGTCAGATCCATTGGAAGAGAAAATGTATCAGAATTGCAGACCGATGTCAATAAGAAAGTCAGTGAAGAGAAACACATGGATGATAGGTACAAAGATAACCATGTAACATTTTGATCTTTTGTACAAGTTATTGTACAATTAATGCATTTGCTACCTTTTAATATTGACAGTGTTAATTGCATGTCACAGCTGTTGGTACATGAACATGCCATTGTTGGAAATCATGTTGTTTTATTGTAATATTAAAATAAATTAGTATATTTTAAATGTCATTTTTCTTTGTTCTCCTTTTTCACTTACATTATAACAAAAATACATTCTTGTTGTAATAACTTATATTTTGATTTAACTGGCATTTTTTTTTTCATCTGTAAGCGTGTAAGTTGTGTCCAATAGAAGTTGATATAGAGCTGCCTTTACTGCTTATAGCATGCCATGAACACCTGGCATGAAACACCAGGTCACATTATCCTGACACCTGACCGACCAGTCGTAGAACTAACTGTATATTTGCTTGAGTATTAGCAAGGGAGCAATAACACTACCATTTAACATGACTTTGGCAGACTGAACCCAAGGTCTCTAGTACCTGGAGCCAGCACTCTACTGATTGGGCAACCAGGTGTGGTAATTTACTTTTACCCCTTTGTGCATGTTTTTTCCCCATTGTCTTTAATTAATATATATAGTGCCTTTTTGTTGTGTTATTTTCCCTGTTAATTTGCTGTTGCATCTGATTTTGAAGTAAAAACCACAAATGTTATCTAGGGATTTTATTTATGTAAATCTAGACACAACCTTAGCCAACAGATTTGACCAAGAAAAGAAAAATACCCGCAACCTTGGGTTGATCAAGAAGCTTGCAAGTGCCCCATTAAGTAAGCAATCCTGCAAGCTTGGTATGATTGAGAGAGTGCCAAACCACAAGCTTGGATGAGCAAGCAGGCTTGCAAGCAAGCTGTTAAGCGCAAAAAAAAACACGCACTAAACATGATCAGGCAAGCTTGCAAGCAAACAATTAAGATTGTAAAGGCTCCTATTGCAATCTTGCAAGCTTGCCAAGCGTGCAAGATGGCTTCTAATCATGCTAAGCGGCACACATGGCATGAACATGCAAGCTTGCAAGTGAGCAATTAAGATCATAATGGTTCCTATCACAACCTTGCAAGCTTGGTATATGTTGTAAGCTAGCAAAAAAGTACCATTCTGCAATCTTAATAAGCTTAAACGTGCTTAGTTTTAAGATTGCGGGCTACCTTATCACAATCTTACCACATGCTTAAATAAGATTGCGACTCGTTTGGTTGCAATCTTGCCACAATCTTGTCACAAACTTGCTGCAACATAATTTGCACTGTCTTACTGTTGAAGTAGTGTTTAACAAGCATTTGATAGTATTGCGGGCAATAAAGTAGTCCCCTACCGGTCCCTCAAAAAGTTCTTTAATTATCATACGCTCCTGTTTATTGCCATTTATAATTTATTTAAGGTTGAAGTCTGTATTTGTATAATTATGGCTTAAAAATGGAGTAATAAACAAGGAAATCTACAGTAGTTGGGGTTCACATAATTTTTTTTAATTGACCTGGCCTAAATAATTGTTAACTTATTATGACATTTATTTTTGGCCTTTATATAAGGTATGAGCACCTTAATGCACTATCATTAGGTAAGTGCACCTGAATGCATTATCCAAAACTTCACGATTTTGCTGCAAGGTCATGCTGTGACCTTGACCTTCAAGGTAGCGCCCCAAATGTTGTGCGCGACACGTCATCTCAATATGGTGATCATTTCTGTGAAATAGTTGTAAAATCCGACTTCAAATAACAAGTTATGGGCTGGACACGATTTTGCTGCAAGGTCAAGCTGTGACCTTGACCTTCAAGGTATCGATCCAAATGTTGTTCGCGACACGTCATCTCAATATGGTGATCATTTCTGTGAAATAGTTCTAAAATCAAACACGGCATCTCAATATGGTGATCATTTCTGTGAAATAGTTGTAAAATCAAACTTCAAATAACCAAGTTATGGGGCGGACACGATTTTGCTGCAAGGTCATGCTGTGACCTTGACCTTCAAGGTAGCGACCCAAATCTTGCTTGCGACACGTCATCTCAATATGGTGATCATTTCTGTGAAATAGTTTTAAAATCCGACTTCAAATAACGAAGTTATGGGCCGGACACGATTTTGTTCAAGGTCATGCTGTGACCTTGACCTTCAAGGAAGTGATCCAAATGTTGCGCGTGCATATTGTACACATCACTACCTATAAACATACCAAGTTTCATGCGCCTAGCTTTAATAGTTTTTAAGTTATCTAAGGATCCAGATTTTTAGCGGACAGACAGACTGACGGACGGAGGGTAAACCTATAGTCCCCTCCAGTGTGAACACTGGTAGGGGACTAATATTGTTTTAACTTAGACAAAAAAAAACACTTAATGAAGAAATTATTCCCAAATTTCACAAAAAATTGTTAAGATATTATATTATGTATTGGCTATATGCAAACTGGTGGATACCACCTTTAATGTGCTACAACTGTTTTGTATCATATAAGAAATTAACTATTTGCCTTCTAAGCTTGAGCTTGTTCAGCAGGCTGAGACAAATAGTGTAGATCCAGTTCAACCAGATGACGTTTTGGCAATGCCATATCAGTATAAACACTTGTTACTGCTAAGCCTCTCACAATACATCTCTAAAACTACAGGTAATATTTTCAGCACCAGTAATAATATATGACTGGTTATTAAGAAGTATAGAAGGCCTAGGGTTAGCCACTATATATAAATCATCAATAAGCAAACCTATTAAAAGAATGAAATGGTCCTCTACTTCTGGGATGAATCCAGTTGTTTATCTGGTCCATTGAAGCCATAGCAAGGCTAGCTGACTAAATGTTTGTTTATTGGGTTTATCGTTCCACCAACAGCATTTCAGTTATCTGGAGACGGTGTTTACTTGAAGCAGATATAGTGCTACCTTCACTGTGTATAGCATGCCGTGAACACTTGGCATGATACCACACCCAGTCACATTATCCTGACACCGGGCCAACCAGTCATGGAACTACCCTTATATTTGCTTGAGCGTTAGCAAGGGAGCTATACCACTACCATTTTTATTGACTTTGGTATGTCGCGGCCCGGGATCGAACCCGGGCCTCCCGTACCTGGAGCCGATCAACCAGATGACGTTTTGGCAACGCCAAATCAGTATAAACACTTGTTACTGCTAAGCCTCTCACAATATATCTCTAAAACTACAGGTAATTTTTTCAGCACCAGTAATAATATATGACTGGTTATTAAGAAGTATAGCAGGCCTAGGGTTAGCCACTATATATAAATCATCAATAAGCAAACCTATTAAAAGAATGGAATGGTCCTCTACTTCTGGGATGAATCTAGTTGTTTATCTGGTCCATTGAAGCCATAGCAAGGCTGGCTGACTAATTGTTTGTTTATTGGGTTTATCGTCCCACCAACAGCATTTCAGTTATCTGGAGATGGTGACCACTTGAAGCAGATATAGTGCTGCCTTCACTGTGTATAGCATGCCGTGAACACTTGGCATGATACCACACCCAGTCACATTATCCTGACACCGGGCCAACCAGTCGTGGAACTACCCTTATATTTGCTTGAGCATTAGCAAGGGAGCTGTACCACTACCATTTTTAATGACTTTGGTATGTAGCGGCCTGGGATCGAACCCGGGCCTCCCGTACCTGGAGCCGATCAACCAGATGACGTTTTGGCAACGCCATATCAGTATAAGCACATGTTACTGCTAAGACTCTCACAATATATCTCTAAAACTTCAGGTAATTTTTTCAGCACCAGTAATAATATATGACTGGTTATTAAGAAGTATAGAAGGTCTAGGGTTAGCCACTATATATAAATCATCAATAAGCAACCTGTTAAAAGAATGGAATGGTCCTCTACTTCTGGGATGAACCCAGTTGTTTATCTGGTCCATTGAAGCCATAGCAAGGCTGGCTGACTAATTGTTTGTTTGTTTATTGGGTTTATCGTCCCACCAACGGCATTTCAGTTATCTGGAGACGGTGTCCACTTGAAGCAGATATAGTGCTGCCTTCACTGTGTATAGCATGCCGTGAATACCTGGCATGTTACCACACCCAGTCACATTATCCTGACACCGGGCCAACCAGTCGCAGAACTACCCTTATATTTGCTTGAGCGTTAGCAAAGGAGCTATACCACTACCATTTTTATTGACTTTGGTATGTCGCGGCCCAGGATAGAAGCAGGGCCTCACGTACCTGGAGCCGATCAACCAGATGACGTTTTGGCAACGCCATATCAGTATAAACACTTGTTACTGCTAAGCCTCTCACAACATATCTCTAAAACTACAGGTAATTTTTTCAGCACCAGTAATAATATATGACTGGTTATTAAGAAGTATAGCAGGCCTAGGGTTAGCCACTATATATAAATCATCAATAAGCAAACCTATTAAAAGAATGGAATGGTCCTCTACTTCTGGGATGAATCTAGTTGTTTATCTGTTCCATTGAAGCCATAGCAAGGCAGGCTGACTAATTGTTTGTTTGTTTATTGGGTTTATCGTCCCACCAACAGCATTTCAGTTATCTGGAGACGGTGTCCACTTGAAGCAGATATAGTGCTGCCTTCACTGTGTATAGCATGCCGTGAATACCTGGCATGTTACCACACCCAGTCACATTATCCTGACACCGGGCCAACCAGTCGCGGAACTACCCTTATATTTGCTTGAGCGTTAGCAAAGGAGCTATACCACTACCATTTTTATTGACTTTGGTATGTCGCGGCCCGGGATAGAAGCAGGGCCTCACGTACCTGGAGCCGATCAACCAGATGACGTTTTGGCAACGCCATATCAGTATAAACACTTGTTACTGCTAAGCCTCTCACAACATATCTCTAAAACTACAGGTAATTTTTTCAGCACCAGTAATAATATATGACTGGTTATTAAGAAGTATAGCAGGCCTAGGGTTAGCCACTATATATAAATCATCAATAAGCAAACCTATTAAAAGAATGGAATGGTCCTCTACTACTGGGATGAATCTAGTTGTTTATCTGTTCCATTGAAGCCATAGCAAGGCAGGCTGACTAATTGTTTTCTTCTTCTTCAGAACAGTTTGAAATAGTCTATGGTTAAATTCTAGAAAACTTATTTGTTGATAAAACTTCGGCTGCTAGTATGCTTACTAAGGAAAAGGGAAGAAAAGACAAAATGTAATAAAAGCAAGAATAAAAAATGCTTGATTTTTCTATGATTCGAACCCAGAATCTATCAGATAGAATTACAATGCTCTAGTGACTCTACACTTAAGTGGTGGTACACACATTTTATTCTGTTTTATTTTACTCTGTGACTAAAAAACAGTTTACATACAGCTTTCAACATAACTTATGCTATGATTTGTACACATTTTGTGATTTGGCTCTTATTTGGATTAAGATACAGCATAACGAGGGCTTAATTGCTATTGTTTTAGCAAATCTTCTGTGTCATAACTGCTTGTTTTGAATTATTATGTACAAAATGCATTGTTTTATTAAGTATAGCTTTATAAATTATTGTCATATAGCAGGCTTGAATGTCATATAGGCTTGAAGGTCATATAGCAGGCATGAATGTCATATGGCAGGCTTGAATGTCATATGGCAGGCTGGAATGTTACATGGCAGGCTTGAAGGTCATATAGCAGGCATGAATGTCATATGGCAGGCTTGAATGTCACATGACAGGCTGGAATGTTACATGGAAGGCTTGAAGGTCATATAGCAGGCATGAATGTCATATGGCAGGCTTGAATGTCACATGGCAGGCTGGAATGTTACATGGCAGGCTTGAAGGTCACATGGCAGGCTTGAATGTCTTATGGCAGGCTTGAATGTCACAGGTTGGAATGGCACAGGGCAGGCTGGAATGGCACATGGAAGGTTAGAATGTCACATAGAAGGTTTGAATGTCCTATAGCAGGCTTGAATGTCACATGGCAGGCAGGAATGTCACATGGCAAGCAGGAATGTCACATGGCAAGCTGGAATGGCACATGGCAGGTTTGAATTTCACATAGCAGGCTTGAATGTCATATAGGAGGCTTGAGCTTGAATGTTATATAGCAGGCTTGAATGTCATATAGCAAGCTTGAATATCATTCAGCAGGCTGGAATGTCATAAAGCAGGCTTGAATGTCATATAGGAGGCTTGAAGGTCACATAGAAGGCTTGCATGTCATATAGGAGGCTTGAATGTCATATAGCAGGCTTGAATGTCATACAGCAGGCTGGAATGTCATATAGCAGGCTGGAATGTCATAGCAGGCTGGAATGTCATATAGGAGGCTTAAAGGTCATATAGCTGGAATGTCTCATGGCAGGCTTGAATGGCACATGGCAGGCTTGGGGGTCACATAGCAGACTTGAATGGCACATAACAGGCTTAAATGGCACATGGCAGGCTTGGGGGTCACATAGCAGACTTGAATGGCACATAGCAGGCTTAAATGGCACATGGCAGGCTTGGGGGGTCACATAGCAGACTTGAATGGCACATAACAGGCTTAAATGGCACATGGCAGGCTTGGGGGTCACATAGCAGACTTGAATGGCACATAGCAGGCTTAAATGGCACATGGCAGGCTTGAGGGTCACATAGCAGACTTGAATGGCACATAGCAGGCTTAAATGGCACATGGCAGGCTTGAGGGTCACATAGCAGACTTGAATGGCACATAGCAGGCTTAAATGGCACATGGCAGGCTTGAAGGTCACATAGCAGGCTGGAATGGCACATGACAGGCTTGAATGGCACATGGCAGGCTTGAAGGTCACATAGCAGGCTGGCATGGCAATAGTCATCATTAAGTAGGTATGAAGTAAGGAACCAAACTCTTGGCAGCTAAGCTTACATTAAGCCGGCATAGGCAAAAATGTAGATCCAGAGCAGCTAGTTTCCAATGGCTTAGGATCTACAATTTTAGAGGCCAAGTCTGTAGGATTACATTGTTGTACCTTTACATGCAGTTAGTGCCAAATAATTAAGACTGCATTGAAAAATACACGAAGCATGGTAAGGGATAGAAAATCCAGGATGCTTCTCCTGCTTAGTGGCTTTCAGTTCAAACTCAAATTGCTTGTTGCCATGGTAACAAAATATCCATTTAACAGGATGACAAATATTCTAGACAGCTTACCCAACCATTATTGTCATGGAATACAATAATTCATTTTATCTAGGCCCATTAAGGTGGGAGACTTTTTTCAACCAGAACTTAGTAACTACATAGCTTAATGGCTTCAAGGCTATAAAATAACAAAGTATATTGAAAATGTGTATATAAGTGTTTAGTTTTGGTACAAACAGGTTTCCTCATCTGGTAAGCAAAGATTCACAATGAAGACACAAAAACTGAGGGTTATATCTTCCTTGAAGGTGTCTCTACATTAAACTTCTATTAAGTTAATGGCCAAGTTCACTTTAAGGAACTAGCAGTAAGGAATTAATGGGCTTTAAGTAATGAGAAATGTGGCCTGATGACTCAATTTTAGTGAGGAATTATTATATTTATTTAATTTAATAACAACACTTAATCAGTAAATACAGTTTATTTAGAACTCCTATCCGTCGGCTACAAGTGTGGCCTTACACATAGTCTTATAGTGGTTAGTTTGTTTTTTTTTCATCTTGATTTATTGTTTAAAGCTTTGTGTTCTGTTATTATTCCACAACTTAAATAATTCAGGTTTAAAACTTAAGCGATTTGGTAACCTTTACAATTTACAAAGGAATATATAAAACCTACAGCAGGATTCATTTATAGCATTATCTTATAAATGTTATCATTTAATTAGTGATGAAGATATTAAACAAAATACTATTCAAATTTAAATATCAAATTAAACATATAAATTAAATACCAATACCAAGCTAATCATCATAACATAATTAAATATAAGAATTACATCATTAATTGCCCTATCACTTGACTTTGACAGTAATAATTAGTATGGCATTTCTCCCATAATTATGATATGTAAGCCTAAATGTCAAATAAATTCAAGACCTTAGTCACAATTCCATAAATAAATCATATAAGCTAATTACTTATCTGGAGTAATTCAAAGCATTCGTTTTGATCAAGTTGCAAAAAAGAAAAGGTAAGAAATATTGCTACGTTATTATAATTTTATAATTTTATAATCTAGTGATCTGCGGGAAGCACCATGTGTAGCAATGTTTTTGTTTTTGAAATACAAGGCAGTGACACTTTATGATCATTATAGCAGAAACCAGCTATTTTGATGGCAGGAGTTTCCAAACAAATATCTGAACAGAACCAACGGCACACTGCAGATCAGCTGAAAGACCTTCCCACATTAACCCCAACCGGAATTAAACCCACATGTTGAGAGGCTAAGCAGTCAGAGGAGTTACAAGCCAGCGACTCTACCACTACCCCACGGGCAGCCGTGTGCAGTTTTCGGTATCTATAATATGCTTATCAGAAAGGGCATACAAAGTATCTATGTATACTGGAAAAATGTTGCTTGTTAGTTAATATTTACAATACTTATATTTCCTCATTCCTTAATACAGTTCTAAACAGTTTGCATAAAATGTGTTGCATTAGCTGTTGTAGTAATGATTCTTTTCTTAAATCCAAATGAACAGTAAACTGAAACACAATGGTCGACAATGTGTGCAAAATCTGTTATATTTTTGTCCAAGTACTTTAGTACTTTACTTGGTTGGTGGGCCAAAAATCCATTGTATAGTTTAGAGAAAATATCTTGAAAATTCTTATATTTTGTTTGTTCTACAATATTTACTATTATTATATAATATTTACTAATACATGTATTTGTATTTCTACTGGTCTAACATCTAATAAAGCCTTCCCAGCAAATTAGTACTGTTTTGTCTGTGACACCATTTAATGAAGACTCCAATGGAAATTTTTGTATTTTTTGTAAGACCAAGACTCCAATTGAATTTTTTTTATTTTTTGTAAGACGAGTTATAGTTATAACTGCCATAAATGCTCTACATCCAAATAATGCACAGCCATTCTAGAACACTCAAATGAAATTTCAGTTCAGAAAATATTTATGTACTTTTCTATAAAATTTGACAATACTGCAATGATTTTACTTTGATTAATCTTTCGATTAACTTTCGTCCAGATCCACTTCAGAACACATCTCCAACATTTCAGAAACAATTTTTTTCCAAAGGAGCATGCCCATGCACCCCGCTAGAATGTATGTCAAATTTTGTCTTCAGTGATCCCACCTGAAAAGTTCTGGATCTAGGCCTGGATAGCAGAGCATAAATAATAATAATTTTCATTCCTGTATATCTACCCAAGTCCTAGATAGAATTGTACTTTTTATTATTTTAAATTGTAAGACAAGAAACGTGGCCATGCCACAAAACAAGGTTATTTACGATTTATCACAAATTATTAAGCGGAAACTGTTTTTTCTATTTTTAGTAACTGTAACCTTGACCCAAATGTTCCCTAATCCAATTACAAGCTAGGTCTTTAAGCATGCTTGCTATATCCAAACTTTCAACAAGATTAGTTTATTTGAACTTAAGTTATTGACAGGAAACCCTCTGTTTGATGCCGCCCGCTCGCCATACCTCAATCTCATAACCAGGATTTCGTTGAAAACCTGGTTAAAAATGTTACGAAAATCTAGCTCATTTAATAATTTTTTTTTTTTATATATCTATGCGTTTTCAAGAATTATAGTTACTGTATAAGAGTTTTGTTTAATCACAAACAGAATGTAAGATTCTGGCTTCTGCTTTCATCCATTTACATTTCATTAAGGTTAAAATTAATTAATAGGCATTCACAATTATGTCATAATTGAAAGATTAAAACTATGAAGAATTAAAATACAATGTGATTTCTATAACATAATTATAATGACCTAGTTTTGGTGAGAGGATTTCAATTGATGAGTACTCATTAATAATATCAAATATATCAGATGCAGTTTTGCATTTTGATTGCAATTCATTGAACATATGCTACTGGGTCAATATGTTGGCCTCACCTGATTTTATGGCTACGTAAGTGTTTGTTTGGATAAGAGTTCTTAGTCTGTGCTTCTTTTTTTGTGAAATGCATCAATATTTCCACATTGGCAATTTGTAATTTACAGATATATCAACAACATACATTTACAACTAGATCAGACAAATTTTACCATTTCCTATTATTTGTAACTACTAGCAATCTAGTGATATGTACAGTTATTTTTTGGTGTTAAAGATTTCTCAATATACCACATCCCTATGTAGGCTATAGATTAAGTTGAATATTTTACATTTCCGGTCTGCTACAGAATCATCAAAATGGCTACCCCTTTCCCCACGCTTTCTGTGTTGTTTACAGTCAGCCTTAATGAGTTTAATGTGATATTTTCCGAGCAGACGAGTCAATTATAGCATGTTGGGTTTTATTATTCTTTCTTGATTTATAGTTCAATTTTTTAACAATTTCCACTTTCTCTATGCAATGGAATTTAAACAGATACAGAGCCTAACATTCATAACGAAGATATTTCGCTACATTTTTTCCAGTGTATGTCTGCAGCAACACCTACCCTCCCTAACATATATTAGATCTATTCCTTCATCAAAGCCATTCATTAGTTGATGTTATTGTCTTCATCCACATTGAATAATGTAAACTTTTAGCATAAGATTTATTTTTATAATAACTTTGCAACAACAGCAACAATCACCATCAGTTATTTTGAACAATTTATTAAAAGAAAAACATGCAATTATTCTTGCAGCTTTGACAGCAATTAATCGTCCTATGAACTACTTCTTGATGCTGCATTGTTCGATGCAGACAGCAAACACAGCATGATCCCTGTATGTCCTTGAGCCATTTGAGAGCCACTAGACAGCTGGAAGACGGCTTCCCCTACCCCCCATCCTACAAGGTAGATCGTGTCCAAACCCAATGCTTGAACCCACACTGTAAGGACCTGATGAGGGCCTATGAAGCTACAAGTTGTCAACTATATTACGCTTAACACATTTCTTTACAATTGTAAACATCTCCAAACATAATGCAGCTTTATATTGATCATGTCTACTGTGACAATTCCTATACACCAGAAATACAATTGGGAGACTGTAGTCTAGACGACAAATTTAATATTATATACCCATGTGTAACATTGGTAAAATTATTGTTTTTATTATTGCACAGAAAATAATAATTTGAAAAATATTTGATAATACATTCATGTGTCATTTAACAATAAAATTAACCGCCAAAATATTAAGAAAGACATTAACAATTGCTATGTGATGATATAAATAACCCAAACCGTAGTCTTACTTTCTCGGTCTCTAGGAAGTCTTCTCTATCAAGGTTCAGCCTACTCATCTTTGAATTACTACATGTTTTTAAATGTGGGGTGGAGCAAAGTTGTTGTTTTGTTGTTGTTGTTTTTGTGTGTGTGTTGTTGTTTTTTTGGGGGGGGGGGGGGGGTCCAAATTGAGCGAGCACCACAATTGCAAATCTTGCTAGGAGATTTTGATCCCCAAGAAAACTTTTTAAATGTATTAGCCAAATAGCCATTTTCATGCATTTTGAAAAGCTCATTACACCTCTTCCAGGAGTCCTAACTGTTTGTATTTTGGGAATCGAAGGTAATCTATAACCATTCTTTTATGGGATGAGGGGATAGGTCAAATAAAGTGGAAACATTATGGAACTGTATATTTTAAAATAAATGTATGTTATAACAATTTAAAAGACCTTTACAAGATTGGTTTTACAAAAATGGAATGTTACTCTCCTTACCATTTAGGCCAAAGGTCATGTTGTCCTTGGTAAGCTGTGGCTGAAAACCAGCCTATGGAGTTGCCAATACGACAGCAAGACTCTAAGCAATCCCATTTTCACTCCCTCCATTTGTTTGAAGTCAGAAGTACAATTTCTCTTACATTTATTGAGATAAATACAGCAGCTTGACAAATAAATTTTCCAGCATTATCTCTTAACCACATAACCACTTACAGTTTAACATTTTCCTTAGAAGGTACAGCTATATATTTGCCAGTGATATAATGGCTTTTAACTAGAATTTGCTCAAGGCCTTCACTTTATATTTAACAAAAATGATTTGACTAGTATGATGGCCCAAACTATACTGTTGTACATTTTTTATTATTTGTTAGAAATCACTGGTTACAATTGCCTCCATTTCGATACTTTTTTTAGCGATTTTAGTACTCTTGGGAATTCTTGGTATTCCTAAAATAAATATGTTTTAAATATGTAAACAAAGGCAGATCCAGGATTTTTTTCAGCGGGGTCCATGTTGAGCAAGCACCAGAGGTGTTAGTCGTGCTTGGGGAGTCTGGGGGCATGCCCCTGCAGAAAACTTTTAAACTGAAGAAGGCAAATAGAGCCATTTCCTGCATTTTGAAAAGCTGCTAAAATCTTTTCCGAGAGTCTAAACTGTATTTTTGGCAACAAAGATGATACATAATCATATTTTAGCATGGGATGAAAGGAGAGGACAAATAAAGTGGGAACGATAGGTATGAGAAGCCGCTAAAACTTTTTCCATGAGTCCAAAGTTAACTGTTTGTATTTTCAGCGACAAAGACAATCTATAATCATATTTTTTCATGGAATGAGGGTCAAGGTCAAATTAACCATAGGTATGAGTAATGTTAGAGGTTCTGGAGGCATGCTACCACAGGATGAGTGTTGATATGTAGAATAGTGCCATTTCCTGTATTTGAGATGCTTGACAGACCTTCATAGAAAGTATTTTCATACAAACTGTTTAATTTCTATGTTTTTTAATACAGGTGTAAATATGTGTTTACTGTTCTTATCTGTAGCACTGGACACATGTAATGGTAAAAAATACCTTGATGGAAATATTCCTAGAAGAGCTCGGACTGCTCAACAACACCTCCCTCCCCCACCCCCACTAAATTAGCCCATGAGATTGATTTATTCTAACAATATGAACAAAGTGCTAATGCTAAAAACTAATTTATTTCATTTTATTTTACGTAAAATCGAACACTGTTGTTACTCTAAAACAATCATACATGACTGGAACAGTGACTCGAACATTAATTTACTGATCAACTCTAAATATGTCTCCCGCATTTTCCCCTTGTATCTGAAATTCTGTTTAGAATTCAAACAAAACCCATCAAAACATTTCTATCTCCAAATGTTAGAATTTAGAGAGGTAATGAAGAAAATGCATTCCCAAAACATTATTAGTAAATTACAAGCAAATAAAACATCATTTGACAACACATTTGTAGAACTACTTAAATATTGTTTCTGGAATTTCAGGAATTTAAAATAAAATGGAATGAAAACCATGTCAATTACAAATGAAAATGTAAAATATTGTAAAACTTACATTTTTTTAACTGACTTGATCAGATTACAAATAAATCCATATGATAATTGTACAACTTAGCTTTCTCAGGCTACAGTTCTGCTGTGACCAATTCATTGTTTAATAAAGCATGCTTCAATATCCTAATTAAATACTTTTTTTTCCATCAGAAGTAAGATATTTCGACAAAATTGGAAATGGTCATTCCATTATGATACAAAGACATCAGGTCAAGCCTTGGTTAGATACAGCTACTGAGATCTTAATGACACACTCTGTTGAATCAGTCTTCGTTGTAACCGGCTTGCCTGAAGCCCGGGACAAGTACTTTTGATTTTGGGCAAGTTAAAATTCCTGACGTTGTCCGATCAGGCAAGTGATTTAGCCATAAACAAAAGCCTTTATTGTTAACATTGGTGAAAATTGAGGAAAATTTCTGCAAATCGGCAATAAAAGCCCATAGGTTAAACTATCTTTAAGAATTTTCCGTATCACTGAAATGCTTTTTGCGCAAATTACTAAGGCCCGTCTTGATGTCTTGCAATGATGTTTTCGGGCTAGTGAAACCAATTTCGGGCAAGTGATTTTTCCCTGTGGCTTGCCCAAAGGGGCAAGTGGTTTGGAGAAATTAAGGTGAAGATTGTTGATTACACATATGTAGCAGTTTCACTGGTAGTTCATTTTCAGAGCCCCTATAGTTTGGTGGTAGTGACCCGAGGTCTGCGGTTCAAATCCCAATGGAGGCTCCTGTTACATCTGGTGCCATGACCTAATGCAGTAGCTTGTCCGCAATGTAATATGCAGCAGTGCTGTAGGGATGAGGTTGAGGGTGAATCTCATTGCGTAAGGAGGGAGGACTTTAGCAGTTTCACTGGGAATTCACTCACAGAGCATCTATAGCTCAGTTAGTAGACCTACACGCTTATATTGGAGAGGTATGCAGTTCAAATCCCAGTGGAGGGTCCTGTTACAGTTGTTTATAATGTGATATGCAACAGCGCTGTTAAAAAGAACCAGGTATGACATTTAGGGTCAATCTCGCTGTTTAAGAAGGAATGAAGCAGTTTCAACGATTGTTCGTTCACAGAGCCTGTACAGCTCAGTTGGTAGATTGACTCACTTATATTGAGAGGTCTGTGGTTCAAATCAAAGTGGAGACTCACTTTTTCAGCTCCTGTTACACATCCATCCATTTGAGAACATGTGTTTTTACCCCAATGAAATCATTGCAAACAATCAATTCAAAATTGCTAAGAAAACAGTTACCGTTTTAAATGTAAAACAGATTACAAAAAGATATATTCTTTATTAATTTTATTGATTTCAAAATTGTTTGGTTTTCTAACTGTAAATAGCCTTTAAATAAATTACGCTTCATAATATAATATATAAAATGTAATTTTTTTTTAAGAAAAAGTACACTACCTTCTTATGTTGGCTACACGCAAGCCATAGCATTTATTGCCATTTAAGCATATCTGAGCTCAGGTGCTTATGTAAAAATAATATTGAAGAAAACCTGCTATAGATAGTTTCAATGTGATGTCATCGACACTGATAAGACAGTTTAAGGCAGCCATCTTTGTGGGCAGAAGCTAATGCAGCCCGAAATCCGGAGATATGTGCTATATTAAACTTACCACTGTGTTTTTATTTTTCAGTCTATTTTACTGAATTTAATATCAAATTTAACAGTTTTTATAAAGTATTTTTAATATCAAAACTATATTTTGTAGTTTAAAAGGTTAAAGAAATACAACCAAAAAGGATACACTGTTCATTTTGTTTTAAGTAGGAGCCAATAGTTTTATTTATTTCTATGTATTAATTCTGGGTGCATTTATCAATTCTAAAAATATTGTATTCTAAAAATATGAATTTCAAGAGCTTTCCAATGGTATATAGCTTTTAATTTTCATACCACAAAACGAAGAAATTACAAGAAAATAAAATTTACCCTTCTATACAATTTATATGAAAATCCCTTGAAGTTACCATCAAAGATGGCTGCCAAGATAAGGGATTTTCACTGATGTGGAAACTATCTATAGCCTTATGAACAGAAAGCACACTTATTTTTTGTATCACTAAAGACTTATTTCTTGACCAATGAGGTGTAGACCGAGGGATTATACTAGTACTCAATCAAATGAATGGACTGTAACAAGGCTTACATAACTGACAGTTGTCTCTAAATAAAAAAAGTGCATTGTTGTTTCGATAGTTTATCTCTTTCCTTTAATGGTACTCCCAGCTAAAACTGAATAAAACTGAATAAATGGATTTTTCTGCCCTGTTAGCGTTTCCTCCACATGGCTCATAAATCTCCATTACCCTGCTATAGTTTCTCCTTACAATGATTTTTACATGCAGGCAGGCTACATGTACTTTGTAGTAAAATTACAAAATCAATAAAATAAATGCAATGTCAAGCTATGGTGCTGTTGACACTGTGCAAGTCTTAGAGTTCCTTAAGTAATATGATTTTAGAATAATTGCTTACTGATTGTTATTGTACCTTTCCAGACAAAAAGCATCTTACTTAAAATTTTAGTTCATTTTAAAGTAAGCAAGACACAGTCAGCCTAGTGTGCTTTTTTTTTCTCAACAGCAAAAGTTAATAAAAAACAAAGAAACTTGAAGGATGATTTTATTACCAATGAGCTGTTTTCATTGTTAACCATTGCTGTCCTTTCACGGAACCCAAGATCCAAGACCTCTGTATCTCTAGATTGGGAGACTCTAAAGCATTACAATGGTTTTAAAGTCAATTTAGTCACAAGACACCTCAATAAACAATATAAAATTAAAACTGCCCTTGACCAAATACATGTATAATAATCAGTCACAAAAAGGGAACTGATTTGCCAGAAAGTGACACAATAATATGCATACATTCTAACCTTTAGCTTTCTACAATTGTTTATAACTCAGATTTATTCTTAGACAACTTCTTACATTGACAGGCAAAGGCACACAATCATTGATTTAGACTTAGCAGTCAATATGTTTATTCTGATCAGACAGCTCTCAGCAGGAAATTAGATAATCTGGACCTACACTTTTTTGCAAAAGTCATATAAATAAGTGTTTAGCAAGCTAGAGGTTAAGTGTGAGTAATGTGCCTTGCTGCACCTGACACATACTCTAAACTCTGTCCAGGCTGCTTTAATAACCTTATCAGATTTCTGAAAGTTTTAAATTGGTTTGAAACCACTCACCAAGCTGTATAAAAACATCAAAATAAATTTTCTTTATTTATACACTTTTAAGGATATTTGCATCTATTATGTGGAAAGTATTTAAAGATAAGACAAACTTATTTGTTTAGCTGGTATACATCAGAGATAAGTAGAGACAACTTTTACTTTCTTATGTCAAATGCTGATCCTAATGTTATTAGAAAAATCTGTGAATATGTTTATTATCTAACAAGTGCTTTCAAAGACTAGATTTTCACATTAAAATTCAATACCTAATTATTATTTACCTTTTCGACAATTCATTATCTTGGAATATTTCCTTATATTATGAATTAATTCTTGATATTACGAGGCATTACTTTATCTATGCTTGTATATAAATATGATGTATTGTGGGCCGGAGGCCTTTAGTTACCAAATAAAATATAAATACATACATACGTATTATAAATTTATAATATTAAATGAAATACTACTATGAGAGACTCTTAATACTTAAGAGGTATCTGATAATATCTCTTAATATTTTAGGCTTTATGATATTAAAAACATTACTTCTGTAATTTAACAGTTAAAGCATGTTTTTCTCAATGCAGTTCATTGTGCTCCAGGAAAATTTAAATATTTCTTTTCAGAAAAGTAGATGATGCCGTAATATCTTTGAGTAAAAAACATGTTTACTATAATCTTACCAGAAAAAAATGAAAGACAAACCAGCCAAACCATTTCTATGCAATAAACCATTTATCAGCAGACACATTTATCAAACTTGGATCTTGATAGCAGTGAAAATTTTCTGAAAGTGACTCAAAAAAACAACAATTTACTTTGTTTCCAAGAAACCAATATCTAGGTCAAGCAACGGATTTCTGACAAGGCTTTGTAATCTATATTGCACATCAAACTTATAATAGTTCTTTTTGAAAAAAACATATTCTTTATTTTTCAAGATCTAACAGGATTTTCTGCTAGAAAATGATAAGAATGAAAGTTAAAGTATCAAAATTATAAAATAAACACAAATGTCTTCACCGAACCTGGTAGCGCAATCAGTAAAGCGTTGGCTCCAGGTATGGGAGGCCCTGGGTTTGATCCCGGGCTGCGACATACCAAAGTGGTTAAAAATGGTAGTGGTATAGCTCTCATGCTAACGCTCAAGTAAATATAAGGGTAGTTCCACGACTGGTTGGCCCGGTGTCAGGATAATGTGACTGGGTGTGGTATCATGCCAGGTGTTCACGGCATGCTATACACAGTGAAGGCAGCACTATATCTGCTTCAAGTGGACACCATCTCCAGATAACTGAAATACTGTTGGTGGGACGATAAACCCAATAAACAAACAAACAAACGTCTTCATCCCCAATACACTAATATGACAAGGTCCTATTAGCAACAATTTTGAAAAAGCAAAAAAAAATAGGTACTCACATGCCAGTTGAATGTTAAAATTACAAAAAAAATGTAATGAGACATTATATAAAATAGTGCAAATCCAACAGTTACCACCATGGAATGTCAGTCAGCAAAAACAACAACTGGGCCGCTTAATCCAGAGAGCTGTAACCTCCTGCATGGAATGAAAGATTTTACATAAATGTATTGTCTTTGTCAACAAGTACACACTATAGACGATTTTACATGAATGTATTTTCTTTGTCACCGAGACCAGTGAAATAAAACATCTTACATGATTGTATTTTCTTTGTCACCCAGGCACATGGAATAAAGAATTTTACATTATTGTATCGTCTCAGTCACCCAGGCACAGGGAATAAAGGATTTTACATTATTGTATCGCCTTAGTCAACAAGGCACTTGGAATAAAGGATTTTACATTATTGTATTGTCTCAGTTACCCAGGCACATGAAATAAAAGATTTTACATGTAGCCCAGTACATAATTTGTGTATCATATATCCCTATATCATATCCCTATATTATACCCCTATACTTTACTCACTTAAATTACACAGTCAATATCCAGTTGTCCATACCTGTATTTCTATAAATATCTTTCCAGTATAAATATTTATTAGTTTGGATGCAAGATGTTTGGATTGGATGAGACAATATCTTTCTAATTAATATTCATGACACCACTAATTTTCCCGCTCTTGCACACTTTTCACATGCTTTCTCATCACCTTCTCTAGCCGTCTCTATCTAAAGTCAGTCCTCTCCTTGCCACCAATCGAGCAAGTCACTGCCATGTTATTAAGAATTACTAAGCCTACTACTTTATGAATAACCTGGTGAGTTTCTTTTTATTTTAAATATATGTATTACTGTATAATGCAATAGTTTGAATTGTTTAATTGAAATGTTTGAGATGTTTAGCAATATGTGAATTGTTACTTTGAATTACCGTAATGAAATAGAATTATTGTAATGAACTTCTCTGTATCTACTTCTCCATCTTTCTATTTCCACCTATTTCTACAACTCTCTATAACAATGCTTTTCACTTCCTTAATGCAAGATATTTTCCTTTTTCTTAGAATTGTTAATTTTATTTTAGGTTACAGTTTGAGTTACACTCCCGTTCTTCAAATACACAATAAACAAGACCTTGGAAAAGAAATTACTTTCTTTATCATTATAAAACCCTGGTTACATACATAAATGTATTGCTGTGTCACCAAATACCATGGAATTCAATGGTTTCAAGTGAATGTATAAATGCAGAAAATTATATAAGATATTTTGAAATGATGTTGTCAATGCAACACAAACACAAGGTTTACAAAATCATAGGGGGGGGCTATAAGCCACCAAGTGATTAGGATGTGTCTGGGTTTTTTATGTATTACTATTTTACCTCAATGGGTCGCCGAGAACAGCGAAGCTTACATTTCAATTGGTTTTGGAAATGTCTATGGGGTGACGTCACAGCTTTGAGAAGCAATAGTATTTTTTCATGGTTATATTTATGCTATTTCTGCAGCAAATTGACCATATTGTTATGTATCTATTACGAGGTTTGGTTTCTTTAACAACAACCTCTTAAGTTAACAACCATAAACGTAAGAATGGTGACAAAAATCACAAAACCTTACTAATATCAATTGTTGATTCTTATTTAAATATTACATGACTGCACTAATTTGTATGCATTGGAAGACTGCACTAATTATCACCGACTTCTACATAAACATTTTGATAGATATGTGAAATTTCTTCATCATTCAAGTTTTGTTAGGATTTAAACCGTTTTGTTGTACTTTTTATGGTTATTATGTATATAGTGCTTGCGCACTTAATACAGAAATGGACTGTCAATTCGCTATTGCCATAATACTTGTTTCTGACCAAAAATGATGTGCTATGGAAAACAGAGATATACATTGTATATGGTTTTACATATTCCTATATTTAATGACCAGTAATGACTTAAATGTGCCCTAACATACATACTAGGATCAATATATACAAAGTAAGTGAGCATATATGTGACGCGCTCTGAGAAAACGGGGCTTGTTGAGTTTTGACGTCATCGGTAGAAAACGTGAAAAAACGTCGCGCGAAATTTTGTGCCGTTATTACTTACCGCAAATGAGTAACTAATTCATTAATTGGCCGTAGTTAAGATGTTTTTTAATTCTTTAAACTAGCATTTTATACTGAAATTATAACATATTTCCAAAATATGCCTGAACGTTCACAAAATATTAGAAAATCAATAATTGTAAGTCAAATAAACAGTTTAAACGTGCACATGCACCAAAATAGTGATTATCTCAATACTCTCCCTTTATTGTAATTTGCCTGACGAATGAAATCTCACGGACGACCGTTGTAATGTAAAGTTGAAAACATTCAACATGGACGGTTAGAGTCTAAATATGTCTTTATCTAAGTGTAAACGGTTAAAGATCATGTCTAGTAAATGCAGAAACAAAACACAGCAGCCATATCGTAAACTGTCTGGCATACAGAGTAAAAAATGTCTGATCAAAATGGTTAAAGAATGTTTCGGAACCCAGATGTTTCGTCCCTGATGTTTCTCTACCTATGACCGTGAAGACACGATTGGGTGAATCGAAAGTTAAAAACTGGAGGTATGTAGATGTTTTGTGATTTTGGGCCAATGCTTTCATTTTAAATGCAAATGCATACATAAATTAAATACCATACAATTTCATTGATACGTTGTGTTTTATGTACACTGGTTTATGCTTGATTGGCATTTGTAAGGCAGTGAACAATTACAACAACAGTTGATTGATTAAAGGGCATTCTGTAAATAATGCCGTCGTTTACTGAATGAAACTATATGAGTAAAAACTTTTGCTTTATCTAGACGGAACAATTTTTATACTGTTCCGTAAAATAAACATTATTTATAAAACATCTTTGGTTCTACTCACAAAGAATGCAACTTAAAATACGTTTAAATACATAAGCAATGTTCAATTTAATTCATAGTAACATATGAAAACTGTACACGTTATATTACAGTTTGTGTTATTTGCTTCTATAAGAAACTGCGCCCATTTTGCCATCTTTCTTAAGGAACCCCTAAAGCTTAGAGGTATAGTCACCGATTTCTTACTCCTCTAACTGCTTAGCCTCTCACCATGTAGCTTCGAGACCTGTTCAGGGCAAAGGACTTAATGTGGGAAGGTCCTCCAGCTGACTTGAGGGTGCGCTGGTGGTTCAACCCAGACATTTTGTCAGGGGTCTTTCTCCACCAAAAAAGCTGGTCATTGCTGTAATGATCATAACTGGTTGCTGCAATGTACTTTGACAACAAAACAAACAAAGAAACCATCTTTCTTTTCAGACTCCAACTGACAGAATAACCATAATGAGAGAAGATGAAAATGAAAAAGCAGCAAATGTGTGATGTGTCCTCTTTCCCAAAACACAGACATCAGTTCAACAGCTTTCTGTCATCTGTTCATTACCAGTTGTAACCAGCTTAGAGACATTTCTACTGCTTATTTGTCAATTTGTCTGTAGCTCATTGCAGTTATTTTTAAATAAATATAAACTTTGTTTCACTTTTCATTACCCTTTTCAATCTTTAGTAGAAAGAAAAAATGAGTAGTGCTGAACACCTGGCAGGGAACAGGGAATTTGTCCTGGAATATTAATAGGTGTATTAGATCACAATGCTTCTTTTGAAGATATGTAGGCTCTTTAGATTTTCAATTAAAATGTAACACCCAGCTGCAGTACATGACCATATTTGTAAATCTTCATCTACTTTTGTAAATTTTGTGAATTAAATACTTCTAAAATATTTACTCAATACTGCAATGTTTCCCAAAAACATTTAATTTGTATGATATACATGATGCAAAGAAAAAACTTTATAAGGTGATATATTTTTACTAAACAAAAACATTAGTTTTACTTATTTACTAACCTCTTTTTCTTTGTTCTTCTGTCAATAATGAGTAAGCTATTCTTGAACTTTCACATTTTTGCCTGTAGTAATCTCTCTGTATTTTGGACTTTTCTAGACGGGACTTGTATTCATCTAACAAATTCTCCTTGTCATCTTCATTTAAATTACCACTTTTTGCCAGTTTGTATGACATTGACTGACACTTTGAACACAAGTCAGTAGCTGGTTTTGATAGTGCTATGTTTGGGCAGTGCTGGGTCCAAATTTTCTTAAATTGTGACAAGCTTACTGTTCTCAAACCTTGCTGTGCACATGCTTCTTTGAACTGTGTGTATGTCTGCTTTTGTTGCATCTGATGGCAAAACAACACCTTTATGGTCTCTATAATTAGGCAATCTCCCTGGTAGGGGAAGTCCATTAATGTTTGCATATGCACATAGAAAGTTGATGATATTCTCTATGTCATTGACTTTGAGTGCATGTTTTGGTGTTCTGCCTTTATTCCCATGTACTCTGGCTTTCAGTCCAGATTTGTCAAGTGATGATGTTATGGCTGTTAATTTATTTTTGCTCAATGCATTACAGAAAAGAAATGTGTTTCTGCACACCTGAATGCCAAACAAAAAATACTGTTGTGCTGCTCTCTCTCTGTCTTTTAACTTTTGCTTCTTTAATCTAGCCTCAGACCAGTGAGTTAAATCCTTTCTGTGGGCAGACAACTGAACTTTGACTGCAAGGTCCTGTTCATTTGAGGTCATTTCTTGACATTGTTGTCTAAAGTCAATAGCTTGTTCTATATCAATAATTGAACTGCATGGTTTGCCATGAATCTTGGAACAACCGCAGCCATAAGTCCTAAACTGCCTCACACACTCATGATCTTGTAGATCTAAATCACGCTGGCAGTCTACAGATAGTGCATTTATTTACAAATGACCCTCGTCATCACTGCCAGAGCTAACTTCATCAACATTTTCTACATTGGAAAAATAAAGAATGTCTACATTTTCTAACTCTTTAACAAATTCAGTATCTTGGGACTGTATTAAGTTTTCTGGAATGGACGACTGTGAAGATATAAAGCTTGCATTAGATAATTGACTCATTATATTTGCACCATTTTAATATGTCAGCGGTCGTATGTTATTTCGTTGTTATCGTCTGCTGAGTTGTTTACATCCGTTTACATGACAAAGGTGCATCATATAATACTTACTAATGTAAAACTAATATTTTTCAAGGGAGATTAATCGTAAATGTATTCACGTGACATTAAAATAGCGAACTGGTTTTGTGAACTAGAGTCTGGTCTGCTCATATTACACCGTTCGTCGGCAGTGGTTATAACTGATGTTTATATTATACTTTTTTTTACTAAACTATGAATTATTAGCTAGAAATGATATTTGTGCGGTCCCATAATGTTATTATGTATTGTTCTCAGGTATAAATGTAAATCGTAACTTTTAACAATTTAATTGAATGTAACACCACGCGACGTTATTCACGTTCGAGGCATGACGTCAAATGCACGTATCTCGGCATTTGAAAGTATTTTGATGGTGTTACAAAAACTGTCATATCTGAATAAGTAAGCGTCATCTTAGAAAAATATTTCCCCACAATACTCAGAAATGGACGGCGAATAAGAAAAGAAGAAAACCTCAATTTTGTTAAAAAACTTCAACAAGCCCCATTTTCTCGTGGCGAGTCACATATACAAAACAATATCGGTTGGAATTAACATTGTAATGAGCAAAAATGACCAACAAAGACAGGCATAGACCAGCAATTCAGAAAAAATTTCTTAAGTATTAAAGTGTAAATTACTGTGTATTCAGAATAGTTTATGGATGGTTGGTTGAATGACTTATTTATTTAAACAAGACCAGTTTATATACTAAATGAGTTGTTCTGTTAATTATTACTGTTAAAATGTTGGTCCTAGGTATAAGATTGTCAAGGCTCCTATATGCAACTGCATTTCAAAAATACCTTCTTTTGTTGAATGCTCTGTTTACAACATTTTATTTTAACATTATTTTCTGACAACACTAATGCATCAACTTTTTCTTGTCGTATAACTTTCTTGGGGATGCTGGCCTGTGAGACAGACTTTAATAAATATTTCTATTGGTAGAAACTGTGTAAACTTAAGGAAAAAAGAAACATACATGTTGCAATGCAAATGTTGTGCAAAAAATTATCTCCTAAAAGTCTTCTGAGATTTGATTTTGCTTGAAAATATCTTTCCTTACATTTTAATTCTGAACAATCAATAAATTTGCATACATTTTGATTTAAAAACAAACCCAAGCACACAGAGTTAAGAAGGCATACTGTTTGGAAATGGTTTGGGCCCAAAACTTTGTTTTAACTCATAGACACATATCTAGATTCTGAACTGGAGAGTAAATCATTTGTAAATTAATGGAACTGGCTATATAAGGGGAGAACACTCTGTTTACATTATGCAACTGTTGGACAAACGTAACCAAGGATTATCCTCCATTTGTTTGATCATAACTTTTGCTTATATTGTCTCCATCCATCTCCATGCAATTTCATCAGAATGTGATTTTTAGTTGGCCGACTGACCGTTCCAAGGTGGTAATTGCTGGGTTTGCTCTATTCTATGTTATGTCTCGTCTCATCATTTTTGTAACTTTCATATTTAACTGGCATGTGAGTACTTCTAGCTTTTTTTTTAATTTTAAGACATTTTGTAATACCCAATAGGACATTGTCATTTTTTTCACATTTAAATTGCCTTGACATTAGATGTTATTTTTGTTGTTGTTTTTTACTTTTTATGGTGCATTGAATATCTGTGCATATTCTACTAGACATTCATGAATGTTAAATCAAACAATCATGTTATTTAACTAATTATTCATTTTTTATAAAAGTCTTCACTTGTGTATTTCATAAAACCATTTGGTATGTTGTTTGCTTAAAGACATTTTAAACATAGTGAGTTGTTTTAAGTGGTATTTTTTTAGCATAAAATAGGGAACAAAACATAGGTGATAGAGCATTTGTCTGGGTGTGAATAAAGATTGGAGGGGTTTTGAAAGGGCGTAAAAAATGGCATGAGAGCTTTTGTCAAGGTGTGAAAAATGACTGGAGGGTTTTTATCTGCCCCATCCAAACTTGAAAAATGACTGGAGGGTTTTTATCTGCCCCATCCAAACTGATGGAAGAGTTTCTGTCAGGATACCAAGTCTGGGACCTCCCGTTGCCAGGTCCAGTCAGGTAGACTGACAGTGATAAAATGTTTGTACCCCTCTTATCAGGGGCAAGTGGTTCCTCTAAAGTGAGGGAGCAATACCGGTATATTGTAAATAGAAGTTGAAGACATTATCATTGATGTCTACAACTAAATATGGAAAGTGAACATTAATAAAATAAAAGTATGATTCAATGAATGTGGTGTATTTTCTCCAAGGTTGACAAACATCTCAAAACCAGTGTAAAATTATCAACAGTTAAATAGTTAGCAGTTATGAAAATTGGTCTTAACAGAGAAGTGGCGTTGTTGTTAGGTTGCATTTAACTGTACATGTATTGCAGATAGGCTTTATTACAACTCTTTATGAAACTCTTTAACAAACACAGACAGTTTATTGAACTCAATGACAAACACAAACAGTTTATTGAACTCAATGACAAACACAAACAGTTTATTGAACTCAATGACAAACACAAACAGTTTATTGAACTCAATGACAAACACAAACAGTTTATTGAACTCAATGACAAACACAAACAGTTCACTGAACTCTTAACCTGCTTTGCACAAATTGATCAGGAATATGCAAATAATTTAGATGTATGTATAATGGGTAATTCCCCCTGTTTAGATTTCAGCATGTTTCTTGTTTTCTTTAGTTTTCTCACTATCTATTCACTCCCGCTTGCTGTCTAACAAGGATCACAATAATTTGCTCTTATTATGATACTGCAGTATTACAATTGCTTTCTTTTCAGTGCAATAGTAAGTAGATAAATGAGATAAAAATTTGAAAGTGTTGTTATGAATGATCGCATGATACGGATTTATTCTCTGAGTGAGTGGAATAGTTTCAGAATTCATGAAATGTTTATCCCTGTGTGCTGAATATTGCTTTCCCAATTACATTTATCAGATTTATTGCTGGCTAAAGTGAGATCTATTAAGTAATTAGAGTGCTTAATTAATTGGACAATTTTCTCTCCAAGAAACCCCCCACCCCCAAGTTTTATCATTCTAGTGACCACAAAGTAATGAATATATTTGTATTAGGAAATGTTTTTTTCTACAGCCTGATTGCTCTGATAACTGGAGTAGTTTTAAGCTAAGAATATAATCCAGGATCTGCATTCATAAAGAATTGGGGCAGGGGTTTTAACTTAAACTAAGCAACTTCCTTAAATTTCTGGGATTCCACTTAAATCTAAGAAAATTTCTCAGGTTGTATTCATTAAATATTTTAATCAGACATGTTCTTTATCTTTTAAGAATTTTTTTTACTTCATTTGGAAGACCAAAAAGACGATTGGAAAACGGCCATTTTCTCAAAGTTTTTTTTGCATATTTACCACCTTTAAAGGTATGATTTTAAGTTCCAATTTTTTTTTTCTTCGATAAGAAAATCCATTTGTTGCTTTATGAATTCAATCTAAGATTGTTTTCTTTCTATAGTGACTAAAAGCTAGTTTATGTATTTTACTAAGAAAAAATTTAAGATTCTCTACGAATATGACCCCAGCACTTTTGTTCAATATTTTTGGTTAAATTGTAAGCAATTTCATTAGGAATCTGTTTAGCTCATGGAATCAAAAAATAAAGATTTTAAAACTCTCTGTTGTCTTATTTAGAATAATTACATAAAATTTATTGGTCCATATCTATAACCACAAATGACTAAAATAAAACTGAAATTCCTATTTTATCCATTTTTTTTAACTTAGTCATATGAATACACGTGAATATTTATCTTGTTCAACAAAGAAAGAGCTTAAACCTGACAGAAAATCACAATTTTTAACTGTCAAGAACAGATAGAGAAAACAATAGCAAGACAGATAAACCCCACAGCTCCTAATCTACAAGCAGAACTGAGTTATCTTATCTTTGTTGATGGGACAAAGATCCAAGAGAAATGAAGTCCAATCAGTAGGAACATGTTTACACATGTTTGCAATGGTCACATTTCATTTGTCAGATGTCAGTGATTAAAAATTCTGAACCAATCACAGATGGCCAAGGAATTCAACAATCCTTGACCAGGTCTCCATAAAGTACAGTCACATCTGCTCATCTTGACTCACGCCCAGTCCTAACTGTGCTTCCTTTACTACTAAGCAACACAAAATTTTAAACCTTTTCTAAACAATGCAATAAAGGAAAATAATTTCTTTGTATTTTATCAAAAGTTTCAATCAGTTTTTTTGCATTTGCCCGATTCAAACATAATTAATTGAAGATAAAGTAATAAAAAAATTTTCTCACAATTTAAGTATGACAGCATAATTGTTTACCAGTTCATTTTTTTATTAATTTTGAAGTTTTACTAATGTATAGCACAAGTTTATTATTCTATAAATGTAATTTTTATATTTTTTTACATAAAGCAAAAACAGGGGAAAGTTTAATCCAAGTTCAAACTTGTTACTTGTGAGTATGTGTGTTTTCTACACATGAACAGGCTGGTACAGCCATTTATACTTCTCTGGTCATTTTTTTCTTATTCAAAATTTTCATTTCATTTACAATCAACAATTTTGTGTAATTCATCTAAGATAAATAATACATTTCTCTCTTTTAAATACCATGCGGACATTACTTTACCTTTACATCACTACTTTCTATTTATGACATCATAACTTAGCTAAATAAAATGTCAGGGCTTGGACATTTTTTTCTTTATTCAAATAGATTGTTTTCTTTCAACTGCTTTTCCCTTGCTAGCCTTTGAGAAACCCCACAGGAAGTGCAAGGTTAGAACCTGTTTAAGTACCCCAGACGGTCCTTTTTGCCAACTGACAGTTCCAATGTGGTAGCTGTTGGGTTGTTTTCTTTTTCTTACATGAATCATTACAGACTTTTCTTACTTTTATATTTGGATTACATGTGAATACTTTTGTCCTGTGCCTTTTTAAATTTTGAAATATGTTGCAGTGCTATAGGGACTTGTCATATTTCCTTATTCCAATCATTATTCACCCATTTACAACCGCTTGTTGACACTACACTTTGTATGCCACAAGTCTTTAAAACCTTTACTTGGACTTAACCATGACTTGGAAAAATAACATTCCAGTGGGGTAAGTTAGATTTGAGTCATATTTTACATTGCTAGACATTATAAGATTAAATCATCTTTCATTAATGTGCATATGTATGTTTTGATTAAACTTAATTTGCTTGAAGCCAGTTATATCTATGATCTATTAACAATATTTCCAAAATAAATAAAGCAAAGCTGGAAGATGGTACCTGCCCTTGGCTTAACTTCACCATGATACCTAAATACTTTCACACTTACCAGATCAACTTTCCTATCTCAGCACCATTGTATTTGTATTCTCTTTATAAATACAGTGTAGATTGTGTACAATTATATTACTTAAAAGTCCACGTATACCTTAATGTCAACTGACTTGAGGGACAAAGGCATTTTATCAAAACCTTGGAAAATTGACTATGGATCATCAGAATGTTTGTAAGCTGAATAACAGACAATACACAATTTAATTTTAATATATACAGTGTTTAGGCTAGAACTTCAAAAAAGTGGGCCAGTTTGACCCATCACTTCTGAAAACAGTGGGTCAACTTTATACTCAGGGGGTCATTTAAAAAGATGGGGAAAAAACCCTCAACAAAATGAGTGTTTTAGTAGCAGACATCAGACATCAGGAAAAACGTCAGGAGGTTTCGGTTCATCCAAGCGCTAAACTTATATACCACATCATTAAACGTGAAGCGTCTATAAATTATGATCCACAGAGTTGTCGTTCATACCGAAAATCGCTAGTGCATATAAAGTCATCTAATACAGCAATTTTTAGGTCAACAAGCCATGCCGGATAAGTCTATTTTTTAGCAGAAACTAGTTTGTGTACACACTAGGCTCAGAATTACGATTGATACAGAAATAGAAGTATATCTTTTTGTTCTATTTATTCTTTACTTTTATTAGCATGTGCCAAAATGACCCATTCAGTTAAGAAATGTGCACCAACTCTGATAATTCTAAACCAATCCCACAAAGGCACATTCTAGCCTAAACACTGTATATATATATATATATATATATAACACTGTATATAAATATAAATATATATAAATATATATATATATATATTGTCAATATAATTGTTGAATTATTATTTTGTTTGCTGTAATTGTTATCACTCTTTAATACTGTGTAAAGGTTTCGGCATCTTTTTTTATGGACTTTTTGTCAGTTTTTCGACACATGCCAATCTTGTGATCACTGAAGGAACAGTTACTTTAGCGTAAGTTCTATACCCAGGTCCTGCTGATTGTTTGGTCAAAATCAAGTCTCGGTGGAGCAACAAGTTTTAATCAACGCATGTCATATGATCAATCAGAGATCAACTGACTCGTAAAGGCTAATGCCAGATGATAGGACTTCAGGCTATACATAAAATGGTCAATAAGAGGTAAAAATGTTCTATCTCTATAAGCAATTCATACCCATTTAAGTCAGTATTGAGTGAAGGACAGAAGTGTATAATCTGCAATATCCCTTAACTCGCTGCTTCTATTAATACATCAAACTTCAATCTTAAGTTATTTACTTTACTCTTGATACAAGGGTAACAAGAGAGCAAAAAAGTTCAGATCTTGATTAGATTCCTATACAGCTGGCATATCTGGAACTACATTAACTTTCTAGGCTCTATCAATTTGTTTTAAGTAGGGTAAAAGAATGATAGCAGTTGTGCTTTTGAGTTAGTAATGATGAAAATTGGGACTTCAGAGTCAGCTTGACATAGAGGCTTGGTTATGAATCGTAAATCAGAGACAAATCATAACAAGAGAAAGATTCCATCAATATTCTTTAACAGGGACTTCATTGATGAACATCTTCATACATACAATCTATACATCATCGGACAAATTTCCTACTTGAAGAAGAAAGGAATTGTTGACTAACCAAACGAGGGAAAAAAGAAATGTACTTTATAAAAAAATGATTAAATACCAAATATTTCAACAAAAGAATAGGAAATGGTTTAGCCAAACAGAATTCAAAAGTGCATTAGCAAAACTATTTCTGTTTATCAACTGACGCAGACAACTGAAAAAAAGAAGAAGTGAGGACTGAAAATTATATAAAAGTAACAATTATTATTTCTAACAACTTATAGTTTGTAATGAATTATCATACTATGGGCCCTCCTATATTTAAATACCATCTCAACAGTCCTGACATGATTTCCTGTAAGTATTGTGTTCAGAACATTTTTTAAAACAACAGTGAAACTGTTGATGTTGTTTCCAAACTCCCAAAAACAATGCAAAGGTAAAAAATGGCTCACAGTCATGAAGAATCAATAACAGAACTGTTATAGTTATGTTAATGTGAGTGTATCTTATAATCTTGATCTTGCTGTACCTGAAGTTATCATTATTTTTTGTTATGGAAATCTTCCAATTTTTCTCAGTAACAAATAAACATTTCCACACTTGTACAAAGTTCGCAGAAAATGATTCTGACATACAATGTTTAAAACATGAATTGAGCAGGATAAAAACTCAGATGACATCTATGTTTTTACAACAATCAAAACAAAGGAACCAAATCTCATGTTCTCAATCACATAATATAGTTATGCTTAATGATAATATTATATCAAACAACATCATGATGCGGATCCAGGATATCTTTCAGGGGCAGTGGGGTCCAAATAGTTGTGCTATGGGGTCTTAGGGCATAATGCCCCAGAAAACTTTCAAAATACAGCAGCCAAATAAAGCCATTTCCTGCATTTTGAGAAGATGCTAAAACTTTTTCCATTAGTCCAGACTGTTTGTTTTTTCAGCGACAAAGACAATCTATAATCCTATTTTTTCATGGAATGAAGGATGAGGTCAAACTAACTATAGGTATGAGTAGTGTAAGGGGAATTCCTTAGGCATGTTCCCACAGGAGGAGTGTTCACATCTTTAAGTCAAATAGTGCCATTTTCTGCATTTCAGATGCTTGACAGACCTTCACAGAAAGTAAGTTTTTATAAAAATCGTTTGATTTTCTCTGCATTTTTAATAGATTTTATGTAAATATGTGCTAACTGTTCTTATCTGTAGCTCCGGACATGCGTAATGGTAAAAAATACCATGGAAGGTGGGGATGACTCCGACACTTCCCCAACCCCGCTAGATCAGATTAAGAACATTGTTAAGTCTGGTTCCTTTGCATACATGTGAACTCTCCCACTTTTGGAGGGAGACTCCCACTTTTATGGTTCAAAGTTATTTGAAAATTAGGGGTATTTGACACATTTTCAGAAATCTACCTACTTGGAAACAGATAACTTCCTTCTTTGTTTATATTAAAATAACAAATCTCCCACTTTGCAACAGAAAATCTCCCAATTTGGCCTCAGGAAAAAAAGTTCCCATGTATGCCTTTCTGCAGGCAAAAAGTGCTTCTACGTTATAAAAGAGACATTATTCGATATTGCATGTTGATAATAAAAGCAACCAGGAAAATAATCCTACAGTATTATGTTGGCAACAATGAACTGACACTCGAGTATATTCCCGTGTTTCCAGAGAAATTTTATGGAAACAAATAGGACACGGTCCAATTGGTTTTGATGTCAATGATCATGGTCAATTATAAACAAGAGCTTCAATAGCTTGTGTTATTAAGGTATTTATATTAATTTAAATGTAACTGGGTAGCAGGATCAAATACCACCAAAATATATTTTGTTTTAAACATGATGGTTTTACATATGCATTTCACTTTAAAAGTCCTTTTTTCTTAGCTTTGCTTTAAAATAAGAAAAGTTTGTAAAACATGTAGATTCTCTCCAGCCAATATGCTGGTAGTCAATTTATGCAAGATTTTGTAAGACATGTAACATGGATTGTAACAAATAAGGAAATTAATATATACCGGTACCAAATCCATATAAAAGTGCAAAAGGATAAAAAAATAACAGCTAAAAAGAAATATTACCAGGGCAGGATTTAAAACATTAGAACCTTTGTGAAAGTCTGTCTTTGAGAGCCCGTCTTTGCCCCTAAGGTAAAAATCTCTGGATAAGGTATGAGGCCCTGCAGTTTACAAATATATTTACATATTTAGAACAAAACTTTTTTATTCACTTGTTTCTAGTACAAAACAAGTATGTGTGCATATTGCAGACAAGCATAGAAAACATAATACCTGTAGATTTTTTAATGTTATGACATTTTATAGCCATTTTTTCTATACATGTACATAAATTAAGATAACTGAATACATAAAATAGCATGCACAAACTTACCTGGGCCCTGCATGGTGGTAAGTGGGGTTAATCCAACTGGTAGTTATAAAATCCAACACCTACAAATACAAAATATTTTCATTTACTTTCATATAATTTATCAGAAACTTGCACACATTAAATACAAACCATAATAATACTTAGGGTTGCCTGAACCTATGTCTTACAAATTTGTTTAACATTGTACAAGGGCTGAAAATTGGTGTACTGACACACAGCTTTCAAGACAATATTGAATATACAAACTTATTTTGGCTGCTACAGCAATGGTGAGTTTATAAACTCTGAAACAGAATAAACTTTGTGATAGTATTTATTTATATGTGTGCGCCAAATATCGTTGAATAACCATGGCAACACTATACTGGCACACACCATAGAAAACCTATAGCCATTTATATTCCATTTTGACATATTACAATTCTCTACATTAAGAAGCTTTCAAACGTAGGAAATATATTTCAAATGGGTATTTAGTTTCTTTTTCAAGCTTGACTTCATTAGCGTGATAGAAAATAATGCAAAACAGAATCGTTTTTAAATCAGAGTAAAAATTACAAAGAAATGACAGCAGATAAATGCAAGGAAATGTGTGCAGAAATAGAGTTGCATTGAAAAAGCCATTGTGGAAAGAGACCGATACATGTGTAAGATATAACTTAACAGTAAATTATGTTTTAAGTGGTAGTTGTAGTAATGTGAGGGCTGAGATTGACTAAACTATCCAGGAAATGCCCTTGTTTAATAGCTCTCACTGTGGTAAAGTTTGATAGCAAATGATTTATTTTTAACAGTCCACAGAGAAAAGTCTGTCATTTCGAGATGTTTGTGTTTTATTAACAATAACACAATCATGTGGAAGCTATTAAACAACATCAAACACTTTTTTGAACACCCCTCGTATGTTTGTGGAAGAAACATGAAAGAAGTTTTAAGCGTCGTTTTCAATTTTTTGACAGAGAGGAGTTTTGTGTAGTATAGTTCCATGTAACTGTGCAAGGACTCTTTTAATCATCTCCTCTACCAAGGGCAGACCTAGCGGTGTGAGGCTGGGGTCGGGGGAACCTCCCTTGGAATTTTAAAAAAATACCTTCCATATATATTTACACCTAAAATGTATTAAAAAGAACTGAATGTAAACTATTTGTGTAAAAGCATACTTTCTATGGAGGTCTGTCAAACATCTGAAATGAAGGAAATGGCACTATTTGGCTTTAAGATGTTGACACGCCTCCTGTAGTAGCATGCCTCCAGACCCCTTAATCCTACTTGTACCTATTATGGTTCTCACTTAATTTGTCCTCTCCCCTCAAGCAAAACTATGATAATGTTGTATCTTTGTTGCCCAAAATACAAGCAGTTTAGAATCATGGAAAAGGTTTTAGCAGCTTTCCAAAATGCAGGAAATTGCTCTATTTGGCTACTTCATTTTATAAGTTGTCTGCGAGAGCATGCCCCCAGACTCCTCTAGCACGACTAGCGCCTCGTGTGCTTGCTCAATATGGATTCTGCTGAAAAAATATCCTGGACCTGCCTCTCTTTACATATGTAAAAAAAATATTATTTTTTTAGGAATACAAAGAATTCCCAAGTGTACTTAAATCTCTAAAAAAAAAGTACCAAATGGAGGAATTTATAAACAGTGATTTCTAACTAACAATAAAAACTGTAAAACAACATAGTTTGGGCCATCATACTTGTCAAATCATTTTTGTTAAATATGATGCGAAGACCTTGAACAAATTCTAGTCAAAAAGCCATAATAATGTGGGCAAATATATAGCTGTACCTTCTAAGGAAAATGTTAAACTGTAAGTGGTTATGTGGTTAAGATATATTGCTGGAAAATTTATTTGTCAAGCTGCTGTATTTATTTCAATGAATGTTTGAGAAATTGTGCTTCTGACTTTAAACAAATGGAGGGAGTGAAAATGAGATCGCTAAGAGTCATGCTGTTGTATGGGTCAACTCCATAGACTGGTTTGGAGCCACGGGCTTACCAAGAACAACATGACCTTTGGCCTAAATGATAAGGAGACTAAAATTTCATTTTTGTAAAACAAATTGAAATGTCACAGAAATTAACAAAAGTCCCGGAAGGTGCAGTGACCTTACATTTGACCTTGGCCTTGAGGGTTGCACTTGTAAAAGGTATGCAGGATACCCGTTTCAAGTGTATGTCATTGAGATAGTGAAGTTTGACACTATCATAAAGCATGAGTTGCCTTATATAAGGGATGAACGTAAAATATTACCTTTGATGTGACCTTGACTTGTCTGTACAATGGTTAATAATATGGATAATATGGAAGTGATGACACAGACATGGAAATAAGACAGAGGGACGGACAGGCATACAGACATATATATGAGCAGTATGACAGCTATATGACACCCTTCATGGGCAACAAAATATACTAGGTAAGAAAGTTTAACTATGTTACTTGAAAAGTGTACTCAATAACAGTCTGTTCTAAAACTACTATCATGCTTGAAGTACACAGGAAAAATTTACTGAAAAGAACTGTAATAAACTTTCATGACACTAAAATACGTGTTATTTTTGCTCATTTACTTACCTATGATATAAACAGGACAATAGGGGTTATTTCATGAAATACTCATCCAGACAGAGCGCTCAGAACTTCAATCTACATTAAAGGAAATAAAAAAAAAATATCTTTACTTAACAACTCATTGAAATATTTTATACAAAAAACTCTTCTTTTCAATATGTTTTATTTACAAAAAAGAATGACATCAGAATTTGGCAAATGTCTAAATAATGTATTGTTTCACTAATTTAAAGAATGGAATTTCTTTTCATGATCTTTATTGTCTATTAAAACCTTCACACTAAATAATCATATAGGTTAATATAGCTCCAAGTACATATTTTTTATACCAGAAAACTGATTGAAGTGGTCAGTTAGAATTCTTATATCAACAACTTAACCTTCATGCTCTCAGCTAACCTCATTTTGTAAATGAATGGGACAGAACTGCTGAGAAAATGAAACATCAAATTTTCTGATTCAGTGGAGCAAACATGGTTGGTTATCCCCCGTTACATTACTCCGCTATGCTGCGTTATGTACCCATGGGACAATTGGCTAGGAAAATCTCGTAGTCATGAATAATTAATGAGGCAGTTTCATTGGTGCCATAAGGAAACCACCATGGATAACTAGCCAATGAAATTACGTTTTATATCTAAGGTTCGGTTTACCATTCAAAATGGCGTCTTCCTTGAGTAAACATGTGCGTTGGTTTCTATTTTTAGTAAGAAAATCCCAGTATGACGTCATTGAGAATGATGAGTATTTCATTGTAACATGCGATTTCATTGGAAGAAGATTGGTCTCCCCGCCTCATGCATATTCATGACAACGAGATTTTGCTAGTCAAATTTCCCACAGTATGTATGGAGTGTAACGGAAGAAAGTACTGTGGTTGCCAACGATGTGGAGCAAATAAGACAATCCACTTCTTTCTTCTTCAGCTCTGACAGTCGACTACACACTTTAACCTATAACCTTCTATATTGGTCATACATTTGTAGTAACATTACAAAGTGTAGGCCCTTGTAGCTTCATTTAGCATGGGTTAGCCAAAAGAAATATGTTATGTAAGCTTGTTTAAATAATATTGTACGGTTTTACTTACATCAACAAAATAAAGCCAGGCTGAATGAGCTAAGTTTATTTTAAGTTTACCTACTAGTGATCACATCTTCTTCTTAAAATAAAAGTATGAAAAGTTAGAAAAAATACCCAAGTTAAAAGCAGGAAAATGTTTGAACAAATTTGTGTGTTTTTTTTATTTTCAACTAATAACTATCACTGAAATGCAATTTTCCTCCTACCTGTCATGGTAGTAGTCAAGATGACTTGGATCCATTTAAGCATGTCTTAATAATATCCAGTCTTCACAAGAGCATCTGAAAGTAAAATAAAAATGTTAATACATTTAAATAAGCATTTGTTTACAACAATTCTGAACAACAGAAACTGTTTTATTTAAAAACTGTCAGTGTTCTCAACTAATGTTAGGATGTATTCTTCTTTGATGGACATTGGACTTTGGTTCCGCAATTCCATCTACAGACAAACAGGATTCTAAAACCATTTACACTTCTTCTCTGGTCATTTTTCCTTGAAAATTAATGTACTATCAACAATTTTGTGTAGTTCTTTTAATGGAAATGATGCTTCCCTCTCTTCTAGGTTCCATGAGGACATTATTTTTCAATTATGCCACTTATAATGTCATATGCCACTAATAATGTCATAACTTATCAGAGAAAAAGTCAGCGCTTGGACATGTTTTTTTTCAAGAAGATCAATTTTCTTTTTGTTGCTTGCATTTGAGAAATCCCTCTGGAAATGTGAGGGTAGAGCTCCTCTGTAAAACCAGTTTAAGCACCCCAGTTGGTCCCTTGTTCCAACTGACCATTCAATGGTGGTAAATGTGGGTTTGCTCGTTTAGTTTAATGACTCATGACAGATTTGTTCTGACTTTTACATTTGGCTTACATGTGAATACCTTTGTCCTGTGCCTTTTCAAATTTTTATATATGTTGCAATGCTTATAGGACTTTGTCATGTTTCCTTATTCAAACCATGAACGATCTCATTACCGTGCTTTCTCACTTATAAGACTATTCACTTATAAGACGGGCCCCCTACTTCACCTGGGAAATACCCAGTTTCTGCTTTGACCCTATTATAAGATGAGGTGAAAAAATGAACAGGAGCGTTGACCTGTCATGCTGTCACAATGAAAGGGTTAATTGGTAAACAGTGACTTTAATCTTGTGGGATGTATCTAGTCTCAGCTGCATGAACATCCTGTAGTGTGTGGCGGCATGACAACAGCTTATCTCAGAGTCAGTCAACTTGACCTGTGTAATGAGGCATGTCTACACCAAGTAAATTACAGCTTGGTGTATCTGGCAGGCTGAAGTTGAAAGTTTGTTTCAGTGTTTACTAATGGATAATAAGCAGTGTTTAATGTAGATGTGAGACAGTTAATCATTGACCGACTGACTTCAAAGGCCAATTAAGGTAAATTATTGGCGGTCAATTATGACAGCATGATGGGTCAATGCACAACCGCTTACAATTTTATGCGTTATGTTTTTTCCCCAAAACGAGAAGAAAATGTTTTGCAAGGTCAATAGACACCGCCTATAAGACGAACCACATGCTTTGAACACGAAATTTTGAGGAAAAATCCCAGTCTTATAAGTGGGAAAATACGGTATTTGGTTTCTCTGATTCCTTCAAATATTCTAGTCAATATTTTGCAATATTCCCCAAAAATAACTCCATGATAAAAGTGATCCTATTTTTAAAATGAATGCCTGCCAAAATTAGTCTGACTAGTTTAAATAAACAAGAAGTCAATAAAAATAAATCTGAAGCAGTGAAATTCAAAGATTTACTGTAAAAATGATTCTTTTTAGAACTTCCATTTTGCTGCAACATTTTTGCATGATAGGAAACATCTATTTGCTTCTTATATTTAAATTCAAATATTATAACATAACTTCCTTTATGTACTATGATAAATGCATCATCATATGAAGATAACGTCTAATTATGTTATAAGACCTCTGACTTTAAGAGGAGTTTATAAGCTGGTATTTTCTCCCGGTCTGGTTGGGGAAACCTTAGGTCTGTCTGCCTTAAATAACCATATCTATCAACACTTACAGGGTAAGACAGTTGTTTTATGGACTCTCCAGGCTGTCAGATAAACTTTTCTTACGGCTTCCATTACTGCCATCTAACTTTAAATGCTGATCTACCCATTCAGTTGAGATTTCAAGACAGAGTTTTAATATTACTACAACATTAAGCATTAAGGGCAATATTCACTAAGCACCTTAAAATGAAGCTTCCCCTTAACTGTAAGTGTACCCTTAAAATTTGGCATATGAACCCTTATAATGTAAGAAAGATTAAAAGTGGTATTTACAAAACATATTATCTTAAGAAATCGCTTAAATTTGATAGATTCACACTTTTATAAATATATCAAAGGGATCAATTATTGCCATTTGACAGATTCACACTTTTATAAATATATCAAAGGGATCAATTATTTCCATTTTAGAGATGCTATTTTGGTGAAGCACGAATGTCCGAGAAGGACCACAGCAAACCTCAGACCAGCTGGAACACCTCTCCACAACAAGTTCCTTCACCAAAAAAGGGACTCAACTTGACGTCATGAGAGGCTAACACGTGAAGAACTAATGCCCAAATTTCCCAAAACATGGATTAGATAATTTTACATGAATGTGGCAATGGCAAGCTGTTGGATACCACCTTCAAATGCATGATTAAGTACAAGCTTATTTCATCAAAATGGTGGTAACAGTTTGTCAATGCTTTTGTTAGAAGCCATATAGGTTTCTTTGTGCCCATGCTCCATGTTTATCCTGGCATGGAATAAACAAGAATATATGCTTGATTCAAATTTGCTCATCCATTTATAAAATTATACAAGTGGAAAAGCACACAGTCTGCATAGGAATGGTTGAAAAAAAAGACTTTTACTTAAAAATTCACTGAATTATTTATGTAAGGATACATTTAAAATAGATTGTGAATAAGCTTTTAGTATAAGGGATTTTTTACCTTACATTTACACTTATGCTGGGTGACAACAGTACCTGATTCCTTACATTTGGAAAAATCGTCTGACTAGCCTAACTTAATGCATCTCCTCAAAGGTCTGATTTTAAATATTTCGTGTGTGTTCGAAACAGTCAGATGTGTGTCTTGTGATTGGTCAGAAATCAAACTCTAACCCGTTTCCACCATAACTTAAGAAAACTTTTGAGTTATCAAAACAGACTAACAGCCTATTTTAAAGGTTTCAACATCAGCCTAGAGTCTTTTGAAATGACTTCAAATGGTCCGCAAATCCAGAGCCTATGTGCTTCTTTCCAAATCTCCCCTATTTGTGCCTGATCTGCAGACGTGCCTTCCAAGTCAACACTGGACTGTTCTGCAACAGCTGGACATAACATACCTAATTTCAACTATCAACAAGAAGCCAAGACCAACAACGGTCCTTAAATTTAATAAATTACACAAAAACGAAGTGTAATATCACATATTTATAACATTACTATTTTGAAAAGTGTCTATTAGGAAGTGTAAACATTGTAACAAAAACAAAAAGTTTAAATCTAGAAACCATTGCAACTGACTATCCCTGTTCTTGCAATTAGAATAAATTAATATATTTGCATTTTAGCCTTCTCCAAAATAAGTGGGTCGTCTCATTTGATTCAGTGACTCGGAAAAATATGATGTTTTATTGTCTTAGCTATTGTATCATATTCCATACCACAGACCTATGCTGCATTCTCTGGATGATAGCAGCCTTGAAAGAAGACTAACATCTTGGAAATTTTGTTGTGTAGACACAGATGGAGAAAAATGATAGCTTGCTAATCACGAATTGATAATGCTAAGGCAAGTAGTGTAGAGCTGTCTGAGCAAGGGCTTCATCAAGTGCTGCATGGTATTTATCAATACAGCTTGTTTATCAATACAGCTGATTAATCAATACAGCTTGTTAATAAATATAGCTTGTTTATCAACACAGCTGGTTAATCAATACAGCTTGTTAATAAATATAGCTTGTTTATCAACACAGCCTGTTTATCAGTGCAGGTTTCTTACTAAGGTAGAGCAAATGTAATGCTGTACCTCCAATTTGACTATCAAAATTAGTGTTAAATGCTTCCTCAATTGGGGTTGAAGGTTCGAATCCCAGTATGGACACAAATGGAAATTTTTCTTTCTTTCTGCTTTTTCACTTTAACATTATTTCTGCATCTCTTTACCTGATTAAGAAGGAAACATTATATAGTTTTTAATTTTATTTTTTGTAAATGAATTTTAATTGTATGATTTAAGTTATTTTGATGACAAATTTGTTACCTGGTATATTCAAAGCCTAAAAAAATCTAAATCATGTGATGAAATGATTCTTTTATCTTGCAGAATCAACCAAAATATTTTATAGAACATTTTGGGCAACTCCGAAATAAATCATCTTGCTAGCAAGAGCTCGATGCTTTTTGCAATAAAGTACAGTAACAAGAAAAAATGGGAAAATCAGTCTTAAACTAGTTGGGTCTGTAAACAACTAATTACAAATTTGGGATAGTTTGAATCAATCCAATCAAGGAACTTGTTTGCTTTGTTTGTCTTATGCTTTGACTTGTTTCCAAATGATACACAATAGCAGAACAAACAAGGATATAACATATTACCGATATTTGGAATTTTCTTATTTCTAAAAAAGAGACACATTCAATACCAATTTGAGAAGACAAAAATATCCATAAATTCTAATGTGGATGGAGAACTTTCTTAAAATTTGGCATACAGGTCTACATTAAAGAAAACAACTCACTTGTTCTGTTAATTTCAAATTTTCTATATTTTCTATTACACTTACTTTACATTAATACAGCTTGCTGAACAATCAGCTAGTTTATCAAGACAGCTTGCTTGTCAATACTGCTGGTATATCAATACAGCTTGCTGAACAATACAGCTAGTTTATCAAGACAGCTTGCTTGTCAATACTGCTGGTATATCAATACAGCTTGCTGAACAATACAGCTAGTTTATCAAGACAGCTTGCTTGTCAATACTGCTGGTATATCAATACAGCTTGCTGAACAATACAGCTAGTTTATCAAGACAGCTTGTTTGTCAATACTGCTGGTATATCAATACAGCTTGCTGAACAATACAGCTAGTTTATCAAGACAGCTTGCTTGTTAATACTGCTGGTATATCAATACAGCTTGCTGAACAATACAGCTAGTTTATCAAGACAGCTTGCTTGTCAATACTGCTGGTATATCAATACAGCTTGCTGAACAATACAGCTAGTTTATCAAGACAGCTTGCTTGTCAATACTGCTGGTATATCAATACAGCATGCTGAACAATACAGCTAGTTTATCAAGACAGCTTGCTTGTCAATACTGCTGGTATATCAATACAGCTTGCTGAACAATACAGCTAGTTTATCAAGACAGCTTGCTTGTCAATACTGCTGGTATATCAAGACAGCTTGCTTGTCAATACTGCTGGTATATCAATACAGCTTGCTGAACAATACAGCTAGTTTATCAAGACAGCTTGTTTGTCAATACTGCTGGTATATCAATACAGCTTGCTTACCAACACAGGCTTGTTCATCACTGTCTTATTAAGTCAAATTTATTATTGGAACAGTCCTACCTTTTATAATGAGTAACTGGAACAGTCGATAAAAAGGGTAAGTATTTAGAAATAATAAGCATGGTTAAATCCTATTAGAACTTATCCGTACATCAATTACTGAATAATTACTGTATCAAAATGAAGCTATAAGCTACTTAAATAATCAATGCTGATGTCTGGAAAAACAAGCTTATTTACTGATATGGTGAAAACTCCCAGATACTTTTTTACCACAGTTACTATATCCAGAAAGTTCTGACATTCCATGCTATTAATTTAAATCAGGAAAATGTTCCACAAGAAATATTGCAAACAAAATATTTTCAAAAAAAATTTGCAAAGGGCCACTCAATTAAACTTAATTAAAATCAAGCTGACTGGAAGTACAGAATATGCATAGGTCTGATCAATTTGTACCAAGTCTTAAAACTGACAGCTGTAATAAAGCTAGAAAGATTCTTCACACTAAGCGAGATTTAAAGTTGGGCCAACTGAGAGAAAACCTGAATCTATATCCGCTGAGCTAGAAAGATGACCACTTTAATCCCAGGTATAAGTTATAGGTTATACAATATGCACAGAAACTATGCCCATTAAAGGTGGTATCAGACAGTTTGGGCCAAGTATTTTTTTCTGAAATAACTAAAGAAGTCATTTTTACCAGAAAAGGTCCTGATAAATTCTGTTCATTGATGTCCTTGATCAGTGTGAACATGCTGCAGAGATATATCACAACTTACTTTTGGGATCAAGTTATATCGTCACTTGGTCAATCCATGCTGACGTTGGTATCTATTATTAGCAGAGATCACTATCGTGCTTATTTATAGATTTAGAAAGAATGAACAATTTGAGTGATACCTTTCGCTATTTTTACTGTCTTACAATATAGGTAAGTGCTCAAAATCCTATATACTTAAATTCCAATATAAGTTTATCCTGAAACTATGCCTGAGTTCCCAGAAACCGTGAAAAAAATGTAACATGCATTTGATGTAGGTAAACTGTCACATACCACCTTTAAAAAAACTGACAAGGTCACAATTTGTCAAATTTTCCTCTTTAGTTGGTCGGAAGACGAAATATAGAAAACGGCTCTGTGACAATCACTCAAAGTTTGCTATTAAACAATTAACGCCTGCTTTCAGTTTAATACTGTAATTTATTTCTTTGTTCAAAAAAATAAAACTTTACTTAACTACTATGAATAATTGATTGAAATATTATCTAAAGTCACTAAATTATTTGGGAACATGCTGTTCTGCAAATGCTGTCTACAGGTTGGGGTATTTCAATCCTTATCAACTAGTTTTAGCTGTTTTAGGCTCAACAACTTCTAAACTGTGCATCCAAAACAAATGTCACTTGCTTATAAGAGTGATGTGCAGTATACATTGGTTATCTTGGTAATGATGCAAATGTGTGGGAAGTTAAACCATCATCAAACAATTGAAGGAAAACCATCATCAAAGATGAAAATTTTTCATTGTTTTTTTTTATTATTATTTAAATCCTGCCAGATACTACCAGTAAACTTTCATAAACAGTCATTGTTACAGAGCATTTTCTTCATTTTGACTACACAATAATAATTAATGAGACCAAAGGTTGTTTCAGCAATGTAAGTCACATAACAATAATTCAGTATTGTGGCATCTGGAAATGGGGGATAAATTCTTGATGTCCCATAATGAATAATTCATCAAAAGAATAATAATAAAGACTTACTTTTGAAGTTATTGTGTCACCACAATGGTGGCTGTCACCCATACTCTGATTTGACTCTTTATCCTGTTTAATATGCTTTATCAATTCAGAGTCTAAAGTATAAAGTATGAAAGTACAAAGAATTTGTATTCTATCTGATATTTTTATAATGCTGTTCATATTATAAAGAAAAGCACAGCAAAGTGGAGCATTAAATGTCTGAACATCAATGTACATGTGCACATTAAGATAATTCATCTGCGAATAAATCCCATTGAGCAATAAAGGGGGCGTGATACAATGATATACTGGAAAAAAAAATAAAGAGGAGAGAAATAACTGCAGATTGAGCAATGCAATTGGAGTTATCCCACCTTTACACACAACAACACAGCATATCAATTATTCAATTATACAATAACGAATAAAGGGCAACAACTCCAGAATGAAAAATGCAATGTGATTATCTCAACTTTATTCCCAACTGTACATCAATATCAAGCATCCAGGCAAGTATAAGGAAATTTGCAATGATTAATAAAAGAGGAACTATCCATACAAGGCACTACTAACGGATAGACGATGGCCGTCATTTCATAATACGAACCTTACGGTGAACAAAATAATAACATGTCACAGACTTCTAATTATGAAAATATAAATATGCATGTTATTTCATGTCATTAGGTTTATTATTGTCTATTTCATTTGCATTTTAAGGCAAAAACATATATTCTAATCTTACATTTTCTATTAATGTCTTGAAACTTTAAATTTTTCCACAAATTATTTCCAAAATTTCAATAAAAATTTCAATTATATAATCTCATATTTGAAATCTGTAAGCACCATATAAATGGTCTATTGAATGAGCTTACACACAAATTTCCTTATCACCCAGCTGCACTTACACCCCCCTGCCCCACCTTAATAATTGAAAACAATACATTTTCGATTTCCTATCCAATTCTTTGAAATATACTATCTGTGCATGTTGGAGGTTTTAGACGGAAATGATCACAATATCTGATCGGAAAATGATGCACTTTTCACATTTTTCCATAAAACATGCCCATTCTGTCTAACCTACACCACACATTATATCTGTCTGGACCATTGTTTTACTATCACTGTAATTTAAGAGCATATTCCCAGACAGCAAATTTGGTTGTTATTATTGTTAATAGACCACATCAGCAACAAACATTGTTGTTATTACATTTAATAGACCATATCAGTCTAGAAGACAAATATGTACAGATTTCTATTTCCTCTTTCTATTTATAAAGGGATATTAATCAAATGTATGTGAGTTTGTATTTGGTCAGTTCCCGAGTAGTTCTGGATGAACAAAATATAGCTTTTCAAAATATAGGAAGTGCGAGGTTGGAGCGCTCCACAAACCAGGTTTAAGCACCCCAGTCAGCCCTTTTGCCGATTGACTGTTCCAGGGCGGTGACTGATGGTTTTTCGGTATGTGAGTCTCGTCTCTATGTTTTTGTCACATCTACATTTACCTTGTTTGCCTTTGTCTACTGGTAGATAAAATTTAAATATCTGTGGAAATTTTGATAGGACCGTTTCTTATTTAACTATTTCCATATATTTAACGATTTATAATGCCCCAGACTACACTCTCTGATGGGAGCTGTCTGATCAAGATCTACACTATTTGCTGCTGAGTCTCACAAATGTTGTTTTTTTTACTTTTGCATATTGATGAAAGATTAACAAGAACACATACTAGGATTATACACAACATACAGCATTAAAAGGGATTAGTCTTTATTGCTAAGATATATGATATCCAAGTAGAACCATAGACTTCTGAATTGAAACAGACTTCAAAGCCTTTGTATTCCAGCTGGTGTTGAAATGGTTGAGATGGCCCATCCATGCAAACTCCTACAGAAGAGCTTATGTTTGTTTATTGGGTTAATCATCCCACCAAAAGTATTTCAGTTATTTGGAGACAGTGTCTGCTTGAAGAAGATATAGAGCTGCCTTCACTATGCATAGCATGCCTTGAACAGTTGGCATGATGTCACCCCCAGTCACTTTTTCCTGATACCAGGCCAATGAGTTTTGGAACTACCCTTATATTTGCTTGAGCATTAGCAAGGTAACTATACAATAGCCATTTTTTAATGACTTTTGTATGTTGTAACCTGGGATTGAACCAGAGGCCTCTCACATCTGAAGCTGACGCTCCAGCCATTGTGGTCCGGTTGGAGTATGCAGTGTTCAAAACACTTCTCTCACAAATTTAAGTAAGCTCACAGCCTAGATACAAATCTAAGTAAGTTACCAGCCTTGATAGAAATCTAAGTAAGTTCACAGCCTAGATACAAATCTAAGTAAGTTCACAGCCTTGATACAAATCTAAGTTCACAGCCTAGATACAAATCTAAGTTCACAGCCTTGATACAAATGTAAATAAGTTCACAGCCTAGATACACTTGTGTCTGGAGGCTGTCAAGACACAAAGAAATGGAAACTATATAATGATAAATGATAAGAGGATGCTTTGGGAATATCAAATTCTTGTGGATCACTGTTCCTATTTTTGACCATATCTTTTGAACAGAAAGTTTCTAGTAATGTTATGAAATATGAGCTAACTAAACTTCGAACCATCCAATGTCACAGGGAGCTACCTCAATTTATGCCTAGACATGATATTTTGTACCTAGATCTACAACTGACAGCCTATGAGCATAGCCAGACTTCTTGAAGAAAGATCTCTTGACACTGAACAGGACACAAACTCAGACCAATGGAGTGAAAAGCCAATGTCTTGTCCACTGAATTATGAAGTCAACTCCTAACATAACTGTTAGGTATTGGTTATATCAAAAGAAGGTATGAACCTTAAAACAATGTAACAGTTGCTCAAATTAGATTTCTTTTTTTTTATTATTTGTCTTAAGGCAAAAAATGTCTTAAACCATAACAAATAACTATTTCCAGTATTATCTCTAATCACTGGGTCAACAGTAAACATGGTGTTCTTCCAAAAGGCAAAAAGACTGATGCGTTTCCTGAAAGTTGTGCGAGAATAAAAAACATTGCAACACTTGTCAACTATTTTGGCTGCTCTAAGCTCAAGAACATAGCTCCAAAATGCATATGCATCAACAAACCGTACATGTATTTGTAAGTCATAAACAGTAAACCAGTCCTGGTTTGGTTGCAAAAGTTCTAATAAATATTAAGTGGTTCTATAATAGGTGATGTACAGTCTATGTTAAAATTGTGCCACACCCTCGGGGCCATGATTTTTGACAGATCAAAATCATTTTAAGAATATTGACTATGCAAGGAATTTGTATACTAAATATCAAGGCCCTAGCTCTTGAAGTTTCTGACAAGAAGATTTTCAATGTTTTCCTATATAGCTATATAAGGAAAATAGCCACACTACAGACAATAATGTTTTTGGACAGATCACAATTGTTTGAACAGTTTCAATACAAGGCTAGCCAAGGAACATATACACCAAATATCAAAGCTCTAACTCTGGTAGTTTCTGGCAAGGACATTTTTTAAGTTTTCCTATATAGCCATATATAAAAAAATGGCCAAGCCTCCAGCAGCCATGTTTTTTGACAGATCAAAATTCTTTGAATAACTTTTCATTCCACCTCGTCTATTGAAGCTTCTGGTAAAGTTTAGTTAAATAAAGGTGAGCAGTTGAAGAGGAGATGTTATTTAAAAAATGTTGACCGATGCTTGGATACTATATAGAAAATTAAAAAGCCATTAACTATTAAAAAAATCATAAAACTAGAATGTGCTGATAATACACACATCTGCACTTGTTAGTAAAGCTTCCTTTAAAGTGTCATTGAATTCCAAGTGGTGCTTGCTGAGAAATAGTCTGCAAACAAATGGTTCTATATCACATACAGAAATTAAAAGGGGCAATAAATCTATGAAATGTCACCAAAACTGAATGTGCTGACAACATGTGAATTTCATTGTTTTGGTGAAACGTCCCATAAAGTCTGATTGTATTCAAACCAGTGGTTGCTGAGATATAGCTCGGACAAAAGCAGTAGAACAGACTGTATTTTACTATATACAGAAAATGAAAAGGCCAATAACTCACTAAACCAGAATGTGCTGATAATATGCACATCTGAACTTATTTGCGGAGCTTCCCCTAAAAGATCATGAATTCCACTTGGCATGTGCTGGGAAAAAGCCGAGACACAAATAGTTCTACATCACATTATACAGAAATTAAAAAGGGCAATAAATCCATGAAAAAGCAGTGAAATGGAATGTGTTGACAATATGTGCATTTTATTTTTTTAGTAAAGCTTTCCATTAAGTTACATTGAATGCGGTTGCTGAGATATAACCCAGACAAAAGTGCAATGGACAGACAGACGGATAGATGGAAGCATAGATGGACAGATGGATGGATGAAGCGGACTATATGCTCCCCCCAAAATTTTTTGGGGAGCATAATAAATTGTCTTGCTAAACCAAACAATTGTAGATCCAGATCAGCAAGATCATAATTGGGGCTGTCTGTTCAAACTATTCTCAAGAAGTATTTTACTGTAAAGTGTCTAGGCACATTTGTGTGCATTATTTATATTGTCAGTAGACTCCCAAGAAATAAGACTGGTTAATTAACAAATGAACTATGATAGTAGTTTAAGGTGAGTTTCTAAAAGTGCAAAAGGGACAAACAGTGTTAATTCATGTTACTGAACGTAACATTAGTTTTCATTACTCATGATACCTAACTATTATTTTGCCTCCAGCCTCCAATTATTACAGTTGTGATGTCTATGATGAATTGACCAGAATATATCTTTAGACACGTAGACCATGCGAGAGATTATTGAATTGGACATCTAGATCCCTGGTCTATCTTGTACATGTGGCAAAAACAAGGGCTCAAATGGATCCAGAAACAAATAGACAAAACAACAAAAATAGAATGCATATTGTCACAATGTAAAAATCAGTTCCATCACAAAATTAGATGTATAAAGTACAGATCATAATGTATTTATAAACAATTAGTATTGCAATAATAATTTATATACTAAAATAATACATAAGATAGATAAGTTATCTGGTATTGGTGTTGTTACTCTAGGTTGCTGAAGATAATAGTAATTCAACAATTGTCTTTTGTTTAAATGCTATTTAGTATATGATAGAGCTGCCTTCCACAATCAAAACAACAGGCGCTTTTCCTAGAGAAAAATTTAAGGAAGTGCCAAAGTAATCTGATAGCCTGTCTACCATTCTGGCAAAATTTGGAGTAGGGCATTCATTTATATAAATATCAATTACAATTCGCAAAAAGGAGGCTAGATATGTCTGTCATGATAAATATTTCTGGTCAATTATCCATGTATATATTTTTATCAAATTTTCTGGCGTCCCTGGGTCAAAATATGTGTCTTTGTTTTGTGCAATATTTGTTTTATAAGCACCAGTTGCACGAAAACTTTTCCATGGAAGATCCTTGATAGATAAAAGGTTGAGTCATTTAGCCTATGATGTTCTTTTCATTGACAAATATTTTAAGTATAATAAATAATAAACCCAATTGTTAGCCAACTGCCAATACTCCTCATCCTATCCTCTGTTTGTAAACATCTCTTACAACAACAAAATACAGGGCATTTTTAAAAAAAAAAGGTGAATTATAAAAAATAGACATCTGAGCCATTTTAAAATATATATAAAACATCTTCATGAAAATTCTTCCAGCAAATTCTGACTCGGTAAAGAATTAACTGTAATTATCTTTTATGAAAAATTTATGCAAAACTTTGAGTAGTCGGTGTGATTAATCCCTAAAATCGACAATAACTTTTAATATTCATAACTACAATAGCAGGTTCACTTGCTCCAAAGTTAATAACACTAATTATGAAGTTTCATCAAAACTGACACATTACCATTTGTTCACATTGTGTCCATAGAGAGACCTGAAATACCATTAGCAGGAACTCTTGAAATATTCATCTAACAGTAACAAAAATTGCAGGTGCACTGGTTCCCGTGGTACATGTGTTTCGGATAATTGTTAAGTTTTATCAACATTGACATAAAACTGTACAAGTAGATGCTCAGACAGACTTGGGTCTAACAGACAACCCAATTCTAGTACTGTAATTATTGTATGGGTCATTAAAATTGTATTAACTAGAGATATGAAATGTCCTTAAACCAGAAATAACTTCCAAATACAAACAATCACATGTCTGATATGTTGATATGATTACATGTATTTGAATTTTAGGCACAATGTTGACAACCACCTTTATGAGTAGAAGTATGTAGATATACATGTTAACTATAACACAAAAGTCACCTCACCCTTCTCTATTCCCAGTAAACAGTAAGACAGTATTAATCTAAGATGTTTGACTTCTAGCTCAAAATAAGCCTATTCATTTCTGTCGCGCTCTTTTCTGACCAAATCGCCAATACATCACCCCATTCTGACATATCAAGTCATCACAGAGAATGACATATACACACAAAATGATTTAGCCCATCTAATTGATCAAAAGTCTAAGACTTCTTCCCTGGCTATCTTTGGCACTTAATAAAGTGTTGGAGGTTTGTCTGGCTTTAGAAGCATGGAGTGTCAGAGAGTTCATTACGTCTGCTAGCAGAAAATATCGTCACAAATTCTTTTTCTTAACATTTAATCTGATTTATTTTTCAATAATCCATAGCAATATAGTTTTATTTTGGAGGTAACAATAACTTACTGCTGAGGTTTGGCAGCAAGCTCCAAGTTGAAGCTGGCTAATTTGGATCTACACTATTGGCCGCAGCCTGTTCAATTTTAAGTCCTCAAAATGAAGAATTAAGAGACACATTCAGACAGATAGGCAACACCAAGCATGAAGCCTGCTTGCAGACGGTCAGGCAGTTTCGAGGGCACCCATGGCATAGTGGTGGTGTTGCTGACTTGTAACTTCTCTGACGGCTTAGTCTCTCACCGCATGGGATAGAGTCCCAGTTGATCTGCAGTGTGACAGTGGTTCTTCCCAGCTATTTGTTTGAGCACTTCCTTTAACAAAAAAGCTGGATGTTGCTAAATTGATCATCATGGTCTGCTGCGATGTATTTCAAAAACAATCAGGCAGTTAAGCTTTTTTGTAATGGGAGCCCTTTTTAATTTAATCTTTTGATCATATGAGAATAAAACTTGTCAAAATAATCTGAAAAACATTTTTTCATAAATTAATCTCCTTTTCAGGATTAATTAGAAATGGAAAGCAATTACTCTTGAAAACAGACATTGAAAAGTAGTTTTTCTCAAACATGTTAACATTATTTATTACAATATGTTTATTGTCCCTTTTTTATATCAATTCCAGATAGACTTGTAGAAGATAAACATGAAGATACATCAAGCAAGGGCAACCAACATGAGAAGTTATTGTTTTCCAATATCTGCCTAGGCAGAATGAAGCTCATACATCACAACTCTCTTATTAGATATGTTGCGAAACTATAAAAATAATCTAGAACTCTGTTAGGATAGGGCAAGAAACATAAAAAAGTGGAATATCTTAGTCTAGTTAAAGACTGAAGAGCATTTTTGTTATGTTCTAATTGGTGGTCTGGTTCCAGTGTTGTTTGGAATGTAAGTTTGTTTTTTTGCTACATCTCACTAAAACAAGTATGGCCATATTGGCAACATCCAGCTAATTATTGGTGGCGAAAGAAAAAAAACTAAAAAAAACAACAAAAAAATGTAAGAAGTGTGACAAAAATCACAATTAAGGTTTTACCAATATCAGTTGTTGATTCTTATTGGCGAAGCACTGGAGCGCGATGCCAATATATTGGGCTTTCCCATAACTCGGTTACTTCCCCCCTTGATTTTAAAAGGGTTTCTACTCGCCACTGAACCTCTAGGGACTAAATAAAAAAAGATGGCAGAAAAAGATAAACGAAGCCCATGAAATTGATGTGAGGGATGTACAGAGGGATACATTTTATATGGTTTTACATAGGTCTGCATTTAAATGACCAGTAACTACAACTTAAATGCACCTAAAGTACATATATGAATCAATACATGCAAATTAAGTGAGCATATATACGAATCAATGACCAACAAAGACAGGCTTAGACCAACAGTTTGGAAAAAATTCTAAAACTATTAAAGGGTAAATTATTGTATATTAGGAATGTTTTATGAATGGTTGATTTGGATGATGATTTATTTATTAAAACAGGTCCTGTATAAATACTAAATGTTAATTAATAATGGTCTAAGGTATAAGATTGTTGGTCATAAACATGTGAAAATCAAGGCTCATGTATGCAACTGCATTCCGAAAATATTTTCTTTTGTTGAATGTTCTTTTTGCAACATTTTATTTTTACATCATTTTCTGCTGACTTTGATTCTCTGCATCAACTTTTTTGTTTATTTGTTTGTTAGGTTAATCATTCCAACAACAGTATTTTAGTAATTTGGAAAGTGTGTTCTCATGAAGCAGATATAGTGCTGCCCTCATTGTGTATAGCATGCCATGAATGCCGACATGATACCATGCCCATTGCCCAGTTACATTATACTGACACCATCAAATTTAGGTAACACCAGGTTATAGAAGGAAAAATCTACATGCACAATGATACCATGCCCATTGCCCAGTTACATTATACTGACACCATCAAATTTAGGTAACACCTGGATATAGAAGGAAAAATCTACATGCACAATGATACCATGCCCATTGCCCAGTTACATTATACTGACACCATCAAATTAAGGTAACACCAGGATATAGAAGGAAAAATCTACATGCAGAATGATACCATGCCCATTGCCCAGTTACATTATACTGACACCATCAAATTTAGGTAACACCAGGATATAGAAGGAAAAATCTACATACACAATGATACCATGCCCATTGCCTAGTTACAATATCCTGACAATATCAAATTTAGGTAACACCAGGATATAGAAGGAAAAATCTACATACACAATGATACCATGCCCATTGCCCAGTTACATTATACTGACACCATCAAATTTAGGTATCACCAGGATATAGAAGGAAAAATCTACATACACAATGATACCATGCCCATTGCCTAGTTACAATATCCTGACACCATCAAATTTAGGTAACACCTGGATATAGAAGGAAAAATCTACATACACAATGATACCATGCCCATTGCCAAGTTACATTATCCTGACACCATCAAATTTAGGTAACACCAGGATATAGAAGGAAAAATCTACATGCACAATGATACCATGCTCATTGCCAAGTTACATTATCCTGACACCATCAAATTAAGATAACACCAGGATATAGAAGGAAAAATCTACATGTACAATGATACCATGCCCATTGCCCAGTTACATTATACTGACACCATCAAATTTAGGTAACACCAGGATATAGAAGGAAAAATCTACATACACAATGATACCATGCCCATTGCCAAGTTACATTATCCTGACACCATCAAATTTAGGTAACACCAGGATATAGAAGGAAAAATCTACATACACAATGATACCATGCCCATTGCCAAGTTACATTATCCTGACAACATCAAATTTAGGTAACACCAGGATATAGAAGGGAAAATCTACATGCACAATGATACCATGCCCATTGCCCAGTGACATTATCCTGACACCATCAAATTTAGGTAACACCAGGATATAGAAGGAAAAATCTACATGCACACTGATACCATGCCTATTGCCCAGTGACATTATCCTGACACCATCAAATTTAGGTAACACCAGGATATAGAAGGAAAAATCTACATGCACAATAACCAGTACAATCTTCACAACTGTAATTAAAAATTTTACAATGACCTTTGAGTAACGGTATTAAGGTTAACTGTTCATTGCATTTTACTATATTTATTCATGAGAATAATAAAGAAAAAAATTAAATGATGAATGTTTGAGAGCAGTTTTAAAGTTCTATCCAACATCTAGCATAGTTTTTTTTTTCCTTTTGAGTATTTTTTTTAGTCCAAACATTATCCGTTGAGTACATTTCAGCTTAACTGTTACAATATATATTATACACTTCAAAATACATCTTTCTGTTGAAGTTTCTAATAAGAATGAACACTTCTGAAATTACAAAGGGAGGCATTTTCTCTCTTCAATACCAATTTGTTGTTTCTTCCAGGATAATAGGCACTTGTGCATGGCGGTTAAGACATGGTGTCTAGTCAGGAAGATGATCTCCTTAAATAACAGACTGGGACTGTTTTATGCCCAAAGCTTTGAAAATTAACCTGTTGCATGCATTCATTTTATTTTCTTTCTCTATCCCTTATCATGCTACCTTATTTTACAAGCAATACAAAATGTTTGTAATTTTCTGTCGCATATTTTTGGAGACGTATAGAAGCAGAAAGGTGAGGTGCTTGATCAGACAGCTGGTCTGAAGCAAACACTTTTTGGCTATGCCTTATCAATTTCTTTATAGTTAAGCATACTTTAAGCTGCCTCTAAGTGTATAATGACTGAAGAAAGATCCTGAAGCACAAGTCTAAAGTAGAACCAGATACAACTAGAGTGGGGCACCACAAGCTGGAAACTGATTTCTATTTGAAATGTTCAGAGCTCAAAAAGGAAATTAACTCTTAATTAACTGCTTTTGTTTGCTTTTTTGATACATAGTAGTGACGTACCAATAATCGGAAGATATCGATAAGCGGCGTGTACAAGATTCTTGATGTCGATAATCGATGTAATTCTCTCATAACAGATTAACAGAAGAGTGCAAATGTACTCCAAATAAAGGTACAGGTTCCGTCTTTTACACTTATCTGACCCATAAAGGGAAATCAATCTGAAAATTAAAATCATAAATGGTGGCCCGTGAGATTTACGAGCATCTGGGGATAAAAAAACTAAATTAGAAGTGTGGATTTTACAAGATTTTGTCCTTGAAACACCAAATGTTTTGTAGAAAGTTGCAGCAAGTACACTAGAGTATCGAGTAATTATGTAAGCTACCAAACAGAAACAATTTGTGAACGTAGCACTGCATAGATTAATAAACCGATTAAAATCGGTGAAATCGCATCGGAAGTTGCAACCGATTCCAACCAATGATCGATTATGATTTGCAACCAATTTCCCAACACTATTACATAGCACCGACATAATTATGTTCATATTGTATACATCCTGCTAATAATTGGTGGAGAAAGAACCCAGACTTGCATCAGAGTAGAACCATCTGCACACTGCTGGTTAGTTGGAAAACCTCCCCACATAAAAATCTTTGACCCAGGACTCAAACCCACACAACTATGGGCTGAGGTGTTACATGTATATTTTGCTAACTGCTCAGCAACAGGCACCCTTGAGCTTACTTTATTGAGGAACAAAACAGTTAACTCAATCACTCTAATGCTTATAACATACACAAATTAGACTGATCTTCTTTGAAGATGACAAAATACAGCCATGAGACTGGCATCAGAAGCAAAAAAAACTGAAAATTGTTTCTGGGGGTCAAAGCCCCCCCAGCCGAAAAATAAAAACAGCCATTCCCTTGGTGCCTTAATCCAACCTCCCGAGAGCTTTTTTTTACTTTGGCTTACCCCTCTTTATTCATATTGAACACATTTAAGAATGTTCAATATTTCATGACTTTTTTCACTTAAAATCACACTCACCTTAATAACATGGTATTTCATTGTCAGACTGGGTCTCAAACTGTTTCGCTCGATGATTTCACAATGTTCTTTTTCACTACTAAATACTTTTCACAAAATGTTCTAATCTTGTTATTTATACATGTATCAAGTAAACATTGTCTCTAATCTTTAATCTCTAATAAATGTTTTACTTCACATCATTGTATCTAGGCAATTTATATGTACAATAAACTGCCAGAGCAATGTCCATCTACTTCAAACTACACCCAGTTACATTAAAAAACATTTTTTACAAATGAATCAATTGTTTTCACGTCATCTGTTCCTTGCTCTGAAACCTGGAGGCCGCTATTTTGAAGAAAGAGCTTTCTGATTTGGAGGAAGATCTCTGAAGTTAAAAGGCGTGCGTAACGGTATCCGGTCCCAGAGATCGTCAGTTTGTGAGCAGACCGACTACCCACCCACCCAATACCCAAAATTTTCTCCCCAGATCTGTGCAAATCTCAGGACAACTCTGTACTGTAAAAAAAGAATCGGTTATCTGACAAAAATCATAAAAAATCTCTGACATGCCTGAAAATATTATACAGCAGAAATGGCCTTCTTGATTAGCTTGTAGATAATTTAAAGTTTGACAAGGTTTGTTCATGAATGGTCAAAACAATACCCTGTATATAATACATGCACTCCCCATAGACTAAATCTGGAGAAAGATCAATCAGTAAACATGTTTTATGATGATTTTTTTTGCATGAGGATTCCCTAGGCATGCATGGAAGAGCAATTTCAGACCTGTAAGTGTGACTCTTGTGCCAAAAGTCATTCAACAACTTTCTTCATCATATCATGCAAGTTATTTACTTGACACTAGATGCTTTGAAACAAGATTAGAAATAAACAATTTATAGTCGACAAAACAAAAAACAGATTCTTAATTAAAAAACGTCACATGTTCAATTTAATGTTGTCACAGTACACTTTACAGTTATGAACAGGTAAATTGTATACAATAAAAAGTTTATATAATGCAATTAAAAAATCTACAGCATTTTTTTAAAAATAAATTTCTAAAGTGATAAAAGTGTTGAATCTACAACAATTTTTAAATAATAAAATAGGATCTACAACATTTAATTTTAAAATATTTTTTAAAGTTTATAAAAATGTAGAATCTACAGAAGTTTTAAGTAAATGTATTTTTTTAAATTGAACAATTCATCTCTTAATCTACTTATTTTTCATTGTTCTAAATGTTAAGTTTTTAAGGACCACTAAAAGAAATTTTAAAACACTGGCTCCAAAGTCCACCAAGCTGGCAATACTGGACTACTGGACCGGACACAATTTTAATAGACCAGTATGATTGTGTTATTTTGACCAAAAAAAGCAGTTGGTTAGCTAACCGAGGAGTTACAAGTGGTTGGGTTCAGTAAAAGGCTGTAAACTTTAAAGTGTTGTTTAGTCAAGTATATATGCTTTTATAATAATGCAGAATTATAAAGTGTACAGTGACGGTTCTTGTGCACTGCACTCCATTTCAATGAAATCTATGCACCTAAGAAGTTTCAAGTCAATTGCTTTGATAGTGTTGGATTCATGCTCTGAATAAGAAAATCAAACAAAGGAGAATAACTCCAAAATAATGAAGTGCAGTATGATGGTTCTTGTACACTGCACTCTGACACAATGAGATCTATCCACTTAGGAAGTTTCAAGTCAATAGCTTTGAAAACGTACGAGTAATGCTCCGGACAAGAAAATTAAACAAAGGGGCATAACTCCAAAATCATGAAGTACAGAGTTATGGTTCCTGAGCACTGCACTTCATCTCAGTAATACCTGTCTATGTATCAAGTTTGAATGTAGGAGTTATGCTCCGGAGAAGAAAATTTAACCAAGGGCAATAACTCCAACATCATAAAGTGCAGGTGATAGTTCTTGTGCACTGCACTCAGTCTCAATGAGATCTATCCACCTATGAAGTTTCAAGGCAAGAGCTTTCACAGTGTTGGAGTTATGATCCAACAAACATCTGGACACAGCACCCTGCTGGGCATATAAAATACCGGGCATATAAAATAAGAAAATTCACATAAATATTCCGGAAATCTACAAAATAAATGTAATATAATGTTAACTTTCATTAAAATAGGTAACCGTTGACTTCCTTTGCATTCATTTGTTGTTGTTGTTGTTGTTGCTGCTGCTGCTGCTGCTGCTGGTAGTACTATGTTAACAAATAGGAAGATTTTGAACACGCCAAGGTATCAGAATAATGAAGATACAGCAGATGTGACGAAGTAAGTTTCATGCATTCTAGAAACAGTCATCACACTCTTTATTACCCATGTGAACTGTCTGACATTTTGTTTTGTCTCGAATCTACCAGTGTACCACATCAAATTACGACACATTTAAACTTACAGTCAATCATAAATTAAATATGCGTTTAAATGACATACCTTAAACCGTACGTAACTGGAACATATTAATTGATATAAACAGAAGACTTGTAACTAATTGGAATCAGTACCAACCCAAAATAGGTCACGAACGCAGAGGTCATCACGTGAGTTTTACGCGCCAATTTGCTCTTCAGTTAGTTTTCAAAGCACGAAAATGCCGCTTATACCCAAAAAACTTGCAGTAATGACGATGGATTAAAAGTGGTCAATAGTTTCTGCATACAGGTATCGTAACTGAAAGAGACACACAGCGTCTTACGTTAGGTCCAAGAGGAGTATGGTTTCCACATGCACGTGTCATAACTGAAAACAGACTCACAACCGTTGAACTTATGCTCAAAACGGAAAACACATAACCCGTATAATTTCGTTATATATATAACTTCTAGGTGAGTAGGAAGGCAGAATAAAGTGGAATCACCAAAGATGCGAAGCCCCGGCAAAAGCTTTAAGTGCGAAAATTTAGACATTTTAACCTCTTCAACATTTTTTAAAAGCATGGCATATTCAGTTGATCATAAGTACAATTCAATATAATGCATTACACTTATGCTAATCTCATTTCCGTAGCAGAACAATTAATCAAGATCTAGTTTTAAAATAGATTTACCTGCGTATCCGCATACAGGTATCTACGAGTCTGAATTTAAGTTCAACAAAATGTTACTCTTAAGTTCAATTAAAATAACTCTTAACTCTTAAGATCAACTAGATCTAACAGTAGCCTAACACTTTTAACTATAATAGTTAGTATTAATTTTAAGTAAAAGTAACTCTCGAGTGCAACTAAAATAACTCTTAATTTTAATTAAAAGTAGATCTAACTGATAAGTTAAATTAATAGTAACGCTTCAACTAAAAGTAACTCTTACGTTTAACTAAAACTAACACTTTAGTTCCACCACAAGTAACTCTAAGCCCAATGTTACCCATGGTTGCCGTTTTGACGAAGATTCCTTGCCTTTTCAGCTTGTTTGCAATCATTTTGCCAGTAGAGTACTTTTACATGGACAAAAACAACGAGATTGTCACAAAGCATCGCTGCTCTGGCTAATAATTGGACCTGCCACTTACTCTGTAGCCATAGCCAGTGCAGAGAGTCGCAAATTGGTCTCGTTTCTTTGATGATATCTTATATGTTAGTGGCCCAGTTGTATTCATGAGGCGATTGAGCAAATAAGGTCAATTACTTGGGAAAGGGCAAGTCAAGCAATTGTTCCAGCTACTGTTGTTTGGCATACTAACGATTTCCCGAAAAGAAATTTTGAGATATATTGTCTTAAAGTAATTCTATAAAGGCCAGTTACCAAGAAACCTCCCATGCCATGACTGTTGCAAGAAAATCTAATTTAGCCGACAAAAATAATCTCATGCACGAGTCTGTAAGTCCATGTTTGAGCAACATTACATTTTTATACTAAGAAAACATTATTTATAGTGAAAAAAACTATGACTTTATGGGAAAATGGCCACATTTGTGTTTAAGATAAATAAAAACACCTCAAACTCAGAAGTGGTATCACAACATCGCGTCTTATTTTGTTATTTATCTATATATGCTCGTTAGTTTAATAAAGACCTGAAATAAAGAGTTTGGTATTCAGTATTTATCAGTGTAAAATTTAGTTGTTGTATTGTTTGGCTGTAAACCTTTCAGGAAACCCCACACACATGCTCAGGGATGGGATTGGAATTAGCCGGCATTTTTGCCAGCGACATTTCTATCATTATAGCACAGGGGCACTTATGAGGTGCCCAGGACTGAACCCGACCAGTCCATTACACTGACACCGACGAGTCAGGCGAAATGCTGTCCCCTTAGCACCGAGCGTTAAGAGGAAAGCCACTTCTTTGAACCCACGACCTCCCGATACCCAAGCCGACGCACTACCACCTGAGCTATTGCGGCCGGTCCACACATGTTCATCAGTTGGTTATAAATTAAGAGCTTGTTACTTTATTAGTATATATACCTTATACCTTGTGGTGCCGTGTACATCCAGTTCGTCTTAGACTAATACAGTATATGTTTTCAAATGATATAGACTTATGTAAATGTGGCATTTGCATAGATCCATTAATTAACAGTACTCTTACCATGAATATGATGAACCGGCCCACAATACGTTCGTGCTCTATTCAAGTCTAGCCTGATGAAAAGATTGGGGCCAGCAACAGTTCATAAATCATGGCGTCATTTCCGATTAACTCTATCAAATAATGAATCTGGTCGCGGCAAATGATGAAACAATCTGGCCAACCCGTAACTTTTAAGTGATTTAGGGTTGTGAAGTATATGTATACCAGGCATGAAAAGAGGTGCCAAGGTTGCCTACGTAATACGAGATGTACACAATGGATCTGTCTTATTCACGGATATTTTTAGGCTTGCTTTTCCAGAGTGATGAAAGTTGAAAATTGGAGGCACATAGATTAACATTAGAATTACCATGCAGCCGATGCACAACCTATCACTCCTCATACTCGGGTGAAGTAGGGCGAGTATAGAAACAAATATGGCTGCCAAAACAGCTTAGACGAGTCAATTTTGGCATGCTTCATATGTTAAAGTTAATATGTTGCGCAAATTACAACTATATGTTTAAGTGATTGTCATACAGAAGTACATAGTTATACTTAATGAATGAATAATTCGCGGAAGAATATAGCAACCCAGTTTCCGCTGTGAAGCAATGTGTGACGTAACCTGAATATGGAGATACATATTGCGACCTACACTCTCGGTGTGCACTTTGGGAATAAGGTCAGCCGTTCTTGTTCTTCATTCATACCGGTGCTTTTTGATATATTATATTGAAAGTTTAACAAAAAACAACATAATTTTATATCAGACGGTATACTTTTTTCTTACAAAATAGCCAATGGAAATGACGACTGAGATTGAGCTCCTATGTGTTCTTTGAAAACTATTAGTGGTGAGTTTGCAATTAAAACTTCGCCCTCGCAGCGCTTTTAGCGCTTTAATCGCGTTGATTGTGAACCATATCATTGATAACGGAAAAAAGAATTAAAACTAAGCATAATGTCTTAACTTTTTATGCCTATGTTTGTTCAAAATCGCCACAAGAAGCAACCCTGTTATTGTTCATCCCATTACAAACATGTTGTATTGAAAACATGATAAAATATATGGGAAACTCGTCGGTCAGTCAAGACATTGACCTTTCACCGGACATTCGCGTTCCTATCTATCTTGGAAATATTGACTGTCATATTACAATAACAAAATAAAAGTACCTACGGCCGTGTTCTATCATAGCTGGGCCACTGATATAGAAATTATGCATTCTTTACAGAAAGTGGCTTGAGATCCTTGACTATGGTAGAACTACTGAACCTTTCAATTTAAAAAAGGTTCTGTCCAAAAATGGTTTAGCTGCATAAAAATAAAAAGTAAAATATTGACACAGATCACACAATTGTATAAAAAAATACACAGCGAAAGTTTCTCGACATGTTTGGATGTTTTTTCTTGATCAAAATGGTGTTAATCGTTGAAATCTCCATTCGCACGGTTACTCTACATAATTGAAGAATTGACCACTTACACACTAGATGGAAAAGTCTCGACCTTATAAACTGTATAAATGGCCATTCTTAATCAAGCGAATATTTTTACCCTTTTTTTCAAATATGCCCCTTTGTGGGCGTGGCCGAGCGACTTGGTCACAGTATAGACTAGGTGGGCCTACATGACACATACAACCGCATTCGGGCTTCATTTGTCAAATTATTGCGTCGTTATCGAACAACTCAGTTTTATTATCGACTAATACCAATAACTAGCAGGCACTGTTTGAGATATACTACGTCGATAAGCCTAAAACGGCTAAGATTATTTATTTATTTAAAATATATCCGACGCCTTTTATTATATTTACCCAAAGAAATCACAAGACAGACATCATGAACACACACACACACAAATAAATGTAAATTTGACCAATTGAGGCCAATTTGTTTTAAGACCATGGGGGGTTCCAAGAAAAAAGAGTAGTAAATTGCTGTTCCAATAATAATAAAGTAAATAGGATTATTGCATCGTGATCCATAGATAGGTATATGGCCTAAAATGTTTTGTGACAGAGGTCGAAGTCCTCCTGTGGGTGTGCATTAAACTGACGTCGTATTTTCTCTTGTCATACTGTATTGATATTCGATGATCACAGGAATGGACAACATGAGTGTAACTACATATACGGCACTCACCTAACAAACGATAGTAAACAGAGACAAGCTATAAACCTTAATCTTTTTTACTTAAAAATTATAATTAATCATTTTATCCAAAAGTAGACGGCATGGTTGCATATGCAGCGTATTTCGAAGGTTCTGGATGTGTCTGGATTGCCAGTAAGTTCTTTTATCAATTTAAAGTTTGGTAATAGTTTAGTCTCATGGGAATAACTGAATACACAATGTCTTGACATTACAATGTTAAAATATGTTTCTGGTTTAAAAGTTGCTCTTTTCATTTCTGTCATCTTTGTTTACACATCAAAAATCAAAAGGTACACATCTGTACAAGCATGATTTAAGGTAGAGCAAATGTAACGCTGCACTTCCAGTTGATGAGTATCAAAATTGGGGTTAACATGCTTCAAAACTGGGGGTTTAGGGTTCGAATCCGGTATTGACACGGATGATCAACTGTTTTCTTTCTACTTTTTCAGTTTAACAATAAATTCTGCATCACTCTACCAAATTTAAGAAGGTAACTGGTATAATGTTTAATTTTACTTTTGTAAATGAATTTTAATTGTTTGATTTGTGCCAAATTTGATTATAAATTCATTACCGGGTATATTCAAAACCTAAAATTCTAAACCATGTGGTGAATTTTTTTAAAAATTGTTATGTTGCAGCATCAACCAAGATACTTTAAAGAACATTTTTGAACAACTTTGAAATAAATCGTGTGGTTATCAAGAGCTCGGTGATTTTTGCAATAAAGTGCAATAAGCAGAATTATCGGGAAAATCAGTCTTAAACGAGTTGGGTTTGTAAACAATAAATTACATATTTGCGATAGTTTGAGTCAAACCAATCATGTAACATGTTTGGTTGGTTTGTCTAATGCTAGATCTTGTGTCCAAATGATACACAATAGCAAAAGTCTTCTCCTAAAAAAAGGATATAACATAATATTTGGAGTTTCCTTATTTCGATAAAGCAGACACATTTAATACCAATTTTAGAAAACAAAATATCAATAAATTCAAAATTGGATGGAGAATTTTCTTAAAATTTGGCACACACGTTTACATTAAAGTATATAACTCGTTTGTTGTGTTAATTTTCAAATTCTATATATTTTCTATCACACTTGCTGTACCTTAAACCCATTTTGTGTTGTTATTCGTTAAACATAACATAATGTGTTCGTATGCCTGTTGTGAGCATTAGGTTTTACTAAAATCAACCGCTTTTTACATTGCCGTTTTCTTCATAGTCTATAAGATATTCGTTCAAATGTCTTGTATATAAATAACGTATTCAATGTTTACACTGTTGTCTTTTTACATCATTTTAATTAATGTGTTGTATGCTTTCTTTCATGTTTTCTTTCAATTTTTGTTAATTAAGGCATCTAAAAAGTTGTGTATTTAAAAAAACGAGTACCTCGCCTCTTGTTGGTATTTTACCAGTTTTAATTGATATTGTCAAGTTTGAAACAAAATCGAATTAAAGTCAAATTATGGTCACAAATAACTATGCATTTTCCCGGTAAGAATAATCGATTAATTTCTGTAATAGTTTTTTTTTTTTCTGTGAAATTAATTAACCTGTCTTTATTTTGTGACTAAAATTTTCTTATTTTGTACGATTTATAACAAAATTTAAACAACCTATTAAGCGCGTCCACAACATATGTTTATCTTTATTTAACCTTGTGGGCACATGGACAGGTCACTGGCCAAAACAGGCCCAGACATGTAAATAATTCCAAATGATGGGACATTATAATCTAAAGTAGATGATTTTGTCCAGATAACTGCCTACGTCACAGACGTAACATCGTAATATCAATTGTATACAAGAAATCTGACTAAACAGATTGTCGATAACCACAGATCAGTCCATTTCGTGATTTTATTAATATATATTGTTGAATATTCATTGTTAGATTGTTATTTATTGGCATTTCCCTTTGCGGTGCAGCCATGAATTTGTTTGATAATCGGACTTTGTGGTGTAGTAAACTGAATTTCATCAGGATTCATTGTTGTCTGTCAAACGACAGAGTGTCCAGTAGTAATGTAGTCTGATAAAGCAACTAAACGTCTGCTGCCAAACGAACCTAACAACAATGTGTTGTATGTCACTAATACAGTAAAGTATTGCTAGAGCTCTATCGCTAACGAATGTATGGTACAATACAATAAGACACATCTGATTACAATACAACAACTGACGTGTACCCTGATCGGACATCTGCTCGCTTATTAAGAGGTAGACTGGACCTATTTTTTTAACTTTTTAAAATATTGTTGCGTGTGCAAGATGAGCGTCACGAACTTTTTAAGTACAACCACGGTACTTGCAATTGCTTTTTTTTCCTTCTAAATATCGTATAATGCCAATCCGTCGAGAATGTACTTTACATCAGATTCAAACTGGATAGTTCATAAATCGTTATAAGCACACCAGTCGGCTCTTTTGCCGACTAACCATTCCAAGACGGTAACTGTTGGGTTTGCCCTGTTTTAGAAAGGGCAGATTTACCATTCCAAGGCGGCGTTTTGAGAATCTGATAAAACATTCCCATCCGTCAAAACTGTTTGTATTTTCGACGACATAGATATATAAAATATTTTCCCTTTTTTCAAGAAATGAGGGGTAAGGTCAAATTCAGCGAGAATCATAGGTACGAATAAAGTTAGAGGGTCTGGAGGCATGCTCCCAGAGGTGGGGTGTTGCCATCTAGAAGCCAAATGTAATTTCTTGCATTTCAGATGCTTGATTGGTCTTCATAAAAAGTATTTTTACACAACTATATTAATTTCAATGTGTTTTAGTACATTTATGTGCTGATACATGCTTTCTGTTCGTATTTGTAGCACTGGACACATGTAACGGTAACAAATACCTCCATGGTAGGTAATGTGGGAAAATTCCAGGGTGGGGGTACGAAACACCATACCTTCCTTCCCCGCTAGATCATGATATAAATACCTTTATCATGTGCCTCTGTACATAAAGAAATAAGGAAATAAAGTGTGTATATATATATTGTCATATTTTCTTGGCTGAGATAGTATCGTGAAGATCAGGAAGACATAGTGTACATAGAGTACTAACGCCACATCGTAAACAACTTTAACATTAAAAGCAGAGAAGTAAAATAATAAAAAAAACATGGGAAAAACACTTGTTCCCATGACCGGACCTGGTAGCTCAATCAAGGTACGGGAGGCCCCGGGTTTGATCCCGGGCCGCGACATTCCAAAGTCGTTAAAATGGTAGTGGTATACCTCCTTCGCTAAAGCTCAATCAAATACATGGGAAGTTCCACTACTGGTTGGCCCGGTGTCAGGATAATGTGACTGGGTATGGTATCATGCCAGGTGTTCATGGCATGGTATACACCGTGAAGGCAGCACTATAACTGCTTCAAGTTGACAACGTCTCCAGATAACTGAAATAATGTTGGCGGAACGATAAAACCAATAAACAAACAAACAATTAACATGAGAAAGACACAAGTGTTCCCACAATTATTTATCGAAATTTAAATGATAATTTTCTTTGGTCATTCATGTTGGTAACAACGCTATGAATATTTCGAATCAATGTTTATTATAAAGGGCGTGCACAGTTTCGTTTAATTTTCAAAACAAACTGTAAGAAATAAAGTGAATAATTTTTGTGTATACAATATATTTTAATAATATTTTTTTAATGTGAGAGAAATAATATCTTATAAATAGTAGTCAGCTAGGTACATAGCTGCATTTTTCTGTATGTCTAAAAAAGATAAGGTTTTGAACAACCTCCCATTTCAGACACAGACAGTGTGTATTGCTTCTATACGCTCTGATACAAATAATTTCTACACGTTCAGATACAGATATTTTCCCTCACGTTCAAATACAGATTTTCCTACAAGTTCAGATACAGATTTTCCCCCACGTTCAGATACAGATATACGGATATTTCCCCCACATTCACACACATATTCCCTACCCCCACCGCACACACACGTTCAGATACAGATATTACCCCCCACGTTTATACACACATCCCCTCCCCTCCCCACCCACACGCACACACCGCACACACACGTTCAGATACAGATATACAGATATTTCCCCCACGTTAACACACATCCCTCCCCCCCCCCCCCCACACACACACCGCACACACACGTTCAGATACAGATATTTCCCCCACGTTAACACACATCCCTCCCCCCCCCCCCCCCCCCCACACACACACCGCACACACACGTTCAGATACAGATATTTCCCCCACGTTCAGATACAGATATATAGATATTTCCCCCACGTTCACACACATAACCCCCACACACCGCACACACACGTTCAGATACAGATATACAGATATTTCACCCACGTTCACACACATATCCCCCCCGCCCCACATCGCACACACACGTTCAGATACAGATATTCCCCCCACGTTCACACACATACCCCCCCCCCCCCCCCCCCCCCCCCACACACACACACACACCGCACACACACACGTTCAGATACAGATATACAGATATTTCACCCACGTTCACACACATATCCCCCCACACACACACACACCGCACACACGCGTTCAGATACAGATATTTCCCGCACGTTCAGATACAGATATACAGTTATTCCCCCACGTTCACACACATATCCCCCACACACCGCACACACGCGTTCATATACAGATATTTCCCCCACGTTCAGATACAGATATACAGATATTTCACCCACCTTCACAAACATATCCCTCATACACCTCATACACACGTTCAGATACAGAACCTCCACCACCACCACCACGTTCAGATACAGATGTATTATGCGAAACAATTCTGTCATGGCATATTTTCTTGTTTTATAATAATATTCGCAATCATAAGTTTTCATTTTGAAAGACAAATTTTAACAACAAATCAGGTGTTATTGACGGGATACTTGAACCACAGTGCAGATTTATCATTACAACATGCTCTGTTGAAGTGAATCTGTTGATGAAACACTTTATATGTTAATAAGGAATTACTTTTTTGGAAATGATTGTTTTAATCTTAGTAATGTAGTTTCGCTCATCTAAAACACGTATTTATTTTAAATAAAATGTTGTTGTTTCTTTCTTCATTTTATTTAATATTGAATTGCTATAGGTTGTTTTATATGCACTTGGGAAATAATTTTAAACAACAAAAACTCATGATAACTTCGCAAGATCTCAGGACTTGAGGATATTCATAGAATTGACTAGTAATCGGATGAACAAGAATGATTTGTTTTATAAAAATAAATTTGCATAGTCACCTAGTCAGTATTGTAGAGTATGTAAAAATGGCCATTTCTTTTGAACCTGGGTGCTTAATAAGGCATGACGTTTATTAAATATATTTTAACATTTTTGTTAATGATGATATAAATGCTTTAATAGCAATTTATTATATTTAAAAATGACATTTAAATGTCTAAAAATGGGAAAAAAGTTCTACAAAATATACAATTGTTCAAGTGTTCGACCAACTCCCGACAGAGTTGCAGCGCCGCCATGTTTTATTATTGTTTGTTGGCTTTAGGATCGCGCCAACAGAGTTGTAGTTTATCCGGATATTATGACACTTGAACCAGACATATATACTGCTGCCTCCACTATTTATATTTCTTTATTTACATTCCTCCACTATTTATATTTCTTTATTTACATTCCTCCACTATTTATATAATACGTGAACAAGCGGCCAGATTCCACATTTACATTGTCCAGACACTATGCTAATCAGTCGAGGATCTTTCCGTATATTAGCTTTATTAACGTTTACATGGTAGCTTTAGAATGTCAGTAAGGCCAGACTTCACCAACTATTCTTGAGCAAGAATTACTCAGGCCAAGGATTTCAATCCACAATATTTTCATTATATCCTTAGCATGTATTTTTCATGACATGATAAATTTGCTACTAAAAGCTTAAAATCACATTGAAACTTCATAAATAAAAGTTTATTTTTCATGGTATGAAACTGTGACTTGGCCTTAAGTCGTGACTTAGGCTTGAGTTTGGTTGGTGAATACGGGCCTCAAACGACTTTGCTATGTCATGGCCTAGGTTTGGAAGTTACAGTCATGATAAAACATTGTACACAATGGAATGACAATATTTTATTTTCCTTCGTTCAAAAAATATTACATTTATAAGGTATCCTCTTCTTGTAACTTGGGTAGGAAAATGGACGGAGTAACTTTGACAATTTATGATTTGTGACAGCGTGCGGTTGCATTGAAATGTTTGCGTGAATGTCGTGTAAATTCTCATTATAAAACTCACTTGGGAATTTGACCAGAGGCGTTTCCTGTTTTCTTTCCCGTTACTGGGTGCACTCTGGTGTTTTGTTTGTTAACTGTTAATTCAAACGATGAGGTACACGCGGTGTCACTGTAATGCCGCCAATTAAATACAATGCAGGGACCGGTAGAATAACTTGACCTAATGTAAAGATACCGTGGTAGAGATATCATTTAATCAAGACCCACACCTACAACCGAGCTCGCGACTCGTGATGTTCTTCGATGTAAATGGGTCCAGCATTTTTTTTTACTCATGCCTAAAATATTTTAAGCATTTTCATTTGTCGTCAAAGATCATAAGCATTGTTTATTGTGTATTTTTTTTTTTCAAATAAAGACATGTTGTATACACGTTTATCTATAAATCGTTTGACGAGATAAATCACATCATTTGCAAGTCAATACACTTGTGTCCGGTAAGGTCCAAATAACTAGACCAAGAAAGTTGGAAAAAAATGTGAAAGGCATTTGACAATATTTATCTGCCAATAAACGACTCTTGACGCTGTACAGCCGAAGATGAACTGCGTAGTGAAATAAGCAAATCAAATATTACAAGAGATCGCTGATGTAAAGCAAAAGGTCGCCGTCCAAGTCCTGTCCAACAAGCGAACAACAAACCGACAAGGAAAAGGCAAAACTGTGTTATAATTAAAAGATTTTAAATGCCGCCAACTGTCAATGTCTTAAAATTATATACTGTAAGAGTTCGATTTGTCTTTGTACGTGCGATAAAAGGTCCGAATACAAATAACAGAATAGTGCATGGCATTTGACTACATAACACATCGTCGTAACAAATACAAATTAAATCTTAAAAAATATGCAAATGGAACATTACAATCTCAAGTGAAAGGTAATAATGTAGCAACATCTTACACTACAATCTAATTTTATTCGGATAGTCACCAAAATTTAATAATAACCGAAATTCAATGTATGAAAGCCCTGCACTTCACTTGTTTATATGACGACATGACGTCATCTATAAGACTTGTCCGGAAACGATGACATAGAAGCGTGCGCATGCGCTGAGACAATTGATGTTGACCAGAGAAATACATAACCAGAACCCTTCAGCTCCAACGATTTGTCACAAACACAGTTCATATACTAAGACCGCGATTCGTTTTGTTACGTTTGAAGAGACCAGGAAAGATAGTAACATGAAATGTCCTTCTTAAAGAAGATATGCAACACTGTTGAGACTTTAAGTAACAACATGCATAGACAGACTCTTTTTAAAGACACAAAAGCCCCAGATTGTAACAGCCAAGACACCAAATGATCGTACACTTCCAGACCCTAGTAATATTTTACACTGTCTAAAAGAGTACGTCCATTTCTTTAAAACTCATAAAACTAACATTGTGTAAAACCCACACAATAACTTTTGTCAATAGACTTGTTTACCTTATTGTCTTCACTGCAAGATCTTTACCTTATTGTCTTCACTGCACGATACACTTGTTCACCTTATTGTCTTCATTGCACGATGCACTTGTTTACCTTAATGTCTTTATTGCACAATACACTAGGTTTCCTTAATATCTTCAGTGCAGTGGCATTCAATAATTTTGCGTGCTACTGTTACTATATTTACAATTAAGTATAAGTGTCTCTTTATTATGCAAAAGAAATCTAAACAATTGACGTCATGCTTTTATTAATCACATTTAACTGTGCTATACAATCACTTTGTCGCTTTATTATCAATCAAAGTAGTTAGGCAGTGAATGTGAGAACGAATGATGTGTGGTGTGGTGTTTGACAGAAAGAAATATGAAGGTACGTGTTTCTAGAACCAAACTGATGGTTTGTGCAACAGTGTTGTCGGAAAATTATTTTGGATTTTTATTACTTTAATTACCCCACTTTTGACAAAAGTTACGTCACGGGGTGGGGTGGGCGTTAAATAGGTGCAATACTGTGTATGGTGATATCTGGAATTTCTTTTAATGAGAGTCTCTTTGATATTCATTCGGGCTGGCCTTAAGTCAGCTTTTGTAGGAATGTCACAAGTTAAGCAAGACAGCTACGACGAAGGAAAAAAAGCAAACAAGTTAACTCTGACATAGTTTTATTCATCCGAATATTTATTTGTTATATGTTACCTAACTTGGAAAGTGTTGGTCTTAAACAGTGACGTCATTTTTTCTGTGAAAGGTGGTTGCTCCTAGAGCACTGATGTCTGGCATTTATTCCTGATTATTTAGAAATCGTCTCCTAATTGTAATTTTGTTAAAGCAGCAACTCGGGGTTGGTTTTTGAAACAGGTTTTAATGTTTCTTTGATTTTGTTAAATTAAATTTCATAACTTTATTTATTTTCAAACAAAAAAGTAAAAGCAAAAGGAAGTTTAAAGTTTGGTACAATTGACAGTTAACATTTAATCTTTCCCCAGAACAACCATTTCAAAACAAAGGCAATATTCTTATATAAACGTTACTACAGCGCTTTGCAGTCTCATATTTCACAGTCCAATAACATCAAAGTTGGCGTATCTTAAATCCAATCTTCTACGATTTCCTTTATTTTAAATCCAATAACTACATGTTCAAAACTGTAAAGATTTACATTTGAGTAAAGCGACCAACAGCCATTTTCCTTTTAACAAGTGGACTAGTATGTATCTATATGAGAAGCAAGACCTCCCACAAGGCGAAGCAATGTTCACGTATGTTTAACAAGCAACATATTCAATATGTTGTCATTTTTCGTTCGAGTGACTGTACGAAAAATACAATGGTGAAATTATTTCCTCGTCTTGTATGCATATTTTCTTGCGCGCCTGTCAATCATTATGTTTGTTCACGTGATCTGTTGGACACATTATCTAAACAAAAAGCAGGTTCAATAAATCGCATCGTAATTACAGCAAATCATTACGTTACAAAATCCTGTCATATGTGAGATTTATTACCATGAAGGATCGACTCTGATAAACTCGACAAACATCTGCCTTTTATAAACTCAACAGGTAAACATTGAGTGTATTTGCTCACGAATGGTCAGCGCTATAAACCAAGGTTTAATTACATCTTACACGATAAATTGCGGCAAAGACAGTTTTCAAAATAAACGAAAAAGAGAACCTAGAGCGATCACCCGCCTTGTTTTAGATGTATATTTTTAAGTACATCGCAGCGACCAATTATGATCATTATAGCGGTGTCCAACTATTTTGGTGGAGGACACGCCCACATTAAATACATTTATTGAATTTAATGTAAGTTTTATGATTTTCCTGTTTGTTATGGACATTAAGCAATGACTTTGATCACACTAGTGGTCACTTAAATTTCTTAGTTTAAAAATAGCTAACAGTGCAACATAACTTAAAAAAAAACATACGTATAAGAAAAATGGGGTGCTATTCTTCCCCTTTCATGTATATGATAGACATCAAAAAACTGCATTTCGTGTGATCTTTTTATGTAACCATAATTTATCTTGTTATAGAAAAATGGTAAAATGGTACAAAGTTTCGAATACCGCCTTTACATCTTCATTGTTCGTTGCACACGTTAAAACTACACGTATTCCACTAAATTAACCCAATGTAACTATTTCTACGGAAATCCTCCGCCTATAACAAACCATAATTTTAATTTAGGCAAACGTTCAATATAATTAATAACAAACCCCGCAGCATGCTATTTGAAATTTGCGTCAATGTCTTGCCAATGGCTAAAATAATCAAACAACATGCTTTTATGCAAATTATGCGTTGTAATTAGTTTATTATCACTATAATTTTAATATGAAATTGGGATATGATTATGGTTATTTGTAAATAGTCGTGAAGATAAATTATGGTGAACTTTCGTTATGGCATTTATAGAATACTGCACCTTATTATTGTTTAGGGTCTGAATCAAAGAAAAAGTGACTTTTTCAATGACATTTATAAGCCAGAGAGAAAAAATATCACGTCAATTATTGTCATTTAATTTTCAATGAAGAACATGATAAGACATTTGTTTTTTTATTTGTCTATAATTTGTCATTTGTCGTGACCGCATTGATAATAGATTGTCCATGTACATTAAAACACGTTTTATTAATCAAGATTAATATTCAGACGTCACAGAGAGAATTCGTTAAAATCGACAAAGGTCTAGTAATTGATTGACCAAAATGCAATTACATGTATATAACGTTGATCCACTTACCGTTAACCTTGTAAGAACGATAAACTTCGATGTTTTAGCAGAAATGGTCACATCATGATCAAAGATTTTTGCACTCGGAACACAACGGCCATTTCTACGAAATCCAGAGCTTTATGGAAAGAGCCGATGTGTTCAGAACGATTGTTGCAATGTCGTAAACAAAGACTAAAACTCAATCGCTGTACTCGCTAATCAAAACATAATACATCAGATCATAGCTTTATAAACTACAGCTTCGGTACCATGTTCTCCACCTATTTAGATAAATGTATATCTGTCAATAGAGATCAGTTGGTAAAATACTAATCAATATTTATTGATGTGTCATTTTGAATAAAATCGAATCAACTGAAATGTTTTGAATAAATGTATAATATATTTAATAATTGGATATTTTACATGAAATCATTGTACGTTGGCATGGAACTCATGTTCCCACATTTATATGTACAGAATTACACAATGATTCGAAACGTACAATAATGTTCAAGAACTATCATCGAGCATGATGTATCCTCTCAGATACTACTCTGCCATAGTTACTGTAATCATGTCATGGGAAGTCTTGGCATTCCATGCAAGTTTCATTCATATCAGACAAATGTTTCTCAACAATTTGGTAGAGAAAAATATTCAATACATATAACAAAGACCACGACAAAAGTGGATATGCTTATTGAGCATTGCTGCATTGGCACTTAAGTCATGTGTTTTGTTTTCGTTTTCAAAATACATCATAGTGACACATTTATTGTCATAATGGCAACGTTAAGCGATTTAAAGCCATTTTCTTCAGTTTTATTAAAAGTTAATCCTTCTAATTTTTTGGTATCCGAGGTAAAATTTAATAAAATAAAATGAAAATAAAATAAAAAAATATATATGTTGACGTGTTGGAATTTTTTGTAAACTTGCAATTTCCATGGTAACCGTATATGTCAAAACTGTCTAAATAGCTACACTTTATTAAAGATAAAAAAGTATCATGAAGCTTAATATACACAACAAACAATTTTTTACACACAAATTATTTTATCTTTGGATGCTGTATGAAACAAAAAATGATATGAGCAGTTTTCTTTACAAAATTATTTTTTATATTTCTTCCCCACGAGAAAAAAAATTAATGTATTCAGCTAATAGGTATTGAAACATTACTTTCACTTATTTGTTAATTTTTTGCTATTTAAGGTAAAATGTAATGGCGAATTTAAACAGAAAAAGAGAAAAATATATGCTGACGAGTTAATTTGTGTATGTGTGTATGTGTGTGTGTGTGTGTGTGTGTGTGTGTGTGTGTGTGTGTGTGTGTGTGTGTGCGTGCGTGCGTGCGTGTGTAAAATTACAGTTTCTTAGGTAACCATTTATGACAAAACTGTCAAAATTATTACAAAAATTTCTTGATGTCACAAAGTATCTAAATAAAGCTGGGAAGGCTAAATCCATTTGTAAAAAAAAATAAATAAAATATTTTCAATGCAATAAGCAAAAATGCATACACATACAAGAGTTATCGATGTATGCAAGGTACACACAGAGCAATCGGAACTCCTCGGGTAATTCCGTCCTCGGGACAATCATCACTCGAATGTAGCTAAAACCAATCTGGCAAGCACATAGTCCAGCGGTAGTACAGGTTAGACGACACTAAATAAGTTTGTTCTATATTCTATAGTGAATCGCGAAAAGATGGAAACAAATTGCACCATGACCAAGTTATGATGGACCCCCATAACCATATATAGGTGAAATGAGCTATTTATTGCCTATCAGAAAGACCCAGAAATAAGGCAACTTTTGCAACTTGTAAGAAGGTTCAGCTTCATAGACTGCGCATACCGCCAAATTGCCAGTCGGTAACCGCCAACTTTCAATGAAATATGTACTTCCTGTACAAGTGGATCAGTCCATTATTGTGCATAGGGGTTAAAGACTTTTGCTTTCTTTTAATTCTACATAGTTTCAGCTTCCTTTTGATACCAAGAGGTTCAGATTATCTTCAAAATAGGAAATTTAATGCCAAAACATAGCAACAGACTGTTACTAAAGAGAAAAAGTCCATGTCACACATTCTACTTCCGGTCGGTATTTAGTGGAACCACCCCTTTAAGCATAACTTATTGCTTCAAAACTCCTTTAAAACACTATTTTCTTAAAGGGTAATATATTTCCAATGAAAGGATGAAATCTTTTGTATTTTTCATCAAAATTAATGAAATGGTGGACATTTTTGCATACCAGTATATTTTGGACACAGTGCATTTTCATGGCCCTTTTTCCAGTGAAAATCTCTATTTAAAAATGTAGAACAACTTACACTCAAAACAGCATATTAACATGCATGTGACTATTTTATGTATTATTGATTAGACTGGACAACTAAATTAACATTTAAAATGATTTTTATTAATTTTATTGTATTTATTGATTAAAAAATTGATATTTTTGAAGATTTGTCTCAAAAATGCAGAAAAATCCATCCTAAAGTGCATAGTATCTGCTAAGTCACAAAAAATACTGCACCAAATACCAGACAGTTATTCTAACATATCATGATTCTATTTAGTAATGAAAATGTAGAAGAATTGTCATTAGATGTCACATAGAGTAGGTGCAAATCTCTAAGGCGGCACAATCCGGCCAAGGTCTGGGTCATAACTCAGTCTTACTGAGAGAGCGCTTTCAATATCTGCATTCCAGAAAGGCATGGTTGTAAGGTTTTAAGGAATATTAAGCTATCCTTGGTGAATGCAGAACACTTCAAAGCACACAGTTATATGTTGGAGCCCCTTCTATGTCAAGAATATAATGCTGACCTGTTCAAAACAGGTTATAAAAAATGAAAAAAACAATCACATATTGTTTACATGGCTTTTTATCCAGATTTCAACTTAATTTTGTTTCTAACTATCA